>SWBG01000002.1:600000-1049869 GCA_023848605.1 Aureobasidium sp. EXF-10728 | reverse complement strand
AACTGGGCATCCCGTCCGCTCTGCCATACATAAGCAGTTGAACGGCAGATTAGTACTACGGTGGGTGACCACGTGGGAATCCCTGCTGCTGTATGTTTTTGCATAGTGTTTTGTCACAAGGCTGGAACCACACTGTTCTTTCCTTTTTGTTTTCTTTCTAGTAGTATTGTTGTTACTCGGGAGAGATGGACGACACAGACGTAACAGCGCCAGATCTAGCTCCCGTGTACAGCGTGCCACTCAAAGCGATCTCGTGAAGCCGGCCGGAAGCACTTGTGTCGAGTAGAGCAGGTCATCCGAGTCAGCGTAGGGCGTTCCATTGCTAAACACTTGTGTGTTGAGCATTCCAAGTCCATGGAATTGCGGATCTGTAGCGGATATGTTGAGTCCACCAGGAGCATCGTATCCGAAGAGCGACGGGGCTTTAGGCTTGTTAAGTGCATGTGCGTTGATTATGTTCTTGACCAACACAGGACCTTCGACAGCACCTTGAAACAAAGTAGCTTCTCGCTGCTGGCTGACGTGCTTCAGCATCATTCAATCCAGGATCAGAAAAATTGGCAAATCTGTGCCAGGTTGCGAGGATTCGGCATACCATATCGTCTGAACGGGTACTGTTGATTGAGTCGTTCTTGACAGCAGTAGCGATGCCGTTGACGTCCAAGTGTATGGAACTGGGCATGACCATGTCTAGACCTGCTTTCCGTGTATAATACTCTTAGGTGTGAGGGTCATGTATCATTGTTGATGCAGATCTGCACCTTCCGTGGTTATGGTGGTTTCCTGGCTGAGCCAGTCGACCGAGAGCGTAGACCTGACACTCTGGTAAGATTGTGTCAATATTTTGGATCACATCGAGCCATCAGGGTAGCAAAGAGTTACAAGTTTTGTCAAAGACTGGTCGCATGCATCCAGACGGACTTTCTAGCTATAGGGACCTTGCGGTCAAGTTGTATGGGTAAAAAGGGGGTATCACAGCAAGAAGAAGATTTTCGAACGATCAGAAGCGGATGCATCTGCTCTCCTCATGAGCGCTCTTGCACTCGAGACCACAGACACGGGAGCCACACTTTAAGCATCTGACGCGGCCCCAGTATCCACACATCTCGCAGAACAGTCTCTGCGGTGGAGCGGTAGCGGGACTGGGTGCGGAGCGTGCAGCATTGTATGAGAGTTGTGGTGCCGAGAGCAGAGCCTCGAGTTCAGCCGTGGTAGCTGTAAGTGGAGCTGGCGGCGAAAGCAGAGAGTCGTGTTGTGGTTTGTTTGACTCGGCGGGAGAGTCGACAAGATACGGCTTGAGAAAAGAAGGAATCAGAGGCGCCGATGGAGTGGTGGAGGCAGCATTGGACAGTTGTGGAGTCGGGGCGGGACTGGCTTCAACAGCCGGGGGAGCTGGTTGTGGTTTGCGTCTAGCAATGGGCGTCTTGCTGGCTCTCTGCGGTGGTTTGGCGGGTTCAATGTCGGGTTCCGGGCCATGATGTTGTTTCAGAGCCAGAGCAGCTTCGTCCTGGTCCAGGTAGTGTGAAAAGTCCTTTCCCGAAGCGAGGATGCGGCGGGTGTTCTGAGTTTGGCGGCGGTTCGACTTGGGCGGGGCGATGTTGACGGGCTTGTGGCTGTCCTTGTCGAGGTCGTCTAGGTGTCGTTGGATGGCCGTCTGTTGGCGGATGGTGAGATCGCCTTGACTGAGCCCGGCGGCCGAGGCGCGCACGCGCTTGCGACTTGCAGGGTTGATGGCCGCCTTGGAGGGATCGTATCCAGTGTCGACGACATAGCTCCACCCCGGAGCTGCGGCCTTTGCCGTCGTTGGCAGCTCTTGGATGTGTGGCATGCTGTGTGCTGTATGAGAGTGAACGTCAAAAAGGTTTCGGTTCGTCATGCTCGGATCCCTCTCGGCCGACGACCCCAGTCTAAACCCCACAATTGACCCTTTCCTGTAACTTAATACCGTAACACCGTCACACGACGGGCGGGCGAGAGGAGGTGCAACTGTGAATTGATTTGTATTATAAGAATGCTGCTTGCCTCGTCTTTGGCCGTCCGCCCTCGATGCTTCCCTGACAACCATATCAACATGCAGGCCCAACAGCCCCCTCTCGTCAGATCCGCTCCCAAGCCCGCCAGCGACCCCGCTCATGGTGCCGCTATAATCTTTCTTCATGGTCTCGATGATGATGCTATGGGATGGGAGAGTCTGTCTCCTTTGCTTTCGCTCACCGACAAGAACTCACGCTGCATCCAGACATAGCCACACAGTTTCACCAAGGAAACAAGCTACCCTACATGCAATGGATCTTCCCCAATGCACCACATAACATGGACGCCAGACAGAATGCCTGGTATACGCCCTCATCTCTGCAACCTGCCCCTGCTGGTCGTCCCGAATTGGCTGCAGACGAGGATGAGGAGGGTTTGAGAAAAAGTGTCGAGTACGTCGAATCACTCATTAGCGATTTGACATCAAGAGGAATACCACCCAACCGCATAGTCCTTGGAGGCTTCTCGCAAGGCTGTGCTCTTGCATTGCTCACCGAGTTGACTTCGCGCTACAGCGGAAAGCTTGCAGGCATCGTCGGCTTGATGGGCTATCTACCGCTGCCCGAGACCATCCAAAAGTTACGCACCCATGCGGGACTACCTCACCTTGTCGGCCATGTGCCCATGTTTCTGGGACGCGGAACCTCGGACAGATTGATTCCACGCAGCAAATGGACCGAAGGCTTGAACAAATTGAAGGAGTTGGGCGTCGACGATGGAGCCATGGAGATCAAGGAGTATGAGGGCTTGGCGCATGCGCTGTCGCCTGCTGTTTTGCAGGACTTGAGTAAATGGTTGGAGAGAGTGGTGCCCAAGTTGGAAGATTAAGGGGTGGTACAGCTAGCTTTTTATTTGTGAAATGCAAATCAAGGACCAAGTCTTTGAGTACTTCCCAGGGGTGCCAGAGTCGGGACCGGCCTAGGCGCCGCGGTTGTGGGAAGCACACCATATCTTCCGTATGTCTTTTGGTCGACGGATACGTAATGAGGAAGGCGACCAAGCAGGTTAAGCTTGCCCTCAATCCATCGCAGAATCTTCTCGTTGGGTACAAGGAATTTGACGTAGCCCAAGCCCCAGAGGTATCCAACGGCGAGACCGCACAAGTGACCGAGGAAGCTAGTGTTGGGAACAAGGACGGCGACGAAGAGGTTGAGGATCAGGGGAGCGGTCCAGGTGGGAATGTTGTAAGGGCCAAGAGCGAAGTTGGGGTTTTGTTTGTACGTCTTGATGGACTCGGAAGCCAGGAGAAGGAAGACCCAGACACTGCAGACGGGATTAGCAGGAGCAAGAGGTGGGAAAGTGCCGAGTGTCTAACCTCGCGCCTTGTACAGCAGTGTTTGATCTGAAGATGAAGCGCTCAATCAAGGTGTAGCTTCCTCCAGGGAGAAGACCGAATGCTAGCAGACTGGTTAGACGAGAAGCCAATTGAAGACAGCGGGAGGAACGAACGGCCAGTAAAGAGAAGCAGAGTCGGCAGGGAGCCATTCTCGGCCTCGAAGCGTTCGAGCAGCGGAGCCAAAGCAAACATGTTCAGGATCATGTGTACAAAGCCGACATGCAGCAGGGGAAAGGTATTTAATCGGTACACTGCAAAGGAGTCAGACAGGCAGCTTCAAGACATGGAAGGAGAATAGATACTAGTTCCCAGATTCATCTCATTCGGTATCAGAGCGGCCCATTGCTGGAACCAGGCCAGTCTAAGGCTGGCAATCCAAAAGGCAACTATAACAACGAGAAGCGCACGCGTGCACAGCGGCAGACGGAACAGATATGAGCGCACACGACGGGCGTCGAACTGGGGCAGCGAGAACGACGGCATATCTTTGGTCGAGGAGCGCGAAAGTCAGGAGAAGTCAAAGGTCAAAGGTCGCGTCGGCGGAGCGAGAGGCATTTCCTTCCCCTCGAAAACACGCCCTGACTGACGCTCCTGTCCGCGACCACCTCCTGAAGCCGCCGACAATGGCAGCCCTACTGTGTAAGACGGCCTCTGCCAACTAGACGGACAAGCAAATAATAACTCGTGTGTCGTCTGAAGCAGGACTGCTCAGTCTCCGACACAGTCGCCGTCTGGCCCACATCCCGCCCTACTTGTCGCTGCTGTGCATCGTCATTGGCGTCGCCTGGCTGTTGCTGCTGCCCCTCGACGAATACTCGCGCCGCACCTATGTCTCCGAGAACGCCATCCTGCCCGGCCAGGTCCACACCTACTTTGGTGGTAGCGAGCACAATGTCTTTCGCGCATACAGACAGGCCGTCGCCGAGATGGACCAGCTATCCCCTGAGGACCGCTCTCAGAAGCTATACCATCTACTCGGCGCCAATGGATTGAAGCCTGACATTCAAAACTACTCGTATGACATCTCGGGTCAGAACAAGACGGGCCAAAATGTCTATGCTCTCCTCCAAGGCCCAAGAGCAGATGCCACCGAAGCAATGGTCCTGATCGCTGCATGGAGAAACATGGATGACCAGATCAACTACTCCGGTGTTGCTTTGCTCTTGACTCTGGCAAGATATTTCAAGAGGTGGTCCATCTGGTCAAAGGATATTATTGTCTTGATTCCCTCGGACAGCACCTATGGCCCCCACGCCTGGGTCGATGCCTACCACGACACGCACGATACCACCGCTGTCCAGCCCCTGAACATCAAGGCTGGTGCTCTCCAGGCCGCAATTGCTGTTGACTATCCTGCTGGGCCATGGGGTCATCGCTTCGAAAAACTCCACGTTGTATATGATGGCATCAATGGCCAGTTGCCCAACCTTGATCTTGTCAATACTGCTGTCAATATTGCTCAGGGTCAGTTGGGCATTAGTTGCACCATCCAACGCATGTGGGATCACAAGGATAGCTATCGGGAACGTCTTGACACCATGCTCAGGGGTATGATGAATCAAGCTTTAGGTCATGCGAGCGGTCCGCATAGTGTCTTTATGCCTTACCACATTGATGCCATCACTCTGCAAACGGTTGGCGATGGATGGCATGACGAGATATCGCTCGGAAGGACCGTCGAGAGTCTCTTCCGCAGCGTGAACAATCTTCTCGAGCACTTGCACCAAAGTTTCTTCTTCTACCTTCTCATGCAAGCCAACCGCTTTGTGAGCATTGGTACTTATCTCCCCAGTGCCATGCTGATTGCGGTTAATTTCACCATCACTTGTATCCTACTCTGGGTGCAGAGTGGTCGACCACAACGCCAGAGTCCTAACCCGGCCTCTCCCAAGAGCGAGAAGAAGCCAGAGATGACCCTCGTCAAAGAAGGCGAGAACGTGGCTCTGGTACCCTCTGCAGATCTCGAGGTGGTTCAAAGGGATTTGTTCAGCCCTCTGGTCATCGTCCTCGGCGTTCATGCTTTGGGCCTGGTGCCGTTTTATATTCTGAATCAAATTCCAGAAAAGGTATGCAAACACTCGCGACATGGGATCTCAACTTGTGCTAACACATCGCCAGACGTCTCTCACGATGCTCGGGGCTCTTGTGGTACCCACGATCACCATGCCTGCGATCCTCGCGTTTGCTCTCCGGAACACTCTCCGCCTTCCGCCTCAGACTTTCACACTCATCCAATGCTTCTCTTTGCTTCTACTCGGTGCCGCCCTCTCTACCCTCGCAACACTCAACTTCTCGCAAGCCCTCTTTGTCGGACTTCTCGCTTCTCCGCTATCGTTCGTTCGACCCTTTTCTCCACCGCAAACATGGCCAACTGCCGTAAAGGTTGTGTTGGGAGTCCTGTCTGTGGCAGTCATGATCGCTACCTCACCACCAGCTGCATTGCATGTTCTGGGACTTGTGACGGGCAAGGGCTTCGACGAGGTCATTGCAGCCGCGGCTTGGGCGTGGAGAGTGGAAAGAGTGTGGACGGGGGTCACGGTGTGGGTGCTCTGGTGGCCGGCATGGGTATGTGGAGGGCTCGCTCTGTGCAGTGGCTTCATAGGGTGAATGTATCACCACGACAAGTTGAAACAGGACTAGACTCGCGAGTCAAAAGGAACCTTCAAAAGTATAGATGTGCAATTCCAAGCGTTTCTCTTCTGCGTTTGCCAATGCGATCTCATCGATCCCGATTCTCGTCAGTCAAGACGATCGATCATATTCACCTCCAACTCCCAATCACATCCCATTCCTCTGCATCTCATCCTCTGCCCTTCTTCTCTTCCTACATCTTTGCCAAAATCTCCTCTCGGAGCTTCTTGAGCTTATCCTGGTTCCCCTGCTGCTGCGGCCAACTAATCCCCAACCCTTCTTTCTCGTTTGGCTTCGGAATCATGTGGAAATGCACATGATCCACCACCTGATGCGCAATCCTGCCATTGTTTTGCAAAATATTGTAGTCGGTTGCGTTTACAGCCTGCGCGATCTTCTTTGCCACGGGCAAGATTTCGGTGAGTTGGTCGTCGGGGATGTCGTGGAGTTTTGCGCCGTGGTGTTTGGGGATGACGAGCTGTTGGGTTTGTGTTAGGTGGTGGGTTTGGAGGTGGAGGGAAGAGGGAGACGAACAGCGTGGCCGTAGCTTAGGGGGTTGATGTCGAGGAAAGCAAAGACTTTTTCGCTTTCGAAGAGTTTCATCGAGGGGATGTCGCCTTAGTGGTGGTGTTAGCTGTGTTCAGTGGGAGCTCTTGGTGTGGAGATGCTGTACCCTTGATGATCTTGCAGAAGATGCAGGCAGCGGCCATGATTGTGAGGTGTGGCTTTGTGATTTGAAGATTGGTATGTAGGTTTTGTGAAGGTGTTGCAATGATTGTGCTATACAGATCAACAGAAAGGACCCCTCCAACCACTCGTCCGAATGCCAACCGAAGAAGTGACGACTGCGGGGTGGAGCTTTGACGTGGATGCCCCAGCCTTTTTCGGAACATCTGTTGCTCTCAAAACCCGTCTAAAGTGTCTCTTGCCTGGTGACTCTTTGCTTCATCAAAAACATCGCGGTGATCGAATTTCTTACTATAGCTTCGTTGTTGATCTGTCACCTACGACAGACTACTTGCTTGAGGCTCAAACTTCCACGCATCACACTCAAAGTTGGCGTAGCATCTGAACTCGTTGCTGAGGCCCTTCGAGTGCTCTGGACGGAAAGTCGTGGTACGCATGCCAGCCTTGCCATACAACTTGTGAGCCAGCGACTCCATGCGCTCTCCAGTACACTGAATTAGTCTGAGAGGAGCCTCCCACGTCTTGGCCAGCCAGCGGACAGTGAGTGCAGCTGTAATATCTTTGCATCAGTATATCGTTCTTGTAAGAACAGAGGAGCAAACATAGTCACCTTTTGATTGACAGTCCTCGTTCAAGAATGGAGGATCGCAAATGATTCTGTCAAAGGAGCCCTTGAGGCTGGCTGTGACTGTTGTTAGCTTGAATTCGTACGAGACATTGGATAGTCCTTACGATCCAGCTTGACGGGCTGCTTGTAATCATAGAACGAAAAGTCGTCCTTGAAGACTCCAAATCTCTCGTCGAATTCAAGGAGCATGAGCTTCGGTCGTATCGGGTACTTTTCACGGTCATTCTGTATCACAGAATCAGCATTTGACAATTTCAAAGATCCCTCTCGTTTCGCCTTTGAAAGCCAAAAGAAAAAAATAGAACTCACAAGCAAGTTTCTCAACTGAATGTACACACTCGGTGCAGAAACGACGGCAATCTTGCTGTCTTCCGTCACACCATCCAACAACTGCTGAGCCAGAATCGTTGCCGTCTCGTCCTTGTACCAAAACTGGCTGTCCTGCCAACTCTCGGTAAACAGATCCATGGATAGAGGCTTTGAACTGTCGAATTCATCTTCGGCTTTTGCTTTCAAGTCTTCGAATTGCTTTTCCCGTTCGTCTCTCTCGGTATAGAATTCTTGGAGAAGGGCGAGGGTGGAGGGATCCAGTTGACTGGACAAACATTAGTACATGATTTTTCCAGAGACCGATTTCTTTGGCGAACAACTCACGGACGGTCATCCTCGTCAAAGTCGTCAGTGAGACCCATCTTTGCTGTGATTATCGTTGGTATAGAGTATGGTCACCAAGATGCAGAAAATCTGGAACGGAGGCTCTTGCATAATTTGTCTTTCTGCCAAAGCACCAGAATGTGCTCAAACAGGCTTGTCTTGGCTTAGAGATTCGAGGTCACCCTGTCTTTGTGCCCGCCAAACAGCTCTAATTTGATAACATGCTGAGCCGAGGTACATCTGGGTATCACTTCCTGGCAAGGACTAAGAATGATTAGGTAGCAACCCTCATACAACCGACCGAGAAAGTAGGGCCTATACTACAAGTAGACATCACAACAGACTACACCTCAACAAAAATGGCATCGAGTCTAGTCCATCTACCAGAAATCGAGCGGATCAGCTCGCGAGTAATCAGAATACTAGGCGGCAATCCAGGAAAGGTGAGAAGTACACATTTTTGACGATAATGTGAACCCAGCTAACAAACCTCACAGTTCACACTCCAAGGTACGCCCAGATCATGTCCTCTGCGAAAGAGGATCGAACTTGACATGAGATCAAACGATAGGAACAAACACCTACCTAGTAGGCCAAGGACCCAAACGCCTCTTGATCGACACAGGCGAAGGCAAGCCCTCCTGGCTAACCTCTCTAAAAACTACCCTGGAGCAAGAAAAAGCCTCCATCGACAAGGTGATCCTCACACACTGGCACCCAGATCACGTCGGAGGAATCCCCGATCTGCTCTCCCACATCCCCAGTATCCAAGTATACAAGAATGAACCTGCAAAAAACCAGATCAACATCAGTCATGGGCAAGTTTTTAAAACGCAGGGGGCTACGTTGAGGGCTTTCCATTGTCCGGGCCATACAACCGATCACATGGCTTTAATCTTGGAAGAGGAGAATGCAATGTTCACTGGAGACAATGTGCTAGGACAAGGCACGGCGGTGTTTGAAGATCTGGCTGCGTACATGGACAGTTTGCAGAGGATGCAAGACGAGTTTTCTGGTCGCGCTTACCCAGGACATGGGCCTGTGATTGAGGACGGCAAGGCCAAGATACGCGAGTACATCCATCACCGGCAAGAACGAGAGGGCCAGATTGTGGATGTATTGAGTCGAGAGACCCAGGAGGGAAGGAAAGGGTGGCAGTCGATGGATCTGGTCAAGGTCATCTACAAAGGCTATCCTGAGAATCTGCATGTACCAGCGGAAAAGGGTGTCTTGCAAGTGCTGGACAAGTTGAAGAAGGAAGGGAGAGTCCATGAGGACGAAGGAGCATGGTTTCTGCAGTCCAAGCCCGCTTTGTGACGAAGGTCAAGAGACTCATCATTGATAATATCATCAGCCCCGTCGAGTCTGTACAGCTGCTAATTGATGAATACTTTCCGAGTGTCGCCGCCAACACCTTTCACTGCCTGCTAACATGCTGAATTTGACACTACCCGTGGATAGGATATTTCCGTTGACGCCAATGGTGTTCGATAGCTTATACCTCAATCTCCTGGACAATGTAGAAGAGCATATACGCCTCTGCAGCCAAGACTTCCTTCTCCTCGACCAAGACGACTTTGCTGTCGTCAAACAAGAACCACTCATCACCTTCTCTGGCATAACTCACATAATGTCCACTGTCCATTTTTCCCTTGTGTACGATGACACTGCTGAGCTCATACATAGGTCTTGGAGACGTGCCCTTTTCAGAATCTCCACCATTCTTTGTCCCGTTGCTTTCGCTACTGCCTTTCTTCGAGCGTGGGCGACCGACGTAGGGTTGCAAATCCAATATGGTTGGGAAGTGTACTTTGGCATCGAGTTTGATAGACGTAGACGACGTTTTTGAATGCGAGAAACGCTTCAGGTGTATCGGGAGGACAGGTGGTAGTCTTGCTAGGGCAAGTCGTTTGGTGGCGGTCTGTTGGCTGTCGCATTCTCGACAGCGGTAATCTGAAGCTTGCAAGACTTCGGGACTTGTAAAACGATCGAGGCATTCGGTCAGATCGATGGCCTGAGGCGCTACAGGCGCTTCGTTCTTTTTCTTTTTGGGTCCAGAACTCTTGAGGTCGAGAGACAGGTCCATGAATGGGTCCAACGCAGTTGTGACATTCTTGCACTTTGAACACACGACGGTGCTTCGCATCAGCCCACAAAAGGCACGATGAATGACGCAGTGGCAGTCTTCGGCTTTTTCCTCCTTCTCATCCTCTTCGAGATTTGTAGTATGAAGCGAGTTCAAGATGAATTGAAGATATTCGTGGGCGTCTTGTTGTTGGTAGCCAGCCAGGTTACCGCCTCCTTTCCAGCTCCCCTGGAGCATGGCTACTGCACCATAACCTTCTGCTTTTTCGGTGCTGTGGAACTCGGTGATGATGTCGTCAAGAGCACAGGAGGTGCATGCTTCGCGTTCGCAGTCGAGGGAGCGGTGGCCAACGGAGAGGTAGAAGGCGCGGATGAAGGGGTTGTGGATCAGAGACTGTAGAACGACCGACATGAAGCATGTCTGACCCATATTATAGAGCCCACGGAGGCCTTTGGCGCGGCAGGGTGCAGGCGCGGCGTTCGCGGCCAGAATCTTGCTGTCGACATCGGACATGAAGACGGTATGCTTGCGCTTCTTGCCTGTGAAGCGATTAATCTTCTGCCTTGTACTGTTCTCCTACATTCATACCTTGTTGGGTGCGTATCTCTTCGAGAGCATTGTCATAGACGAAATCGTCGCATTCTCGGCAGTAAACATTGCCCTTGCTTGATTCCACACCTAGCCTGTCATCAGGACATGTTGCTCAATCTGATGTGCATGTATGTCCTTACAGAGGATGTGCTTCTTTTCGTGCTGTCCACGCTGTTCCAAGGGAAAGACGCTCGAACATTCCAGGCAGAGGTAGGTTGGTCGCAGAGAGACGGCTGATGATTTGGAGAGATGTGGGCCGATTGCGCCATTCTTGTGAACTGTTTGCATCAAGGTCGTGTATCGCTTGATCAGATCGGGCTGTGAGGCTTCGAGTTGGTTTTTGACATGATCTAAGAGTTGTTAGATGTGGTGCGAACAAGTTATTGTATGATCGTCATACCGCAGCCATGTGTGGATACCGAGCCTGGAGATGGAAAGCGGATGTCGGCGAGCGAGTGCTTCTTGGTGACCACTGGGGATTGTGACTTGTTCTCCATGATGGCAGGCTTTCGGCTACATTGCCTGTGATGCGAGAAATGTTGTGATGAGAATGCTATTCGGCTTGTCGCAAACCTCGGAATCGTATGCGACATGCATCACATTCAACCGGGGTGACCTTAACTCCGTCTTGTCCCCAGATTGAGGACGCTTCCGCAAGCTCCTCCGACTGCGGCTGTCCCTTTTCCAACATGGTGGGTGCCAAAAGTCGTGAGGGTTCGGATTCCACTCCTCAACCGCAGCTTGGTGGAGGGCTTATCTCCGAACCCTCACGACTTTTGGCACCCATGTGCAATATGGCAAACCACTGCTTCCGACTGCCTCCTCAATTTGTAATCTATGTATGAGAGTTGCACTGAATGTAAGCATGAAAATGGCGCTCTGGCCGAGTGGTCTAAGGCGTTAGACTTGAATCAATTTCAGTTATCTAATCTCTTCGGAGGCATGTGTTCGAACCACATGGGCGTCGATATTTCCTTTTGCCCATTCTACGGGGCATAATCGCTGCAGAATGGTTGTGAGCTATCTGGATGCTTCTCAGTCTTTTGCAAATCCCTTGGAAAAGGACGGGCATGGTGTCAGAGAACCATGACGGAAAGGAGTTGATGATATTGCTCTGTTGACATCAAATTCATTCTTGTTGGAACTTTTATGGGTATCTACAAAGGTATACAATCATCAACAACTATCTACTTTCCTTTCGAGAGACTTTTGCAGCGAACTCAAGTCTTCTTTGGACTCTGGTCCTCTTGGACGTGACGGTCTTGTAAGGTGACGTGACATTCATCGATTGATGAGATCCGTGACCAAACCGCTTTCGATACTCCCAAGCGCTGTGATCTGCCTTCCGTTCCATCTCGTCCAACGGTTTCATCCGTGCCTTATCCAACTCAAGGTTCTCGCTCCTGAGCGTAAAGGCCGCTTCATCGAGGCTGTCTGCCACTTCATCGCCTTCGAGACGGCGAACAAACGTAAGGATCCATTGGAACTTCTCAGTGCTGAGCCAGATACCTTCTCGGAGCGGACGAGTCACTCCAGCATGGACAAGCGCCCGAGACATGAGGCTTGAAAGTGGTGCGCCTCGGTCCTGTAGGTAACTCAAGCAATCGCATACCTTTCTGAAGGCCATCCGTGAGGTCAACAGTGGCGACTTGGCCATGGTGTACGCAACATGATGCACCAGCTGTATCCTCTCGTTTGACAGAGGGTTGTGAGCTACTGAACGCAACTTCGTTGGCAAAGAGTTTGCATAGTCTGGTCGTTTCAGCAAATCGAATACGGCTTGCGACCTGACTGCACGATTATCTGTCAGAGCGAACAACAACTCCGGCGAACTCGAGAGCCATTGATGGCTTTGCGAGCGGTTGAATACGTCCAATGCCCATTGCGTTTTCTCAATGTCAATGAAATATCGCATGACATTCACAGCCACTGGATAAGGGATGCGAACGTTGCTTCTAGTAAGTTTCGCAAACAGATGATATGTCCATACGGGTGACTTGTGCTGCTTCAGCACTTGAAACAGATCACTGAGCCAACCAGCATAATCAATCTTGTTCTCGCTCAACAAAGTGAACAGATGAAGCCAGGCTCCACCCCGACTCGGATAGACACCATTCTGGTCTGGTTTGCAGCGTTCATGGAACGCCAATGCAATGCTGTCGAAGATCTCCTGACGTTCTTGAGGGGTCGCTCCGTGGGCACGTGACCGGTCAGGGGATCGAGACATGGTATATCTCAGTCCATAGGTATGAAAGAGATCTTCAACTTTGGCGCCGTGCCGACTGTGGACGGTTCGTGGAGGTTGTAATGGTAGGACGCGTACTGTATCCGGCGCTGTATTGCTTGACACATGTAGAACGTCAGACTCTGTAATGTCAGACTCTGTAATGTCAGACTCTGTAATATCAGGGTCCGGTATTTCCAGTATGGAGGGCTTGATCCAGCTGTGCAAGACAATTGCGGCGGCATCTGCGGGATGAAGAGAGCGTAGGTGGGTACCGAGCTCAGCAATGGTAAATTTTGTAGCGAGAAAAGGGTAAAGAGACGTGGCACCTATTGAAGCAGGCTGATAGATCGAGGGATAGAAGAGACTGAGATCTGCGAGCCAGCAATGAAGTCTCTCAATGCACCTGCTACGGGCAACCATTGGATCTTTGAGACTTCTGTTGACGAACCTTGTGGTAGCAAGTAATACGACGAGGTCAAAACATGTAGAGGGGATCATGCTCAAGATGGGCATCAGCTGATCCGAGGGCCCAGGCCACCTGGTTCGAGATAGGATGGCTGTTCTGAGGTGCTTGGCCATGATCCGAGGAGCCATATGTCCAGCAAGTGAACTAGCTGCAGCTATGAGCTTGGAGACGTCTGGCGACGGAGGTAGAGAAAGTGAATTTTTGAGCAATTTGATAGCAAAACGCTCTGGGGGGTTGTTTGGAGCATAAGCGTCCACCAAGGATCGATGAAGCATTGAATTGACCTCCAGCAGTAATTGACCATCAATTCCTGCAGTTTCTCTCGGTACATCGAGGATGTCCGACAACTCATTTGTTGGCATAGTGCCCAAGGCAATCTTGTCACAAACAAGACGAATACAGTCTATGACATGCTCCGAAGGGCTTCCGGCAGCAAACATATGGATGAGGTATGCATGGGTGTTGCGAGCGTCTTGGTGGTCCAAGTCGCTCTGCAGAAAGGCCAAAACTTGATCATGAGTGGACTGGTGTAACAAGGAGAAGAAGGCAGCTTTGCTAAAGTTTTGCGAGACATCAGAGTCAAAATGCATGCTGGTATGTGCTTGAGCCAGCGAGTCCAGGGTGCGATATGAAGCCAGTAGAAGTGCGTATTCGTCGAAAGAAAGCTGCCGGTCGTGTAGTGAAGAGGTGGGCGGTGGTGGTGGGACGGCACGAGAGATACAAGGGGTTTGAGGCGGCGTGGGAATTGTCCGAGGTGTTGGAGGAGCGGGAGGAGTGTGGTGTGGTGGACTCGGGGCACGCGACTGTGCGGTACTCGGTGGAGCCCATAGCGAGGTCATGTCAAGACCGCCAGAGCCGAACAGAGAGCCAAAGTCGGGCATTAGACCTGGAGAGGGACCATGGATACTGAGCCCAGCCATGCGTCTCCTGGCAAGGCGGCGACGGGCCTCCAATGGCCCCGGGACACTGCTGCCATGGCGTCGGGTGTTGGTATGGCTGTGATTTACCAGACAAGTGTTGGCAAAGCGGCGGTGGGCGGTAGCGAGAGTATCATCGGAGATCCAGATGTGCGGCTGGACTCGACATGGCATGGAAGGCGCCTGGCAATGCGGCGATTGACTGACGGATACAAGAAAGTGCAACAGGAAAGTGCATCATGCATGGTCGGCGGAAGCTGCGATGCTGCGCCAAGACGGCGTCCATGGCAGTTTCCCTCGCGCATCTCGAAATGTTCCGCCGTGCACTGTGACTTTGCCCATTCACCTCCGCTCCACCACCCTCAGTCCCTCATGATTCTCCGATCAATAGCCTTACGGCAAGGTGTGTTCCTCTCCCTGCCGCTGTCTGTCCCACAATTCTCATGTCTCAGCAGGCCGCAGAACGGTGGCCAAGCCCGCACGATGCCTTCACTCGTCGGCCGCTCGCCTGCAACAGAACCAACCCATTGACCCGGCCTCGTACTCGTTCTCCTCGCGCGTTCAACCTCCAGTAGACGGCGACCAGGTCGCTCGTGATTACCGCGCCTTCAAGCACCACCAGGAAGTCACCAATCGCATTGGATCCGTTGTTTCTCCCAAGTACCAACCGCATACCCAACTCACCCAACCTCCCTCGCCCGACGAGATTTCTCTGGAACTCCTTCTTGCCTCGCAGTCCCACTTGGGTCATTCTACGTCGCTCTGGAATCCCGCCAACGCCCGCTACATTTTTGGTGTACGTCAGGGCGTCCACATCATCTCGCTTGACCAGACCGCCTCCCACTTGCGCAGAGCATGTGCTGTCGTTCGCGGTGTCGCTCAACGTGGTGGTTTGATTCTGTTCGTCGGTACTCGTGAGGGGCAGGAGAGGATTGTTGTCAAGGCAGCTGAGCTCGCTGGTGGCTGTCATCTGTTCGACCGCTGGATTCCTGGAAGCATCACCAACGGCGCTCAGATTCTGGGCAGGTGCCGCACAAAGGTCGTTGACGAGAATGACAAGGAGATCAAGGGCTTCGAAGAGCAGCTTGAAGCCAAGGGCGCTCTCAAGCCTGACTTGGTCGTCTGCCTGAACCCGCTGGAGAACTACGTCTTGCTGCACGAGTGTGGTCTCAACAACATTCCCACTATTGGTGTCATTGACACTGACGCAAACCCCACCTGGGTCACCTACCCCATTCCTGCCAACGATGACAGGTACATATGTTTCATTCCACTTCTGTGTACGTGATTACTGACCAGTGCCAGTCTCCGTTGCATCAACCTCATCGGAGGCGTTCTTGGACGTGCCGCAGAGTCAGGCATGAAATCTCGTCTTGGTCAGGCTGCCAATGGCGTTGTCACATACGCAGCACGCCACAACTTGGCTCCCCCAACCGCTGACCAGATTGCCGCTGCCTACGAAGCCGAACGTTCATTTGCCAGAAACAACGCCTTCGACCAGGACGCTGACCAACGCAGCGTTACTTCGTCCGCCCCTGCTGATGAAGACGCCAGAATCCAAGAGAAGGCTGACAATACCATGATGAGCGCGTTTGAGTACGCTCAATTCGCTGACTTCGACGAGGAGGCTACGGGTGCTGCCATTGAGATGCACTTCCCTAACCAGAAGACATCCGAGACATCGGAGATGGCTGAGTTGAGAGAGAATCTCCGTCGCACCCACCGCGCCTTGAACATACCAGTTGAAGGCGAGCCAACCTACTTCGAGAGTGAGCCGATCGACGCCGAGACAGCAGACGAGCTTGAAGCAGAGGCACAAGACATGATGGATGAGCCACTCACTCAACAGGAAGCTGCTGCACTGCACTCCCAGGATGGTGGTAAGGGCGAGAACCCCTACGAGGGCGGCAGTTACCGTAGCGCTCTCAAGACCCGTAAGAACGCTGCCGACGCCACGCTCAGTAGAATGGTCGCTCTCAAGAGAAGGGCATTTGGAGAGGAGTTGTCTGCCGAAGACCAAGAGGTGCTACGCAAGCTGGATGAAGCAGCCAAGAACGCACCTGCGCCTGATGAGGGCCAATTTGCTCTGCCTCCGAGACGCCCCTCATAGTCGCCTCTTGTACAAACTGTATCATGTAAAGCATAAAATTGGGTCTGGGAACGGAGAAAAGCCTGGCGTTCATCTGAGTTGGTGTGTATGGAAATTCAACACTTGCGAACCAACATTTCTTGTATTATACCACTTTTTCAGAACTGAGAGTTTCAAAATCACTTTTGTATTGTTCTTTCGACGAGAAAGCTAATCCAAGGCCCCCGAGCACAGGCCGATCGCGTTTAGCTGATCAAACGCATGGTCAATTCGACACTGATAGAAAAGTCAGCATAATCACAACAGGGAGATCACTAGAAAGACTCACGTAGCAAAGGTGCCAGCGGAGACAGGCATGGCTCTCAGCAGAGTAGGACCCAATCCTCTCCAGAAGCCTCTCATACCCTCAGCTCTCCATGTCTGCGCAAAGGTATCGCGCATGCTCTTGTACTTTTGCTGGGCTCCGAAGCCATCGCTCTGCATCTTCGACTTGATGACATCGAAGGGATAACTTCCGAGCCAGAGAGCCTCACCCGCCAGACCACCATACAGCGCAATCTTCCAGGTGGGTATCTCCTTGCGCTCGATACCGTTGCGCTTGGCATCCTGGTTCATCATGAACTCGAAAGCGGTGAACCAAATACCGTAAGCCTGGGCTTCACGGAACCAAGTCACGCCCGTGCCGCGGTAGAGACCCTTGAGCACGCCTTCATGGGCGCAGAGTTTCTTTACGCAGTCGATGGGGCCGTTGTAGAGGCGTGCTGCACCATGGGGTTGTGTCTGCAGACGGATACGGATGTGTTCGATGGGAGAGGACATTAGTGTGTTGGCAATACCGGCGAAGGCGCCGGCTGCGTAGTATTGGCCGTAGGAGAGGCCCTGGGGGTTCTCAAGGACACCGCCGGTCTTTGCTGCGTTCTGGCGCTCAAAGGCGCGGCGGGCGTAGTGGAATGCTCCGAATTGGACAGACACCTTGGTTATGTCAGACTGGCTTCTTTTTGTGTTTCATCTTCTGCCCATGGTGCCGAATAAGTCCGAATATCACTTACACATGCACCGATACCGATCAGTGGTGTCAAAGTGCCCTTGTAGAAAGCAGCTGCACCTTCATTCTTCAAGATTTTCGAAGCAGCATCTGCTGCGCCCGAGTATTGCGTCGTTGTTTGCAGGCGAACCTTGACAATATCTTTCAAATCATATTAGATTCACAAGTGCTCGGCCAGAGGTCTTCCAAGAGTCTTACCGAAAGGCTGTCCTACAAGATAAACATCGTCAGCGTGCACTTTCAAGTATTATCGTGATCATGCTTTTCCCAAGCAATACAATCTATTCGTCTGAGATCATGAGAAATAGGTCTGCCCAATTGATCATCCCTTGCTCTTTTTGTTCCCTTCCCTCTCGTCTTCGATATGACCGACTCCCCATGTTCGCCAAATTCACTCACCAATCAACACTTGTGCAACACCACCAACTGCACCCGCAAATAGATCCTTGACGGCGCGACTGCCGCCTTCTCTTTCGATCTCTTCTACTGCGTCGGCCATCTTTTACCCCAACGTCGATTTGAATTGAAAAGGAAAAAGAGGAATGATCAAGAGAGAGATGGTGGAAATCAGAAGGCGTCGTCGCTTCACCCCGTTCTCAACGCCGTGGTCGGCCGTGCCTTCCCCTTCTGTCAAACGCTTGCGTGCTCGCTGCTTTGCCCGCGCGTGACACATTTTTATGTCCTGCCCTGATATCGCGGGCATGATTTTGTATCTGATGTCTTGCGTGTGGGCTCGCTCAAGGGTTGAACTTTTCTTTTATGTGCTGAAAAACAGAGCATTTAGACTCGAGCTGCCAGCAATTACTGACACGAACCTTCTCAGAAAAGTCCCGAGCTTGTCGTCGACAGCCACAAGACTTGTATAGATCAATGAGTAAAGCAGTGAAAACAAAGGTGGTTCGGTCAGACGACAATCTCGAACAACAAATCAGTCTGTGTTCTGTCATGCTTGCGAAATGGTTTGGTCAAGATGGTGAGAGGACGACCCTGCTCATTTTAGTCTTGAACCGACCTACTCGAGTATTTGAACATCGACGGCCATTTCTTTGTTTGTCTTTTGTCTGCTACAATCAAGTCACATAGTCGTGTGGTGGGGTTTCATGGATGTAATCTGGTGGGCTGGAGGTCGCAAGTAGCTTGAACATATAACTCCTGCGAGACAGCTGTTACAGGTAGGCATAGAGGACACTGAGACATTTTTGGGATGCAAATGCTTTGTTTCATGATTTCGTTGGTAACGTATGCGTCTATTCGGCCTTCCATCGGCGACCACCACCCTGTTGCCAGAGCCAGACAGCCTCCGTAGCATAGGACTTTGCGCCCATATGCCTTCCTCCTGCAGCGCCTCTACCTTCGCTCTCAGCTAGACAGATCTCAAGCACACTCTCCTTCCTGACTTCAAACCATAGTCCTCTCGCCAATTCTCCGAGTGTGTCTTTGGCGCCGACAGTGCCTTGACCCTCTTCTCCAGGATCACCGAACTCGCCCTTACCGAGTCTATACAGGACACGCCCGAGCGTCTGAAAGGCGACACATCGTTGAGCAGGTACGCTGGACCGAGCCAACATGGCTAGTTCGGGTATCGTATAACCTGCAGCATCAGGAGCCTCGCCGTGATGATGTAGGCCCATCGTGACCGGGATTTCTGCTGCAAGACTCGGGGGGATCAATGCGCCAGTGAAGGCGAAACGAATGTCTTTTGGATCAAGAGACGTCTGAGACGCCGAATATGCGTTTTTCGGCGTGGAAGTCATCCATTCCAACTTCTCTGGATCGGCGGGTAAATCAGGAAAGTACTTTTCGTGCAAGTCCTCGAGGAAGTTTGGGTCTGAAGGGTCGAGTGATGGTGGCTGGGGAGGTCGCGGGAAGTGGATAGTTGAGTCTGTCGGAAGAGCGACTTCTGCTGCTGCTTCGTGACCAGCAGAACCGTGCTTGTGGTGTTTTGAAGAAGTATCGTGTCCATTAAGAGTACCACTTCCGGCTTCTGCATTTACCGGCTCGTCTTCCACTTCAGCAAACTTTACAGTCTTA
Source organism: Aureobasidium sp. EXF-10728 (assembly GCA_023848605.1). Classification (NCBI taxonomy): domain Eukaryota; kingdom Fungi; phylum Ascomycota; class Dothideomycetes; order Dothideales; family Saccotheciaceae; genus Aureobasidium; species Aureobasidium sp. EXF-10728. The sequence goes on along the minus strand of SWBG01000002.1, from coordinate 1,030,447 downwards.
CGAGGTTTCGTGGCGTCGGGTTGTGGTTTGGCTTCCTGCTTCGTTTGATCTATCTTCTCTTGCAGCCCCAGCCCAGGGAAGTCCTCGTTGCTTCCACCTTCTTCGATAGTTGCGCGACCCAATAAGCGTTGAATTAGAGAAGGATCGAGTGACGAAAGCAGTTCTCTTCGCTCTTCCTCTATCTCCTCAGGCGACATCTCAGCGATCCTTTGGCGGTTCTCCTCGTCTATGCGCCGCCTCTCGGTAGTCATGAAATCGTCATCGTTGTCTTCCTGGTCGTTGCCCTGAGGTTGTGGTGTTGGCGCGATGGGCTTCACATCCTGTTGTCTACTCTTCTTGAACCTCGACTGTACGTTGCGCTTGCGATGTGCAGGGAAGCCACCTGTCGAGTTCTTGAAGGCGGGTGGTTGCGGCGGCGCGGGTGCGGCTGTTGGCTTGCGTTCCTGAACGTCGGCGACGAAGTTGAATGGATTAAAGACCTTGGGAGCACTGTCGACCTCTGGCGAGTTTTGGGCGTCAAAGTCGTCTATGCTGAATTGCTGTCCTCGGAGTGTCATGATGTCTGTGTTTACAGCTCGAGCTGTCAAACATTTTTAGGAAAAGAGAGATCGGATTGGTTATGCACGAGGCTGCGGGAAGCCCCACTTTTTCCCGTCCGCCTATTCTTAATCGATCATGACCAAAAGTAGGTAGACCCTGGACGACGTTCATGCATCCACGCAATAAACCACATCGCTCCTTGAGCGATATATCCTGATCAATTGATAGTAACTAGATCCGATTTGGTGCTTGATGTATCATCTCAAAATTGCACGAATTCTTGTCTGACAATCACTCGACACGTCTTGTCGGCAATCCTAGCAAGCCAAGCTTTTCAGTAATGCTCGGGATCTGATCTACTTGCACTTTTTGTATCTCGACTGATAATTCAAGATGCTGTACGTGAAGTTGTGAGAATATTGGAGAGAATGAATAGACTACCAGTATCATGAGGACATACCACAAATGTACAGGGCCTCGACAGTCGCAATATATGTATGTCTGGAAGCAATAGGCACACCTCACCCCCGAGAGGTTAGTTAGAATGACCCGAATTACGGATGTCACAGCACGTTCTTTAGCGCCCCTCATGCCTAAATCATAACTGGCCTTAGCTGGGTTTGTTCGTTTGATCGTTCTCGGCCACTTGTTCCCGCAGCCCAGCAGCGCAGGAAACCCTGGGCTCACGCTGAGCTTCTTAGAGTCCATCATCGCGCACTTTCTGTCTCTCTCCCTTTCTCCTTCTTCTTTCTTTCTCTTTCAACTTGCCGTGTTGGCTTCTTGTACGCCTACGACTTCCCTGCCCTTCACATCTGCGCAATTTAATCGTCTTTCATCAACCGCCATCAGCCATCGAGCGTTACATCAAGTCCAAGTCTCTTGCTGTTCTTGCCATCAAGACCAGTGCACTCGACTATCGGTTTCTTGTCGTTGTCGCTCGTGCCGCTGAACTCCGTCCGAATTTCGAATCCCAAACCGTCGTCGGCTTTGGTGGTCGCTTTTAAAGCCTCCCGCACAGCTTCGAGTGGTTTGACCACACCCATATCTCTTCGGCTAAGAGATATCACCCTGTTGCTGGCAATTGCAAGTGCAGTCTTGCTGGTTTGATCTTGCATTTTGCATTTTCCAATTCGGTATCCTTGTCATATCGCCTGTTCCTTCTCAGCCGGCGTATCACCTTCGACCCTTTTTAGTTTTTGGTGTTCGTCATGGCCGCGGTCGGCGATGGACAAAGCTCCACGGGCTCGTCGCCCATGTCTTCTCCGCCTCATGGGCTTTCTGATACCATCAGTGTCGCGAAGCCCGCGCAGCCTCAGTTCCTGCGTCCTGGAGATGTCGCATTTCCCCAACTTTCTCGTCCACCACAACCACAGCCCGCCACGTCAACTTCTACAAATACCACAAATGGCAACGCCAAGGCCGCATCACATGACCCTACCAAAAAGGTCAAACAAACACGCAAGAGGAGAGATCCTGAGGTAGTGGCAGCAGAAAAGGCAGAGAAGGCCAGGAAAGCTGCAGAAAAGGCCGAAAGGGCGGCAGAGAAGGCTGCAGCTGCAGCAGAGCCCGCCAAAGAAAAGAAGCCTCGCAAGCCTCGTGAGCCCAAGGACCCTAATGCCCCGACAGCTGGCTCGCGTAAGAAACAGAAGACTGATACATCGGCCAATTCCACGCCTACTGCGAGCCGTCAACCAACTCTTGGTGATATGGTTGGTAAATTCCAGACGCCGCTTCCTCCCACTCCAAGCGTACAGCAAACACAACCTGTACAAGTCATGAAGAGTGAAGAGCAGAAGCCCATTGTTGCACCTCCACCAGCCCCTGCACGGCCTGCCTCCAGTGGTCAAAGATATGATCCCATCCGCGCCTCTATGACCGTGGACCCTTATTCAACTCCTGCCAACACATCGACTGCTTCACTTCAAGTCTCACCACATGCGCACAGAGCAAGCGCGTCACCTGCGATTGCAAGTCTGATCAACCCTCCTGCTCCTAGCGACACCCTCATGTCCCCTCCTGTGGTTCCGTCTGTCCCTGCTCAGATGAAGTCGCCGAGCGTCTCTGCTGCTATGCCGCCTCCTGCCAGCGTCAATCGCCAGCCAGAAATCCATCTCACGCCAAACACCCTCGTGAACAACTCACCCCAAACAATTTCACACCCACGTGCTGTAGTGATGGATGACGCCATGGAGATTGACGCTCACGACGAGCAGAAGCAAGCACAGACCGTCACTAAGGTTGCAGACAAGGAAAAGGAAAAGGACAATCAAAAGCCCGCCGTCAAACCATCTTCCGCACCAGCACCCAAGGCTAAGCGTGCCTCGCCCCCGGCTCCTACTGGTAGTGGTCTGCTTTCTGGTAGCGACATCTTTGGAGGACCATCAGCTGTCACCGAAGATCACAAACGTCATGGAGTGAATATCGATATCGACATTCCCCTCAATCCGGCAGGCAACAACACAATCAACATCGCCCAAGAAATCTTGAAGAAGTACGGCAAGAACGCCATCAATCCTCGTGCTGCGGCACACCGTGAACGTCTGTTGCAGGTCGCCGCCGCAGCCAACCGTCTGGAGCCTGGTACTGGTGATGATATCTCCGTTGGTGACCTCAATTCCGAGGCCGAAAATGACAGCAACGTTGAGATGGGCGGTATGGAAGAAGAGAAGAGAGGCGACGACGAACCTAAGAAGCGCCGCCGTAGAAAGGTGGAGGACTACGACAAGGAAGATGATTTCATCGACGACACGGAATTGGCTTGGGAAGAAGGCGCAGCAGTTGCTAAGGATGGCTTCTTTGTCTATTCGGGCCCGCTTGTGCCCGAAGGAGAGAAGGCTCAGATCGAAACCTCTGCACCCTCTGGTCGTGGAAGAGGTCGTGGCCGTGGACGCGGTCGTGGAGGCGCTACTGGTGTCACTCACGCTCAGCTCGCTGCAAAGAATGCCGACCCATCAGCCGCAGTGACTGCTCCGACAACTGGCAGAGGCAGAGGTCGCGGCCGCGGCACTGGAGCAACCCGCAAGCCACGCATCACCAAGGCTGACAAGGAGAAGATGGAGAGCGAGAAGATGCAACGTGAGCGCCAGGCCGCTGCTCTTCCTCAGGCAACCCCTGCAGCTGTCTTTCTGACTCCTGCTAGCATGGCGCAAGTGTAAGCTCTGTTCGAACATATTGCTTTGGATTGTTTTTATTATCCCGAAGGACAGGACATGGAGGTTACGGCGTATGGTTGAAGGTTCCCAGCGATCATGAGATATTGCTTATGCATTGCTCTTTTTGGCGGAGAGTGTCGGAGTTCGAAGGAGGAAGTGGCTACCGGGTTTCATGAGTTTTTCTTCTTTTCACTTTTTTCTTTTTTGCTTCTGCTCTTCTATACGAGAAGCGCTTTTCTTTTTACTCTGCTTGCATGACTATACGAAGCGAGTGAAGGAGAAATGGCTATAAAGAGTGGCTTTTGATTAAATGGAAACGCGAGCCACACACGAAAACGCGTCTCACGAAGAACATCAATGGAAATGCAATTCATACCAATGTCTAATCACTATATCCTCTTGACATCTCATCCATACTCTTACCCAAACGAAATTTAAAAGAAGAGTCCAAAGACAGTCAAACATGCTCGCCATTAAGAAATCCGAAAAGAGCACGACGAACTGTGCAGTCAATGTATTGCCCTGCCGCATCCAACACAACGGACCCGTCAACGCAAGCACGAGACTCTGGACACCAGAAGTCGAGTCCAACGGCAAAGAAAACAGCACATCAACAGCATACTTTCGCGGCAGGAAGTTGACTGGCAAAGTTGTGAGTTTGCCTGCTGGGTATACAGGTATGTGTGTCTCTTCTTCTCTCTTCTTCCACCACTCCAAAGAAACAACCGACCAAATCACCATCCTTACTCCTATCACAACAGAGAGAAGAACTAACCAAATCGAAACAACAGGCGCTATACTGCAAAAAACAGACATTGTGCTTCCAACCACAACACAAACGCCGCTAGACCACGAACAAGAAGACCAAGACCCGGCGCCAGAAACAAAAGTCCTTCAACAAGTCGCAACGTTCGACAAGATTACAGTCTATGGCCATGAAGTTCAGCCAGGTGCGCAAGAAGATGTCTATGTCAAGGGTGTTAACGAGTGGATTGGTTTGGCTGGTGCGGTAAGTCGGATTTCATGCTCGTGTCGGTTATGAACGGATCAAAGTGCTGATTTGGAGATACAGATGAATTCGTTTTGATAGATCAACTATGATGAAACCGAAATGGCGTTTTTGGCTGAGTGGCACAGGCAGGGTGGGACTAGAAAATGCGTTGGTCTAGCATTTTCAGAGGGTCCTTGTTACTTTGAAGGACGCGTGAAACGGATTATGCATGGATGAAATCAGACATTTAGTCCAGAAGAATCATCACAGCTTGTAACGTGAATTTGATTCTATTGTACAGCCCGAGGCCTGAGCAGGTTTCCTGCTTCAAAAAGGCCATGCATTATTGCCATCAAATGCCAGTGTTCCCCTTTGTCGTAATGCGCCAGTGCGCCACATGAAGATGATCTAATCGTTGCCTTTTGTATTCGACTTATGCGGCCCAAATCTCCTGACCCGAACTCTCGATCCAGTTTCCGAGCTTATTGACACCATCGTCCCAAGCACGCAGTCTCTCGCGCATGTTGACAATCTGACCCTTGTCCAAGACCTTGGGCTGGACCCATGTTATCCTGGCAACCTCTGCGACCTGATCGATGGTTCCACGCACAAGACCCAGGCTGAGTGCCTTCATGATGAGGTGCTCGATCTCGTTGGGCTGGACCTTGGTCTGCTGAGCGATCTCGGTGAATGTCATGGCACGGTCGTGGGGTGGACGGCGGAAGACGGTCTCGGTCAGGGCTGACAAGCTGATCTTTTGGTACAAGAAGTTCTGATGCTCCTTAAGCAGGTCGTTCTTGCCCATGTGTGCAGCCAAGACATCGTAAGCGCCGAGATCGCCCTTGTTGAAGGCGATGATAAGATCACGCAGCCAAGCGTGTTGAGTGTTCTGGAGTGTGTCGAGGATGGGGTGGAGGAGAAGTTCACCAAAGTTGTAGATGGAGTCTGAGACGAGGGCAGCGATCGAGAGGTCGTAAGCGATGCGCTGGCGGTCTTTAAGCGAAAGAGATTCGAGGTCGATACATGCGAGGTAGAGGAGGGTGGTGCGGTAGTAGGCGGCGAACTCGTGCTTGGCCTGGTGGTAGTCGGCGCTGACGCGGTAGAACGAGGCGTGGACGACGGACTCAACCGAGTCGAATGTGTCAAGGATCTGCTCGCACTGGTCGAGATCCTTGCGAGCTTCATCGTACTTTTTCAAGCGCAACTCGACATTCGCTACGGCAGTCTTAGCGTAGACGAAGGCGTCCTGGGATGCGGGTTTGTCGACGCCCGAGGCGAGGTTGTTGAGGAACTCAAAGCGCTCGTTGTCGCCTGCAGAGTCAGTGTCAGCGATGAGGACAGGTATGGGAGAAGGGGCAAGCTACCTTTGCATTGCGAGGCAGTGCTCAGACCGAGAGTGACAAGCTGTAGTTGGTTGATCTTGTCGGCGAAAGTCTTGATGAATTGATTGTAGAGAGGCAAGCGCTGCTTTTGGCTGTGGTCGTTTTGGAAGTAGAGGACAAGGTCGTTGGTGAGTTCGTGCCACAGCTTGCGCTCCCATAGGTCCTCGAACTGGAGGAAATAGTGCTGAACGTCTTCGGGGGCGGCATCACGCTGGTCGGCTAGCAGGTTGGGAATCGTGTCGACATCCATGTTGGCAAGCAGGATGAGATGTGTAAGTTGCGAGGTTTTAGAAAAAGCGGCGGATAGACTGTCGATCGTGGTGATGAAAGTCGGGTGTCGAAAGGATGCTTGGTCGGTGTCGTTTGGAGCTCACACAAGTGCAAGGTGCTCGTAGTGACGCTGTCAGTGCACGCACCTTCCGCCGTCTCGACGCAGCAGCGAGCAAGTCGCTCGCGGAAGTCTCCGAAGCTCCGAGCGGACTGGCTTGGCTGTACCTCGCATTGCTGACCATTCGGAATGTGCAATCGATATATACCCTAATCCACGCAACAATGAGCCAGATCGCGAGCAGCATGGCTCTGCAGAGGCAGCTCGCCAGATCCGGCACCCAATTCGCAAAGACGTCGCTCCCGCGCCTCCAGTCGCGAAGCCTGCAGGACATTGCCATCACCAGAACCGGCAAGCCCATCATCAGAATCTCCGGTGGAAGGTACCACTCGCCTGTCCAACACGCTCGTACTTTCCTTGCTGACCCTGCTCGCCAACAGATCCTCTCTCGGAGGTTGGTCCCATGCGAAACGACCCTCTCAATTGATACACCCCGACTGACCCTCAACAAGGCCATACCGCTACCGTCTTCGGCGCCACTGGTTTCCTCGGCCGCTACATTGTCAACAGACTCGGTACACGTCCCCGACAAGCAGTTCACTCGCTCCAATGCTAAACTCAGCCCGTAGCTCGTGCCGGATGCACCGTTGTCGTCCCCTTCCGTGAGGAGATGGCCAAGCGCCATCTCAAGGTCTCCGGTGACCTGGGCCGTGTTGTCTTCCTCGTACGCCTGTTTCCATACCTGACCCATTGCGCCAACATGCGCTGACATGCACAAAAGGAAATGGACCTCCGCAACACTGCTTCCATCGAAGAGTCAGTTCGTCACTCCGACATTGTCTACAACTTGATCGGCCGCGACTACCCCACCAAGAACTTCGACCTCGAGGACGTCCACGTCGAGGGTGCCACCCGTATCGCCGACGCTGTTGCCAAGTACGATGTCGACCGCTTCGTCCACGTTTCTTCGCACTCAGTCTCCAAGGACTCGCCCTCCGAGTTCTACCGCACCAAGGCCCGTGGTGAGGAGGCTGTCCGCAACATCTTCCCCGAGACAACCATTGTCCGTCCTGCCCCCCTGTTCGGCTTCGAGGACCGTCTGCTTCACCGCATCGCAAAGGCTTCCAACATGTTCACATCCAACAACATGCAGGAGCGCTTCTACCCCGTCCACGCCATTGACGTTGGCGAGGCTCTTGAGAAGATGTGCCACGACGACAGCACCGCTGGTGAGACCTACGAGCTTTACGGCCCCAAGCAATACCAGATGGCAGAGATCAAGGAGCTTGTCGAGCGCGAAATCTTGAAGAGCAGACGTCACATCAACATCCCCTCTCAAATCATGACCCCTATCGCACAGTTGATGAACAAGCTTGTCTGGTACAGCGTCATGAGCAAGGACTCGGTTGCCCGCGAGTTCATCGACCAGACCATCGACCCTACAGCAAAGACCTTCAAGGACCTCGGTATTGAACCCACCGACCTTGCCAACTTCACATACCACTACCTCGTAAGTCGTTGCATTGCCAATGATCTCGTCCATCACGTTGCTAACAACCATCTCAGCAAGCATACCGTAGTTCATCCTACTACGACTTGCCTCCCATGACCGAGCGTGAGAAGAGAGAGGAGAAGAAGTACCTTCACGTTCTCGACGACCAGTAAATATTTCGCAAAGCGGTCGTTGTATTTTCCTTTTTTTTTGTTCCATTGTAGAAAACAATATATTTCATCGTTCGAGCGTTCATGAATGGCGGTAGAGTTTCCGAATATGTCTTTTTAGGCCTTTGAGTATGTCGTGCGCGGTGCTTGGGTATATCGTCACACAACACGAATCTTGCAAGGACGTTGGATTGTCGTATCTTTTATCTCGAGAATGATTTGCAAATCACACAACAACAGCAAAAAGAGAATGTATAAACAAAAAGGTTTCACTCAGCTTAATTTCCTATTTATAAAAAAGGGGGGTTGTGTTTCTTCTAGCTCACTGTACGTACATTGTGAAACAAGGTCTCGAAGATGTAACAAGAAGAAGAAGAAAAGAAAAGAAAAAATCAAGCAACCAAAACCCGCCGCCACCAGATAAAAAACAAGGTAAACATTGCCATGTTTTCGTGTTTCGTAAAAACGTTCGTCTCAGTTGCTGCTGCTGCTGCGCGTTTCGAAAATAATAGAGCAAGAAGAAAAAACAGTGGTGCGACAAGTCCCAAGACTCGAGACAAGAGATCATGCGCGTCTCTCCGCTCTCGTGCTGTTTGCCACCAACCAGACGTAGCAAACTCGACATTCTCTCTAGAGGATGATGGATGGAAGAAAAAAAAGAGAAGCAAGTTCAGGGGAATAGACGGTATGATGGAGATTCAAAAGGAAAAAAGCCGATCGAAGCTGGAACATGATGTGGAATCAAAGGGGGGAGAGGTGCTTGCATGAAAAGAACAACTCGGGAAAAGAAATGGGGTATCGTGACAAGACGAGACAACGCTTGAAACACACACAGAGGAGAAAGAGGGCCTGGTTGAAAACAAGTAGGGGAGTCATGGAGCAATGGCACCAAGGGTTGAATCAGAAGACAGAGAAGTTCGAGGAGTCATGTCGTGTCCTCACTCTTCTTCGATCTTTTCGGGAACTCTGCTGGCACCATCCATGTGTGCGGCACGCCCTGTAGGCCCATGATGTTGTTGTGGCGAGGTGACGTTGACATAGCCGCTGGTCGCGTTTGTATTTTGACCGTGTTGTGCGAGTGCGTCAAGCGACTGTTGACGAGGCGTCGTCGATTCTGTCTTAACGCCATGAACACCAGGTGGGTGCATAGGAGACTGAGACTTCTTGGAAGCCTTTTCTGATGTCGCCGAGTGGACAGAGTGCTGTGAGCTGGTTCGAGGTGATACTCTTCCGTTCTGTTCAAATTATTAGCCGTCCGCACTTACGCGTGAATATGTTGCTGATTGACTCACCAGCTTGGCCCATCTCAGACCACAGCTGTTGCAAAGATCTCGCTGTCCGCTTGGGCCTCTCCTCCACTCGGGCGTTACTCTGGTGTGGCAGTTGGCACAATCTTTCTGCATCTGACCAGCACCCTTTCTCCTCTTTCGCTTCTTCTTGGCAGCCAACAGAGACTGTACTTCCTCTGCTAGCATCCGGTTTTTCTTCTCCAACTGTCTGATCTCGTACTGCCAAGATGAGGACTTGGTCGTCTTTAATTCATCAAACAGATTGTCTTCCGAGGCCAATGCTCCGTCTTGGCGACCAAGTTGGAGTCCATTTTGACCCGAGTAAGTGGGAGCCGCACCGTCTGTAGATTGGAGCTGCATCAGTGACTGTGAAGTATTGTCACCCATAAGCATTGGCGTTGTAGGTGTGAATCTGCCAGACAATACAGATTCTGACCCACGTTGACTCAGCGCTGGTCGAGAGGATGAATTGCCTCGTTGGTGTTTAATGAGACGTGTTTGAGCCACGATGAACGTTGGTTTTTGTCCTTCTGTCGCATCTCCCGGATATAGTGTCGTGAAAGCCTGGAGGACGTGTCCACGGCGATTGATCATCTCATGTCTAACAGATGCTTTCTTTCCAGTACGCGCATGCTCCAGAACTCGTCCAAAATCGGCCTTCGAATCGGCTCTCATCAGAGATTGGATGCTCACTCCCACAAGCTCGTCCGGCTGGCGGTCGAGAAGCTGTCTTACGTTCGATGATACGAAGAGGAACATGCCTGACGTCGACATCTTGGTCCACAGCTCGTTTTCACCAACTCCGTTGTTTCCAGTCAGCTCGTTCCTACTGATTGCATAGACCGGACGCTCTCTTCCGACCATGATGATTGACTTTCGACCCTTGCCCTGTTCGGTATGGAGTGATCCGTGACCCTCAAACCACATATAACCACTGTTCTTCCGACGGATGCGGAAAACGACGTTGACCGATGCTCCAGTAGAGGTGTCCTTGAGATCTCTTGTTACGGGCACGATGTCACTAGGGTGACAGATTGATGAAAGTGCTGTGCCAATGATTTCTCCCGGTTCATATTCGAGCACCTTCGATGCAGATGGGGAGATCCACTGAAACAAGCCCTTGAGAGACAGAACATGGATAACATCGTCTGTGTTTTCGAGGAGTACCTTGTCCCACATGCGTTTGGCGAAATCGGATTCTCCGGTTCCAATCGTGCTAAGAATAGCAGAAACATCATCTCTCGGTATTGTTTGAGCAAGCTCTCCTCTGTTGGCAGTCGACTCTGGGGCGTTCATGACGTAGCGTGGCATGGTCATGCCTCGTTGATAGTTGATCGAGTAAGTGCCGTCGGGATTTCTATCGGTCACGGCATTTGGTTGTTCTACCAAATCGACCTGAAATCCAACGAAAAATTTAACCTGATCTGTGTCCCAAGAGATTGGAATCATCGTTAATAAGTTCATAAAGGGTTGGCCACCTCGTCGGTAGTTGATCAGTGAGATTTGGGCTTCCCGACGAAGATTGATCATGTTCTTGAGATAGAGGACCGAATCATCATCGACGTATTTGCGTCGAACTCCAGCTTCGACATTGCCGTCTGGTGATTGCAGGAATCTGCAATTTCGGCCGAGGATCATGTGTCTGGTATAGCCGGTGAGGCGTTCGAAGTTGTCTGAGCAATAAACGATAGGAAAATCATCCTTTTCTGCATCACACACTACGAAAGCACAAGACAAATCAACGGAGCCAATATTGATCTCTGGATTTGGTCGAGTTGCGACGCGCATCTGTTTCGACGTCAGCTTTTGTGCTCCACGCTATCGCGAGTGCAATACATACCAAAACTCCAAGCATATCGAAACCAGTCGAGGAGTAGGCGTTTTTGTATTGAGAATGCATGTGAGGTTTGCCCGTCATCGTAGATGGCCATCCACCTGTTTCAATGTGAGTGTGAATTGTGCGAAAACACTAACGATTAAACAAACCTTCCGGTGTAGGCCAATTAAATCCCTGATTATTCGGGTTATATCGTGACGGGTCCGGTGAACGATGCCCTTGATCGGTATGGCGACCTCTGTCCATGCCTACGTCTTGTTGCGAGCCGGGCTGAGGATTTTGAGGCTGCGCTTTGAAACCTGAGTGTTGCCTTTGGTTTTGTGGTGGATGATTGCTGTTTTGTCGCTGTGGAGTGGGCTGACGGGACTGTTGATGTGTATTTTGCATGGTTTGACTTGTCGATGATCTACTATGCGAGTTCTCCAGAGACGGCCTCTTCGAAGGATTGGGGTTTCCACCATTTTCGGAGGATTGTGCGTACATGTTGTTGGGCACAGAAGTATTCAGGGGAGAATTCATCATTCCGTGGTGGTAGGTAGGATGGTTATACATCTGCATTGGTCGGTCAATGCTCGGACTGTTGTAACCAAGGGATGACATGTGCATGGGAGTGTTGATGTAGGGACTGTTGAGATCCATGTCGATGTTGGAGAGATTTGCAGGAGATTGATAGGATGAAGTTGGTGGCATCATTGGCATAAAAGAAGTTGTTGGGGCGAAACCATTGTCGATGGCCATGTCGCCGCCACCGGTAGAAGATTGTCTGCCTTGAAGGTTGTTGGGATTAGCTTGGCTGGCAGCCATATAAGCTGTAGCGTCGACCATGTCTGAGTTTGGAAGACTGAACTGGTAGGCATCCAGGGGACCAGTCGGAGAGGTGCCGGTGAACTCCATCATAGACATACGCCTTGGGTCGTCGGTCTCCATGGGCTGGGTCTGTTGTGATTGCGGCTGTTGTTGCTGGCCTGGATGGAATATACCGGACATGCTCTGTCTCCGCATAAATTTGGCATTTTGGCTGACGATGTCGTCGAGGGATTGTCCGGCCATGGCGTCCATGGCAGCTCCTTGGGCCATGATTTGTCCGTTGGCCGACATGTCTATTTGTTGCATGCCATCGCCGTGCCCCGAGGCATAGGGATTGTAGCCGCTCATGATGTAAGGGTCCGGGAGATCATGTGCGCAAAGGGTGTCGAAGTCGCGGCACCAACGAGACGGGGCTTTGCGCGCGGGAACGTTCAAGGACGTCGAGGGGTAGTAGAGGCGAGAGCCAGCGGGCGGCGTTTGGCGCGTGTCGCGAGTCGCTCAAACGTGGCCGAGTCGATGACGGTCGGGTTTCGCAAAATCCCAGGGGAATGAAGCAGGCGGCGTGACGATGAGCTGGACTTCGGTTCGTGTAGCAACAAGAGAATTGAAAGTCGGATTCAAGGCGGGTGGGCGGTGCCGCCGAGCCAACCACGCTAAGTCAGGGAAGACGTCAGGGCTCTCGACGAGCCTCAAGAGCTTTTTGCTCCTCCAACGGACTGTAGCTCTTTGCAGAGCAACTGATTATACAGAGCTGACCCTGCTAAGCTTGTGAACCAGCTGCTGGCATTTGTTTTGGTGTGACCCTTGGCCTCTACAGTACATGGCTGGTTCGGGCAGCGACGGATCTGCATTGCGCCGGAACGCTGGGTTTTTGCCTTGAATAATCTTCTAACGCAGATGGTGGATAGCTGAGCTACGCCCACATTTCAACATTACTTGTTCTGCCCATTGCAACTGTCTATCTACGTGTGAAATATTCGAGAAAGAGGAGGCGATCTCAACGAGATCTCAAAATGACCCAAAACGCTCGAACCGACAAGGTTGCTACGCATACTTTGCTCGGCTGCGGGACTTTGGAAAGCTCAGGAAAGGGTAGGAGCGGCCTCCGGATGACCCATTTCGATGCTCACACAGTACTCCAACAATTCCTGATCAATTCTCTTATACAGAGTCTGTTACTTTTTTGTGTCGATAGTGCTCGAGCCGAACGAAGTACTCGTAGTCGCATATTTCCGTTGTTGTGTTTCTCTACTAGACATCTCATAGCGTGTCTCTAGTTTGCACGATACAGGTATGGATGGACAGTTGTTGCCAAGCTGTCCAGCGGAGGACCATCTTTGGAAGTTCAGATCTGGCGGAGGCTGATTCCTCCAGATCTGTTGCGTGGCGTGTCCCCGAGATCTCACACGATGCAAGAACGCGTTTGCGACCAAGTTCAAGATCGAGATAGGGCTTTGCACGTGACCATTGCAGCTGGATGGATGTCGGAGGTTGAAAGCTCCGGTGTGAGGTGTGACGACGATAACAGAGGACTGAGGCAAGTGAGTACCAACCCATCAATACACTGCGTCTCTGCATCAGTCTGTCGTGTATCATCACCGCCCTCGCCTATCCTGAAGCCGACATCACTCAAGTACACACATACACCAAGACACTAGCCCATCATGGCCGACATCGCCGTCGACTCGTACGCAAACACTGTGCCGCCGCACAAGAAACAGCTCTCATCATCTATTCCCAACATCGAATCGCTCGAAGGCATGGGCGCCGACTCTGACGACCAATACTCCACATTCAAAAAGCTCCAGAGACAGCTCGAGTGCGTAGTCAGTTCTCTTGATGGATAAATTCATGCTGACCGCAGCCAGATATATCAAGCTGCAAGAAGAGTACATCAAGGATGAGCAAAGATCGCTGAAGAGGGAGCTTGTGCGCGCACAGGAGGAGATCAAGAGGATACAGAGCGTGCCGCTCGTCATCGGACAGTTCATGGAGGCCATCGATCAGAAGTGCGTATGCTTGACGCCGGACATTGTGTCAAATGCTAACCACTACCAGCACCGGAATCGTACAATCGTCAACCGGATCCAACTATGTCGTGCGCATTCTCTCAACACTCGACCGTGAGCTGCTCAAGCCCTCATCTTCTGTCGCCCTTCATCGCCACTCGAACTCCCTCGTCGACATTCTTCCCCCAGAGGCAGACTCTTCTATTGCTATGCTTGGTGCGGACGAGAAGCCGGATATCTCTTACGCTGATGTCGGAGGATTGGACATGCAAAAGCAGGAAATCAGAGAGGCTGTCGAACTGCCCCTTACACACTTCGATCTCTACCACCAGATTGGTATTGACCCACCTCGTGGTGTTCTCCTCTACGGCCCTCCCGGAACCGGAAAGACTATGTTGGTCAAAGCTGTTGCCAATAGCACTACAGCATCCTTCATCAGAGTCGTTGGGTCCGAGTTTGTCCAGAAGTATCTGGGTGAGGGCCCTCGCATGGTCAGAGACGTTTTCCGTATGGCTCGCGAGAACAGTCCTTGTATCATCTTCATCGATGAAATCGACGCCATCGCCACCAAGCGTTTCGATGCTCAGACCGGTGCCGACAGAGAAGTTCAACGTATCTTGCTGGAGCTGCTCAACCAGATGGATGGCTTCGATCAAACCAGCAACGTCAAGGTTATCATGGCCACCAACCGTGCCGACACTCTGGACCCTGCCCTCCTCCGTCCCGGTCGTCTCGACAGAAAGATCGAGTTCCCCAACCTTCGTGACAGACGTGAGCGAAGATTGATCTTCAGCACTATCGCTGGCAAGATGAGCTTGAGTCCTGAAGTTGATCTCGACAGTCTGATTGTTCGCAACGATCCCCTCAGTGGTGCTGTCATTGCTGCCATCATGCAGGAGGCCGGTCTGCGGGCCGTCAGAAAGAACCGCTACAACATTATCCAGCAGGATCTCGAGGACGCCTACACTAGCCAGGTCAAGGGAGCGTCCGAGGCCGACAAGTTTGACTTCTACAAGTAAGCTTTGTTTTCTCTGGGCGTCAGCCTTTTTGTACACTAGATTAGCATGGCAAAAGGAAAGCGGGTTCTGTTAGGGAAGTGGTCTGCTTGCTGGGTATGCGACTCGCAGGCATTCAGGTAGACGATCATAATGGCAAACACACATATCACGACACAATGCACAGCAGACAAATGTTTGTTTTGACCGTCTTGTATTTTGTTCGCTAGGGAAAGCCCAGTGTTTACTTGACTTCCGACTATGCGCCGGATAGGACTGGTACTACTTGACACAGCATCAACGCATTTAAGCGGCAATGGTGACCTCAACCTCAACACCGGCCTCGATGTTGATGATGATCTGCTTGACGACCTCGGTGGGGGCGTTGAGGCTGGAGAGAAAAGAGTCAGCGTGACGTTCAAAGCGTCTGGGGAGCAGCGGCAGGACTCACTCGATGAGACGCTTGTGGATTCTCATCTCGAAGGTGTCCCAGGTCTTGGAACCCTCACCACAGGGGGTCTTGCGGGTGGTGATCTTGAGGTTCTTGGTGGGGAGACGGACGGGGCCCTTAACACGGAGGTCCTTCGACTTTGCGCGGTCGATGAGCTCGGTGCAGACCTTCTCGAGGGACTGAACCTTGCGAGAGGTGAGGGTGATGCGGATCTTGTGGATCTTGGGGGCATCGGCCTGGCCGGTCTTCTTGGGGTCCTGGAACGACATTTTGGATATGGGTTGGTGCTGTCGCGACGGGTTAGTCGAATGTCGCGAGGTGCCGCCGGTCGCAACAAGGCATTCTCACCTGGTCAAAAGACGGATATGGCAATCAAGACTCGGGCAGAATGTCCACGGCTAAGTGATGATTGGCCTTTTTTGATGGTCAGAAAATCGGAAAGCGAATTTGCGCGATCAGAAGTTCTGTGTGGGTCAACCGCGCGTGCCAAGACCCCGCGCTTTCCTGAAATGGCGACCGTAGCGCGCATGGGCCCAATTCGACATCGTCATTATCGTTGTCTCAACTTTTTGGACATCTTGTGCACTTCACTTGCTTGCTGTCTCTCGCTTTTAAACACATTGACTTCGAGTCTGGACAAAAGAGGGCCTTACGCACAAGTCAGGTTTCAAAACAACCGGTCCATCACGTTCAATGAGTCTGCCATCGCTTGCTTCATATCCTCCGGCGAAAGTTCGCAAGGACCTAGGACCAGACGAATGGGAAGCATGTCTTGATGCTTGGTTGTCACTTTCAGCCCTTTACTTGCGTCTTGGAAAGCCAGATTTCGAAAGTGCAGCTCGTAATGAGCAATCTTTGGTCCCGTTCCTCACATCTTACTACCAAGTATCAGCTCAAGAACGCCAACAGCATGGACAAAGTCAGGCAAAAGAGCACACTTTACGAAAGACTTGCTTCATTCTCACTCACCGGATTCTTCTAACGACGTCTATACCTCCGGCACCTCTGCTCCAGTGGAACTTCCTCTCCGATTTCAGTCATGTCTATATGAAGACACAGAGCCTAGATCTGCTGCTGCAGAAGCTCTGGCGTACTAGGCATTCTGAACTCGATCGTTCTCTTCAAAACTTCTTGTCGACGACAATCAAGCAACTTGAATCATCGAAGCCTGACGCAGCTGAACCCAGTGTGAAACGCATTGTTCCTCTCCTTTTCTCCTCTCATGAGGCTGGCGCAATCATCTTGACAAGTTCTGAGCTTGTAGACGCAATGGCCTCAGCATATCTTAGAAGCACACCTGAGTTGCAGAAATCTCTCGTCTCGGTTCTGTACTATGGTCTTCTGTCTTTGACTAAAGGCGACAAGCCGAATTACTCTCTTCTCTTCGATCACCTCTACGGCCTCAAAAATCAAGCTAGCGGTTCTAGCATCTCAATCTTGGCAGACCTGGTCACCAACACTTCTCTACTGTCCAAGTTAAGGACCACAATTACCGGAAAGAATGCAGAGCGAGCACAGGGCCTGGCAAACACTCTTTCGTCTCTCCTTTCGCCATCGATCGCAAGACCAAAAAGATCGCGCAAGATGAACAAGGGCAAAGGGAAAGCGAGTGCGGAAGAGTTTGGCCATGGCGTTGTTCCGGGTGAACACCACGTCCACCGAGTTGGCTTAATATCACAAATTCAGGATCTGTTCCCGGACCTTGGGTCGGGATTTATCGCCAGATTGTTGAACGAATATCACGATGATCCGGAGCAGGTTACTGCCCATCTCCTTGACGACTCGTTGCCTGATCACCTACGGTCCCTCGATCGGACCGAAGAGCTGTCAAGTTCCAAAGCAGATGCTCAATCCACAGAGCAACAGAGGATAGAACATCTAGCACCGCGTAGTACACCTCCCCCACAACGCCGAAATGTCTTTGATGACGACGAATTTGATCGCCTTGAGGTGGATGCATCACGCCTGCACCTTGGCAGAAAGAACGCAAAGCTCACCGCAGATGCTTTGTTGGAAGACAGAAGCGCGGCGCCCGCAAAGAGCGCGATTCTTTCCGCATTGGCTGCATTCGACTCGGATGACGACGAACGTGATGATACTTATGACGAAGCAGATGTGGGAGGTTATGTTGATTCTGCAAGACCAGATGGCGAAGATTCAAGGGAAACAGATACAGGAAACCAGGGAGAAAATGAGGAAGCACTGTTCCGTGCCTGGAGCATGGATCGCGGGGTCTTTGAACGGACATCTGACGTTCGTCGTAGCTCGGCTCGTGCTGCTCTGAAGAGTGAGACTGGCATGCAAGACGAAGCTATCGAAGGCTGGGCAGTCATGCTTAATCGTGATCCGAGACGCCTCAAGCGGTTGGAGGCAAGATATTCTGCCTTCAGTGGCGCGCAACCGGAGCTGGAGAGGACTGCCTACAGAGACAGCGAAGCCACCGAAGATTCAGACAATGGGACTGGTGGTAGAGGCGGAAGAGGGGGTCGTGGAAGAGGTCGAGGTGGACGTGGACGTGGCAGGGGCGGCAGAGGTGGCGGCAATCCGGCCGGACCTCCTAGCGAGAGCAATACTCAGGCCGCCAGGCAACGAAAAGAGGCACGAGGATCGAACCGAAGGGAAGGAAGGGCTAGAAAGATGGCTAGAGCTGGTTTCCCTGGTTAGTAGAAACAGCTCGGTGAGAGATGAAAACGATATCGCAACATAATCAAAGATACGTGTCGCAGCAGAGTAAAATCTACTTTATCTTGCAAGTTCTCGAGCTTGCTATTGCTCTGAGACGCAGAGGTACTGCTTTGCTAGTAAACAAAGCAACTGGTTACGTTTCGATCACTGGCGCGCCTTCCCTAGAGCGCAACTCCGTGCGTCGACCAAAGCAGTCGTGGTAGCAGGAAATGTCAGTCGTAATTCATGTGCACAAATCAAGGAACCAATCAATTCGCAGACTTGCAAATTGGCTGATATGCAAAGTTGACAGATAATTGCGGCGCAGTAACCTCACTGACCGACCGTCCGGATGCATGAGTGGACCTCTTTTAAGGAAGCTCCTCTCATTCTGCAATCGCTCGCGCGTTCCACCTGACCAGCGCACCCCTCTCTTTCACTGTCAACGCGCAAGCTATCTTCCTTGACTTCACATTGTCCACACACAGCAAAATCATCTGCAAGCTGCGCATCCCCAGACTGGTAATCTGGTAGACCACAGGGCACTGAATCGCTCTGCGTGCGCAGACTGGCTCTCAATTCTCCCGGAAAGTTTGTCTACGGTGACCAAGCAGATCATATCTGATTGTAAGTGTCGTCTTCTCTGGGAAAGAAAACACAAACACTGACGAGCTCAACAGCGTCTTCATCCATCATCTTCGCTCCTTATTTACTTCTGCACCTCTTTGGTTGCCTTACGCTGCAAAGCTCATCATGGACAAGCTTCCACTCGAAGTCAAGCAATTGGTGTGCAGTTTTCTGTGTCCCAATGAGCTCAAACCTCTGCGTCTCACCTCCAAAGTCTTCGCTTCTGCTGCCATTCCGCACTTGGTCCCGAGGATCTTCCTTTTCAATCACCCCGATAGCTGTGCCGAAGTTCGAGAGATCGTTGCGCACCGGGAGATGAAGAATAGTATCAACACTGTTGTGATCGACCCTAGACGGCTGTGCTACTTTGATGACTTCGAGGCCTGGGTTGAATCCATGCCTGCTCACTGGCGCATCCCATGTTGGTCCGATTACGAGCCGAATTTTCCGCCTGAGCCCGATATTGACGGCATAGTTCAACGATGGAATGAAGCGATGAAAATGGCCAGAGAGAATTATCTAGAGGACTTCCGCAAGGCGAGATATTTCGAATCGGAGCTACGAACTAAATGGGAGCATTACCGGATCCTCCAAGGCAAACAGAAGGATGGCTACATGAAGCAGTACCTGACTTCGACCATTCGCTACATCTTCCAGCGCTGTCCCAATGCAGAGAATCTCGTGGTCACATCTGGGAATTACTTAGGGCCAGCTGTCGCTTCAAATCGGGAAAAGCTGTTTCATACGATATTGCCGGAATCCTCGTTACCACATTCGTATGCTCAAACGCTTTCGTCCGCAAGCGACCTGGACTTAGGCGACATCGTGGTCAGCAGTAGACTTAGCACATTGACGATACTGCACGTCAACCTCTATGGTCTGGACTGTGATTGGAACATGAGCAATCTGCGGCACCTACGCATCTCACTTAAAGCTCTCGACAAAGACCCTAGCGCAGTCTTTGATCGGATTTTACGGAGTGCTCACTATCTGGAAACTTTGTGGATTGACACCATGGAAGAATATGGCAAAGCCTATGGTTTTGAAAGCACGCTCAAGACCGTGACTCTCAAAAATCTTAGAGAGTGTTTGCTCGTTGGTTTTTCGATCTCAGAGGACGATTTGGTGGACTTCCTCCTCCGTCATGCTACATCGCTTGAAACCATCGGTCTGGGCAGAATAAAGCTAGTCGACGGTAATTGGCCATCCCTTTTTCGTCGTCTATCGTGTTGTTTTCCAGTTCTGAAGCAGATGGCCATTGTAGACTTTGCCGCTGGACCTGAATATGAGAATGAATATGCAGCTTGTTACAGACACGCTGTTCAAAATTACATACTTGCTGGAGGGCCAGAACCTAGAGAGGTGCTTGCGGGAGACGACGGAGACGACGAAGACAACGAAGACGACGACTCCTCTAGGATGGAGTTTGCGCCTCTTGTAACCAAGACGCAGAAGGGATTGTGGAAAGACATCCAATACGTCCACCATTTATTCTGAACCTTAGAGGCATGTTCGGATGTGCTCAGGTCAAGGGACCTTGTTGCTAGGGTAACTTTGATGACTGCAGATCATGTGGATGAGGGACATCCTACGTATGGGCAAGAGCAGTTGCTGGAACGACCCAGACTGCACATGATAGACCATCCAGGTAGCTCGAAAAACATGGAAATATTGTCTAGCTCATTACTAGTGAAATGAGATCATCAGATCAAGACATATCAACAGTCTCGGTACCGCTAGCAAGAAGACGAACAAAAGCAGCAGAGATTACAGAAACTATCATTAGATAATTTGCAATATGTAACTTGATAGACAACTGTGATGTCCAACTATGCTTTCAGTCCTCGATCAGTAGAACAGACCCTTCTGCCACCAAGCACATCTCGCATTGGCAGCAGGATCTCTCATCTGTCCAATGTTTCTCGGGCCCAAAGTCTGAACAGTCGCATTGCTGCCATACATGGGGAAGAAAGGCGCGCCCCTGATGTTAGGATTGCCCGTCTTTGCAAACTCGGTAATGTACTCTTGCATAGCCAGGGCGACGGGAACATTCTGTACGCCAAAGCTCGTACCTCCTGTACCTGCACTTGCGCTGCCATTGCCGTTGTAGTATGTGTATGCGATATCCTGACCGTGGATCGAAGGAGGCACGTCAAAGAGGTAGGCGTGGGTTTGATTGTTGTAAGCCTTGTTGAGCCAGACGGCATTGCAAGTGAAAATGGCCTCGGACAGGATAGCAGAAACGCGAGCAATCTGGCTGGTGTAGTTTTGAGCTTGGCTGCCGTCGAAGATTGGCGGGTAGAGGGTTTGGGTGATGTAGTTAAGCTTCTCTGGCATGTAGGTGAGGGCAGGGAAACTTGTGGTCAGGAAGGTGTTCAGAGCAGTGTCGTTGTTGATGAAGGGGTTGGTGAACAAAAGGCCTTCGTCTGCGTTGTGACCGGTCATGACGGAGACGTTCTTGTCATATTGGCCGCGGGCGAGTAGCTGGCCGGGCAGTGCTGGGACAAAGTCACCGTCTACACTGGGCCCATAGACAAATTGGCCGTAAGGAGCTGTTCCAACTTGTTTTGCGTTGGCAGCAATGATGGCAGATGAAGGCAGTTTGCGCGCCTCGGCCAAAGAGGATACGTTCAGCAAAGCGAGGAAGTCATTGAAGACGCCTTCCTCAGTGGACGGAGAAACGACAGGGAAGAAACCAGGCGATTGAGGTACTGCACCTGCGAAGGGTGCTGGACCTTTGAGGCCACCAAAGGCCTGTTCTTTGGTCAGCTCCAAGTCTTGCAAAATCGACATGGATGGTTCTTACAGTAATCTGATGCATGATTGAGCCACCTCCTGCGCTTTCACCAAAGACTGTCACATTGTTCGGGTCGCCTATTCAAAAGTAATCAGACGAAATGTACTCAGAGAAGAATGATCTCATCAACTTACCTCCGAAAAGATGGATGTTCTGCTGCACCCATTCGAGAGCAAAGCGCTGATCCCATAAACCAGCATTGGCAGTTGCGTTCTCCTGGAAAGTGGGACCGGAAAGCCAACCCATGGCGCCGAGTCTGTAGTTCATGGCCACGTAGATGACACCGCTGGAGTTGTCCGCTTGAGAGCGCTCGAGCAGACCAGCAGGGTTTCCGCTGCCAGCCTTGGAACCTGCTGTGTAACCGCCTCCGTATATCCAAACTAGAACGGGGTGTTGCTCGTTAGAGTTGAAAATGGCTTCGGGAACCATGACATCGAGGAAGAGACAGTCTTCACTCTCTCTAGGATCTGTCATGGTAGCCGCAGACGAGTTACTTGAAGTGGTCAAGTTAAAGTCTGACATGGTGAAGCTGGTTTTGTTTTCCAACAGATACTCCGGAATCCATTGCCCGGCAATGACTTCCCATGCTGGGTTGGCCTGAGGGCATATGCGGCCAACACTTCCAGTCTGCACCTGGGTTCGGTTTACAGCAGGAGCTTGTGGAGCTGCAAAACGAAGGTCACCGACTGGAGGCGCGGCATAACGGATGTTGGAGAAGTTGTAGTAGCCGCCGGTTGCCTTGGATATGTGAGTGGGTCATTCATTAAATAAGGACAATGTACCTACGTTGTAAAGGGAAGCCTGTTGGCGCACATAACCGAGATCTACAATGGGCAATGGATCACACGAGCTTGAGTTTTGAGCAGAGACAGCTGCTGACAGACCAAGGATGGCTGCTGCTGCCGAATGAGAAATGACACGCATGTTGCTTTGCGGTATCAAGTACGAGTGTCAAGAAAAGAGTGGAACCACACAGAGGCTGGAGAGGAGGTAGACATGGAGCTCTTTATATAACATAGCGCTTATCCGGCAAACCGAGGGGTAGACTATGAGCTCATGGGTGGTTGACTAGAGGCCGACATGAGGGCTACGACCTAAGAGCGATGGTACGAAGCAAATGAGGGCAGGTTAGCATGGTCCTCGGCAGTGGTGGATATCAAGCCCACAAGTATACCCCTCACGTCGACCGACGCAAGCCATGTGGTCTGCGGGCCGTCATAGCAGCTCCTTGCTTGGGAGTCAGGCGGCAGGCTTTCACTAACGAGATGGCTCCATCCCGCACAAGTCATACGAGTACGAATTGGAAGAGTTGAGGTCTCAAGGCCGAGCACATCCAGTGTGGAACACGGTTGACGGCCAGATCAAGATCAACGGCGGAGACGGCAGACCAAGTGCGGGGGACAAGGAAGCTGGACGGAAGCAGCTCGTCCGGTTCTCAGAGACGGACCAACTTCCAAGCCAGTATGGGACGCGTCAGAGGCTGTTGTAAGGTTCAGAGTCAAATGCAAGCGAGACAGCAGTCAAAAGAGGAAGGTTCGAACAAGAAGGAAGGACCCTGGACGGTCTGCCCTGAATGGAAGCGGTGAGGAGGTCGGGCATGTCTTGGCGGCAGATCGCCGAGGTCGACTGGCAAAATTTGGGAAGTCGCAACAAGTTTGGCCATCTAGGTAGATTGCGACTGCCCGACATCGATCCGCTGCCACGATTGTAGCTGAGAAGAGAATGAGTGCGACCAACGGACCCACCATGTCCCAAGGGCAGAAACGCAAAAGAGAAGAGAAGGATGCGAGCAGCAAAAAGGCGCAAAGCGACAAGCCCCCAGCGACCATATACAAAAACCTGCAACTTGCTGAAAAGCCCGTATACAAGAACCTCCAGATCGCCGAGGCACTCAAGGCTCAATCGAAAACAAAGAAACAGCGCCTCGACAAGCCGCAAAAGGCTGAGAAGCCCAAGTTCAAGAATCTTCAGATTGCCGATTCACAAAAGACAGAGTCCACGCAGGCACGAGACAACAATGCGCAAAATGACGATTCGCAGAAGCAAGGGAATGGCGCTCATAGACCACATAACCCACTGGCTGCTCGTCAAAACAAGTTACTACAAGTCCGCCAGAGTCTGCCCATCTGGCCCCAGGCTGTCAACATCCGCAATGCGCTCCTCGAGAACCACGTCCTGATCCTTGCCGGTGAGACTGGTAGTGGTAAATCAACCCAGGTTCCTCAGTTCCTGCAAACCTCTGTATGGTGCACCGGACGTATCGCCGTTACCCAGCCCCGTCGTGTCGCCGCCGTCTCGCTTGCCCGCCGTGTCGCCGAAGAAATGGGCACTCCCCTTGGAAAGAGCCCGCAGTCGCTAGTCGGTTATAATGTGCGTTTCGACGACAACGTTGGCAAGAACAACAGAATCAAGTTTCTCACTGAGGGAATGCTGTTACAAGAAATGCTGAGAGACCCTGCCTTGACCGAATACAGCTGCGTCGTCGTTGATGAAGTTCATGAGCGAAGCGTCAATGTTGATTTGCTTCTAGGGTTCCTAAGAGGTCTTGTGAATGGTACGAGTGAAGCGGTCAAGAAGAGAAAAGGAAAGCCCCTCAAGGTCGTTGTCATGAGTGCTACAGCCGATACTGAGAAGTTGAAGGACTTCTTCAGTGAAGGTTTCGGACAAACTTCGAACAAAGACAACATACCCACTATCAACGGCGACACTCCAATCTCGGACAACAAAGAGGCGCTTGTCGAGAAGCTACAAGAGCCATCTACCTCGAACCCAAGCAAAATTTCAACATGTTTTGTTGAGGGTCGGATGTATCCTGTACAGACAGAATACCTGTCTGAACCTACACGAGACTTTTCCGAAGCAGCTTTGTTGCAAATCTTCCAGATTCACCGAAAGGAGCCCATGCCCGGAGACATCCTGGTTTTCCTGACTGGTGGAGATGTCATCACAAATCTCCAGCAAGCAATCGAGGACATGATACCAAATGTAATCACCAAAGACTCTGGTCTACCAAACTTGCTCGTATTGCCGTTATATGCAGCACTTTCTCAAGCACAGCAACAAGCCATCTTCTCACCCGCTCCTCCTAACACACGCAAAGTGATCTTGGCGACCAACATTGCCGAAACCTCAATCACGGTACCTGGCGTTCGATTCGTTGTCGACAGTGGAAAGGCCAAGATTAAGCAGTTCCGCAATCGCCTCGGTCTCGACTCTCTCCTTGTCAAGGACATTTCTAAATCTTCCGCCATCCAGCGTCAAGGACGTGCGGGCAGAGAAGCAGCCGGCAAGTGTTTCCGCCTGTACACGAAATCAAATTTCGAAAGTCTAGAGAAGGACACGGTTCCTGAGATTCTGCGGTGCGACTTGAGTTCAGCAGTACTCACCATGAAGGCAAGAGGCGTCAATGATGTTATGGGCTTCCCGCTCTTGACTCGCCCATCGAGAGAAGCAATGGAGCGTGCACTGTTACAACTGCTCCAGCTCGATGCGCTGAACCCCGAGGACGGAAATATCAGTGAATTGGGTCGTAAGATCGCAAGATTGCCCCTGACCCCAGCTCACGGCAGGACAATCATAGCAGCCGCCGATCCCGAGATGGGATGTCTGTTGCCCGTGATTGACATAGTAGCCTGTTTCAACTCGGAAAACATCTTTCTCGAGGTCAAGGACCAGGACGCAAACGACGAAGCAAGAGAAGCTCGCAACAAACTCTCACGCCGTCAAGGAGATCATTTGACCTTGCTCAGTGCCGTACAAGCCTATGCTTCAGAACGCACTGACCGTAAGCAATGGGCCAAGCAACATCTAGTCTCACACCGCTCCATGCAAAACGTTATGGATGTCCGCAAACAACTCCGCGCTCAATGCCAACAAGCCAAACTCCTTACGAAAGAACAACTCGCTACTGCCGACGATGACAGTGACATCAACACAATCTCTGAGTCTACGGGTAACAACATACTAAAGTGTTTCCTTCGTGGCTTCCCTGCGAATGTGGCTCGTCTGGTGCCTGATGGCAGTTATAGGACTATCCATGGACACATGGCTGTGGCCATTCACCCTAGCAGTGTACTGTATGGCAGGAAACTTGAAGCTATCCTGTACAACGAGTTTGTGTATACAAACAGGACGTATGCTCGTAGCGTTAGTGCTATACAGATGAATTGGCTGGAGGAGATATATGCGGCACCATCATAGAAGCCACGTAAGAATGCCGAATTACAATGTCAACAACAGTTAATAGTAAACCACAGTTGCTACAACCAACCCGGTTTTGCGTTGATGTTGTGCATAACAGTTGAGTTCTGGCTCCTTCGAAGAAACTGATTTGTGTGATCAAATTCAATGCGCTGAGACGCCTTGATCAAGAAGGTTGCTCTTATCGGCAAATTCTCCATGTTCTGTGGCTCACACATGCCAGGGTCACCACGAGACATGGTCGTCTCGAATTTGTACAGCACCAAAATCTTGTCTTGTCATGACAAAATCTTGTCCGACTGACCAAGGAGGCTGATGCACCATCTAGCATGCTAATTTATGTGAGAACGAACATGTTACCTGCCTACCTAGGTAGTGAAGGAAGGAGACAGCGAGAAGCTTCTCAAAAGGTCAAAATAAGCTTGGTCCGATCGGCATTCAATTCCCCGAAGAGGGTGTCCGACAGCGCCGATGCTCATGCCGACGGGCGTCCGCCAATTTTGCCGTGTCTTCGGGCCAGACCATTGAACATTGTACAAATAGTGAACCATCGCCTTTGTTTCTTTGTCCTTTTATTTCGTTCAACTGCTAGGATTCATGCCGTTATAGTAGACCAAGTCCTAGGTGGTTCGCTAATATGCGTCAAGTCGGATCTGCTCTGTGGCCAAGGCTTAGGGCCGTGCAGGTGTACGGAGCCAATACCGGTGTAGGCAAGACAGTCGTCAGTACATTGCTATGCAAGGCTCTACGGAAGAGGCTGCCGGATTACAACATACATTACTTGAAGCCGATCTCGACGGGACCGCTTGATGAACAGGACAACCGGTACGTATAACTGGACACTTGGATCGAAGACAAACACTGAATCTTTGGAAGCCACATAACACGATACTCCAAGGATATAACATCCAAAACACTACTTCAATTTGACGATCCTGTCAGCCCTCATATTGCTGCCAGGATATCTAAGGAGCCAATCGATGACCAGAGCATTTTGACGCGTGTCTACGACGAACTACTTGGCTATGCTACCGGAAAGAATGCCGTGGCAGTGGTTGAGACTGCTGGTGGTGTTCTCTCTCCAGCACCTTCTGGAAACGTGCAGGCCGATCTCTACCGACCTCTGAGACTACCCGCATTGCTCGTGGGTGATCACCGCTTGGGTGGTATCGGCACGACCATCTCCTCTTGGGAATCACTTCACGTCCGTGGATACGATGTGAACTCGGTTTTGCTCTTTGAAGAGTCAAGATATGACAACCACACTTATCTGAAAGACTACTTCAAGGAAAGAGGCATCTTGACTCTTTCTTTGCCACCACCCCCCCACCTCAAATCTACCCAAGCAGAAGACGAGCAATCTATGAAGCAATACTACGATTCGGCCAGCAGCTCGCCCAGCCTCGAACAGTGCATAGACAACATCATCCGCACTCACGACCAAAGGCTATCTAGCTTGCAATCATTGCCCAAGAGAGCCGATAGCAGCATCTGGCACCCCTTCATGCAGCACACCGAACGATCGGCGCAGAACATTCTGGCCATCGACTCAGCCTACGGCGACTATTTCCAAACTCACAACTCGTCCGGCTCTGCCTCGAAAGAAGGCAACCAACTCAAACCTGCTTTTGATGGCTCAGCATCGTGGTGGACACAAGGTCTCGGGCACGGTAATCCTGCATTAGCACTTACGGCTGCCCATGCTGCTGGTCGATATGGCCATGTCATGTTCGCTGGCGCTGCACACGAACCTGCTGTATCGCTCTCCGAGACGCTGCTTCAGAACATTGGCAATCCCCGACTTTCAAAGGTCTTCTTTAGTGACAATGGAAGCACCGGTATGGAGGTTGGTGTCAAGATGGCCCTCAAAGCAGCTAGTAAACGCTACGGCTGGTCTCCGGACGATGAGATCCTGATCCTCGGTCTCAAGGGCAGTTATCACGGCGACACCATTGGCACCATGGACTTGTCAGAACCATCGACTTACAACAAAAAGGTTGAATGGTACTCTGGACGTGGCCACTGGTTCGACTTTCCACTTGTCAAGATGCAAGCAGGCAAGTGGATTGTGGAGCCTCCTGCAGGCATGGAGGAAGAGTTTGGTCCTGTTCGTTCATTCTCCAGCCTGGACGAGATTTTTGCACTCTCTGGCAGAAAGGCCGATGCCGAGCGCTACGAGTCCTACATCAAGACTTCTCTTGAAGCTTTGACCGCAGAAGGCAAGAAGTTCGGTGCTCTCATCATGGAACCAGTCATCCTCGGCGCCGGCGGTATGCTCTTTAGTGATCCCCTGTTCCAGCACATGCTGGTCAAGGTTACACGTGAGCAATGTCCAGAACTTTACGGCAACCCCGTAGCTACACCGGACTCGGAGCTGGCATGGAAGGGTGTTCCCGTGGTTTTCGACGAGGTCTTTACTGGTCTCTACCGTCTTGGCCGTTTCAGCAGTTCGTCGTTTGTCGATGTCCAGCCCGATATTTCTGTTCATGCCAAGCTGCTCACTGGTGGATTGCTGCCTCTCTGTACCACTCTGGCCAGCGAAAGCATCTTCGAGGCCTTCCTGAGTCCTGAAAAGTCGGATGCTCTGCTGCATGGTCACAGTTATACTGCACATGCCGTGGGCTGCGACATCGCCAGATACTCCCTCAAGACGATGAAGGGGATGGATGAAGGCGCTACTTGGACCAGCTTCAAGTCTGCCTGGAAACAACAGGACGATGCCAAGCAGAACCTCTGGAGCATGTGGTCGCAAGACTTTGTGCGTGATGTTTCGCTGAGGTCGAACGTCGAAAGCGTGTTTGCCATTGGCTCCGTTCTGGCAATCTCGCTCAAGGATCCTGCCGGCTCTGGGTACACCTCGACGGCTGCGACTGGGTTGAGAGATACGCTGCTTCACGATTCCTCGTCAGAAAACGCTATCCATTCCCGTGTGTTGGGCAATGTGTTGTATTTGATGGCCAGCATGACCACATCACCGGACACGATCGCAAGCATTCAGAGAAAGGTGCAGGCTGCGATGGACTGAGACATGTTTTACGTAGAAGTAGACCTTGCTGTATAAGTACGATTGTCTCTCCGAGATGTTATAGACACACAAATAACGCATACCTTGAAACACGATAGTATTCATTATTTCATAGACTGGCCGCAGTGCGCATTACTGATGGAAGCGAACGATAAGTCTAATTTCTGCGTTCACTAACATCTGATCCCCTGTTCTTTCGCGATCCTGTAGATCTCGGTACATATCTTGTCGACGTCCGTCTTCTTCAGTGGTACACGGTGTGTGCCGTCCCATTCGACAAGCGTCACGCTGTCAGAATGACAATACTTCCTCATCAGATCTCTGTGCAGATGCAAACCAGCATCATTCAACCCATGTACATGAATCGTCGGTAGCTTGAGGATATGCTCATTGGGTCCCTCGTAGTTGAAGCCCTCACTGATCTCACCAGCACCCAACGTAGCAGGCCCAACCGAATACTCAGACAACTGCATCAACGGCTGCCTTCCAGCTAATAGAACAGCGAACTTGTAGTCTGTGTCTGCGTATCCGGTCTTTTCGACGCGCACCTGCTGATCATACAGCAAGCTCGCCGCAAGCTTGGCGCCCTGGCTGAAGCCCATCAAGCCCACCCATGGCCCAGTACCAGGATCGCTGCTCTTGCAAGTCTCGATGGAGTACATGACTTCTTGGATGGCGGTTTCGTCGTCGATGTCGGCGTGCTCGGGTAGCCAGCGCAGCCAGCGGCGGAAAGGACCATAGTCTTCGTAGACTGGGGCGATGCCTGGGCCTGGCGCGCAGTAGAAGGGCCCGTCTGCGAAGACGAGTCGGAAGGTAGGTAGTGCTTTGATGAGACTGCGGGCTTGGAGTTGGAAGATTTCGGCCGTGACACCACCGCCGTGGAGACAGAGGATGCGAGGGAGTGAGAGATCGATGGGTCTCGGTGGTGTGGCCATGTCAAATGTGTATGCCTCTGAGCGGCTGTTCGTATTCGTGTACGTTTGGACAGTGATCGGTACTTCTTATCGATTGTAGTATGTATGCTCAGAGGGCAGCAGTCGTAGGCAGAAGGTTGTTGTAAGCTGAAGGTAAGTAGATAGGAAAATGTAATGCCACCAGACATGCAATACCTTATCATTCGGCAGACTCGCGGGAGCATCGATTGGATGCATGTGTTTCATTGCTCACATCATCCACCCGGACCGGCTCTCCATGTCCCTTACCGCCATTGCCCAATCCCGACACCTGAGCGCGCTGCCGGATTTAGATTCTCTCCGGCAGTCATCGGAGAATTTACGTTCGACCCGCCATATTGGCAGCTGCGATGCTCATGCGTCGCATGTGTGCAAAAGAAGAGAAAGACCAAGACTGAAGCACTTGAAGGTGACGATGAATTTGAGCTTGGACCATCTACACTATCTCTCTACTCTACTCCGTCCTTTCTTCTCTCCTCTAGAGCCAACGACACAGACCCATTGCTTTACGAGCACCCATCGAATGTTCGGCTTTGGCACACCTGCTTTGTCATTGATCGCTCAGTCGATGACATCGTCCCTCAGATCAAAAAGCTGCCTTATGACCTCGTCTGCCTTGCTGCGAATCGCGTTGTGATACATGACATTGGTCGTGAAGGTCTTGCATCCCTTGATCTTCTCTGCGGTCTCACGAGAGTAATCGTAGTCGACATACATCTGCAATTGAACTGTCAGTCAAGTTACCATTGACTAAGCTTCCTGGCTTCAACTCACATCTTCTTGGTACGCGGCTGCGTACACAGGAACCTCATTCTTGCTGAGTTGCTCTTCGTCAAACAATGCTGGCCAGTCAGAGTCTGCAGCAACTCGGTTCGCGACGTCTTGGATCTTGCGAAGTTCGCTGTAATCTTCAAACATCCAGCTGAATATCTGTATTGTGTCAGCTAGTCTTGAACATTGCCATGCAGTGCTAGAACATACCATCTCGCCTGTAAAATAGACAGGTCCGTCCGAAGTAATTTGAAACTCTGGGAACTCGTTACGCACGCGTTCAGCAGACCAATCGGGTGCTTTGCTGTCAAGTTGTCAGCGAAGCGCAGGTTAAGCAGACATGTTGTACTTACCCTTCGCAGTAGATCTGCTCGTGCAAGATGGCGTATATGACTCCTTCGTCAAATGGCGTGAGTGCATCGACCGCGGAAAGCGTGCCTCTAGTCAAATGACCAAAAGCCTCAATATCATAGGCCGCACGCAGCACGGCTTCATGCACGCTATCGATGCCTCCGTGCATTCCGAATATGATGCCCATTTGCTGAAAGCGTCTTGCGGTCAAGTTGCCTCCAGTCGGTAATTTGATGACTCCGTCGCCAAAGCGCTGCAAGTATTTGACGATCGTCTTGACCCTTTCGACGTCCTCTGGGTATTTGTTATAATAGTCCTTGTTTCGCTTGGCCACTCTCTTGAACAGCGCCCTATAGACCGGATCGGGTTGCTTCACAAGCGGCTGAAGGCCGCCATAGATGAAAGCTTCACGCAGTCCCTGAGGGTAGAACGAGAGATATGTGATGCTGCAGAATCCACCAAAGCTCTGTCCCATGATGCTCCACTTCTGCTTCTCGGGTGGGTAATCTGCAGTCAACGATTGTCGAATAGCCTCGCAGTCTCGTACGATGCTGTCAGCGCGGAAGAGTTTCAGGTACTTTGCCTGTACATCATTCTCTCCACGCAAGCCCAGGGTACTGGGTGTGATTGGAGTGCTAAGGCCAGTACCTCTTTGATCAAGATAGAGCATTTGATAGCCTTTATCCAGGATAGTCCAGGTAAAAGGGTAAGCACTTGGATGGCGGCAAGGACCTCCAGGACCGCCGTTCAAGAAGACCATCCAGGGCAGTTGGCTCTTCTTCTCGTCATGATTGCTCGGATCTGCAGGTGATTCATGCTTTCTCACGGAACGAGCAAAGATGCGAATAGTGCCAGAGTCCGGCCTTGAGTAGTCTTTGGGCACATCGAAGAAGTGTTCGGTGACTCTCAGCTTACCTGTAGTGGCTCAAGTGTCAACACGTATCAACCTCAGATAAGCACCTTACAACTGGTATACAGAATGAAGGTTCGAATTAATTGTGTGATCGTACCAGGTATCTGATGAGTCCTTTGTTCTACTATCTTCGCCGCAGCAACTTTGATCGAGTGAGCCATTTTGTGTTAGGTAGATAAGATGGGGACTTGTGAGGGAGGGGGATGAAGGTGGAGCCAATGACAGGTGGTAATAAGCCCCACAGTATCGACGCCCTGTTGGGTTCTCCCTGCATTTCGTGGTGCGGCTATCAGAAATCTAGTTGAAGAAGGCCAGCAAGAGCTTGTTCTTATTATTTTATAGTTTTCTGAGTGTATCAAGCTGAAAGTTGTAGTGCTCCACTGCAGAACTGCTGATGCTCGAGCAAGATGGAGGGGAGGGGGTTTGCACACCAGGGGTGCGGCTACTAGCGTGAGCTCGGAGTCTGCTACACCGACGATCGCCAGCAAGATTTGTCCACCAGATATATTTACAGCTTGTACGAAACCACTCAATCCATACACCAACCCTTCACAATTTGCTAGCAACAATGGCTAAAAAGGACAAGGGCAAGAAGGAGGCCAAGAAAGCTCGAGTGGCAGCCAAACAGGAGAAGGTCGCTAAAAAGTCCGAAAAGAAGGCCAAGAACAAGAAGGATGCCGACGACAGCGATGTCGAGGAGGCCGATCTGGACGCAATTCTAGCAGAATACGCAAAGAAGCAAGAACAGTTCCTGAAGGTCACCGAAGACACTGTTTCTGGTCCGTCACCGAGAAGTGCTTCCACTTTTATCGCCTCACCTTCGGACGGCAGAGAACTTTTCCTGTTTGGAGGCGAACATTACAACGGAGCCATCGCAAACTTCTACAACGATTTGTTCATTTACAGAATCAACTCGGACGAATGGCGCAAGGTGACAAGTCCTAACTCACCCTTGCCTCGCAGTGGGCATGCTATGTGTAGAGGCGGCAACACTGGTGGCATATACATGTTCGGTGGAGAATTCAGTTCACCAAAGCAGGGCACTTTCTATCATTACAACGACTTTTGGAGCTTGGAGCCATCGACCAGGGAGTGGACCAAGATTGAGACCAAGGGACCATCTCCATCTGCCAGAAGTGGACATCGTATGGTGGCCTTCAAACGCTACATCATCCTTTTCGGAGGCTTCCAGGATACATCCCAACAAACCAAGTATCTGAATGATCTCTACATCTACGACTGCCAGACATTCCAATGGCACATCCCGGTGCTACCACCCGCTGCTATGCGCCCGGATCCTAGGTCGTCTTTCTCTTTTCTGCCCCACGAGACTGGAGCAGTTCTGTATGGTGGATACTCCAGAATCAAGACTTCGGCCTCGGCTGGAAAATCCAAGGGAGGCAGACAGGCTTCCCGTGTCATCATGAAGCCCATGGTACATCAAGACACTTGGTTCTTGCGTATCACGCCGCCTCCTGCAGAAGCCCCAATGAACACATTACCGACAGTTCGTTGGGAGAAGAGAAAGAAGCCAGTCAACTCGCCCAACCCAGCTCGCGCTGGTGCAACTATGGTGCACCACAAGGGAAGAGGTATTGCATTCGGCGGTGTACACGATGTCGAGGAAGATGAAGAAGGCATTGACAGCGAGTTCTTTAACCAGTTGTTGGCTTTCAACATCGATCGTAATCGTTTCTTCCAGCTGAGTCTCAGAAAGCCGCGTGCCCAGCCAGCAAAGAAACAGGGCGGTGGCAACGAACGTGGTGGCAGACGTGGAAGAGGAAAAGCAGACGAAGAAGAGCTTTTGCGTAATCTTGCTCTCATCGAGGGCAAGGGCTCTTTGGACGACGGTGAGCTTCCTCTCAAGCGTGATGACGACTCCGACGACGAAGACGTCAAGATTGAGAAGCCTGTACAATACGAGATGCCTCATCCTCGATTCAACGCTCAGCTCGCAGTACAAGACGATACCCTCTACATTTATGGTGGCACTTTCGAAAAGGGCGATCGCGAATTCACATTCGACGAAATGCACAGTATCGATCTCGGCAAGCTGGACGGCGCCAAAGAGATCTTCCGTCGCGAGCTTGAAGACTGGCAGGGTAGTGAGGATGAGGACAGCGAGGATGAAGACGAGGATGAGGACGATGAGGAAGACGAGAGCGAAGACGAAACCGCCGGTGCCTCCACTACTGCCACCTCTGTTGCGCCCGAAGAGATCGCCAAGCCTGAAGATGTGGCCAAGAAGCAAGCAGCAGAAGACGAAGAGCCAGAAGATGAGGCTGCGACCCAGAAGTCCGATGGTCTTCCTGGCCCGCGTCCCTTCGAATCTCTGCGTGAGTTCTTCTCTCGCACAAACCACCAATGGCAAGACATTATCCTGGAAGAGCACAAGTTCAAGCACGCGACCCAGATTACAGAGAGATCGGTCAAGGAGATCCGTAAGAGTGCATTCGAGCGTGCTGAACAGAAATGGTGGGATGTCAGAGAAGAGATGCAAGTTCTGGAAGACGAGCAAGAGGCTGCCGGTATTGGTGAAGTTGTTGCGCTCGAGTCTCGCGGTGAAGGTAGTGGTGGCGGTGGTGCTGGCAGAAGAAGATAGTTGGGGTATACACATGAACTGATGGAGAATGCATAGAAAATTCTAGAAACACAGCCATCTCATACGGTGTACTGGATCTCAGCCTATGTAAAGGAATGATTAAAGAATGTGAGATGCCTTAGTCGTGCGCAATCCACAAATCGAATCTCAGGTATGATTTCCTGCAAAGGAACCATCCCAGGACATATCAATCCTCCGAAGAGGAAGAAGCAAAAAACGAAAAAGACTTCCAAACCACACTTGCTCAAGAGCAAACAAACTATGAGTACCATCAGCAAGTCTGGCACTCTACTTGGTCTGGACGTAGATGTCAGAGCTACCGCTGCTC
Source organism: Aureobasidium sp. EXF-10728 (assembly GCA_023848605.1). Lineage (NCBI taxonomy): Eukaryota > Fungi > Ascomycota > Dothideomycetes > Dothideales > Saccotheciaceae > Aureobasidium > Aureobasidium sp. EXF-10728. The sequence continues at coordinate 995,773 of SWBG01000002.1, read as the reverse complement.
TGGTAGCCTTCAGTAGCGACGATTTGGTAATAGTGTTGACCGAGGTTGAGACCGAATCTGGCCCAGGCGTTGAAGTGGTTCTGCATGGTGACGGTACCACCGACACGCTTGCCCTGGCGAACAGACCAGTACTGCTGGAAGGTGCGTGTACCGTCGATGGAGGGTTGGTTGGTGCGAGTAGAGACGTAGACATTGTAGTTGCCGCCATCGGTGCTGAAGCTCCCCTTGTACTGAGCACCACTGCTGGGGTCATACGTGCCGAACGACTCAATAACATAGTACTCGACGAGCGGGCTACGTGTCCATCCATAAACAGCAAGATAGCCGTTGCCAGAGGGATTGAAGCTTCCACCGTAGTTGATGGTGCTTTTTGTAGTGTCAGAAAGGTTCAAAGCATAGAGGAAGGATTTCGATAGACATACCGGCCAGTGCCAGGGTTCCAGCCCTTTCCACCGACAAAGTTGCCAGTGTTTTGCCACTGGACAGAGTAGCGAGACCCCTCACCAAGGGTGAATTGGGCATTGCCGCCGCCATCAGTCCACCAAGAGTAGAAGTAACCATTGTGGGTACCCTCAGCGCTGGGAGTTCCTGCGCGCTTGGAGAGAAGAGTCGAGTTTCCATCGTCAACCTCTTCGGTAAGGAAGTCGAAAGGAGCGGCCAGCGCTGCAGTAGCAGCCATCAAGGCGCAGAATAGGGACTTGAAGGAAATCATATTGACAAAGACCAGGCTTGAGGTTTAGGAGTGAGTTTGTTGAGTCGAGTGGTTTTCTGGTTTGTTGACGATATCGTCCTGATTTATATCTTTCTCTTCTCCTCCCGTTTCTCGTCCTGAGCTCGTCATGCTACCCATATCGATTGAGCCTAAACAAAATGCTGTACATTGTCCACTCGCTGATCAACGTTCAGACATGGTGATGATTCCGGCGTCTCGCCTACGCACAGGATGGAGGGGATTCTGCTCTGTTCTCCTTGGTGTTCTTGGTTTCCTTGGCTCGACAAGCAACGCGAAGGGGATGCCAATGCGATCTTATATACCCGTTTACGGCCGCACGCCGGTTAAAGGGCTAGTACCTGCCAAGGTCAGGCTTAGTATGCGAGGAGTGTTCTCGTCAGTGGTCACAAGGAGTCGGATCAGCATGGTCATTTGCCTATAACATACAATAGAGGAGGGAGAGGACAGCATGTCAATGCAAACAATATGGATGTAGCCGTGCTGCCAAGCAGACTATTGTATCAGAACAAGCGAGCCGAAGAGCCACCTCCTCATTCTGGATCTAATCACAAAACTAGTCCAACGCAGCGTGCTGTAACAGGCAACACGACGAGAGGTCCATGGCGAGTTCTAGAGCTCCCAAAAGTTCAGGCTGTTCGGAAATATAGATGACCATCCATCATACCTGAAGATACGGCCATCCGTAGCGACGCCAGTCCCCCAGTGCTGACAGTGGTATAGATGGCGCTGAATTTGCGTGACAAGCTACAGCAGTGGCACCAGCAGCAATTCATCACGCAGGAAATCAAGGTCATCAGGAGTGATCGCGAGAACGTATTCCTGTATGCATGGTCAACCTAAAATCGGCCGTATCTGTGGTACCAGGGTGACCGGGGTCGTTCCAAAAGCAGGTCTGCATAGGATCAGTTTACATTCAGCGGCGGCGGCGCCTTGGGCAGGAAAGTAGCGAAGGAGGACCTGGCAGAATGGCCACCGCCTTTCGGGTGGGGTAGATCGATGATCGGCTGTTCTTTCCTACATGCACTTGCCAATCGCAACTCGCAAATTGCAAGCACGTTTAGAACATCTACCTTAGCCTCCGTCTCGTCGTGAAGAGAACCCACCGGGGCCTCTATCAACGGAACTCGTTGACAGTTAAAGATGCGACAGCTCAAAAGCACACGATTACCAACACTAGAAGGAACCATCAAAAGATCCTGCCGAAGCATCTAATAGTTATGTTCATTTGAATCCTGTGGTATCAGGATCATTATGCTCTTTGCGTATCTTGTGCAGGTGTGATCTCATCACTATCCTGGCAGCTAGAGCTCTTTTCTTCATCCTCGTGGTCTTTCATCTCTCGTACAGGGTTCTCTCCATCTTCCGCTCCGAGCATCTCGATGCCTTTCTCGAGTACACAGCCTTCATTGACTCGTTCTTGTTGCGTTTCGCCCTTTTCGGGATCTTGGACAAGGCTGCTATCAGCTTTGACAGCTCCCAAGGTTTGCTTCTCTTCCGCCTTTCCATCAGCACTCTGGGCACTTTTCTTGTAGACGCTCCAGCCGCCGCCCCATCCAAACCATCCTTCTGCCCATGGACCACGGGCGAAACAGCAAATCAATGCGGCACCGATGCTGGCAACACTGTAACTGCCTGAGATGATCCATCCACCCCTTGCGTACAAGTGATTGCCAGCAGCCGTACCGACAAGCTGGCCGCAGAACGTCGCAACCATAAAGGCCGTGTTGACACGGTTGCGTGCTTTGGGCGCGATGCTGTAAATGGCACTTCGATTGGCAATTTGTGCTGTCTGCAAACCAAAGTCGTTCAAAAAGGCCTGAATGACTGGTCCGGCGATTGTGATGCGACCAGTGTAGGTGCCGATGCAGATGCCTAGCATAGCCCAACATTCACCAAGGATTACGGAAAATAACGGCACGAAGCGATCGATGACATACTTTGCCCAGACCGGTCCGATAAACATACTAGCTATACCGATGAGCGAAAAAAGACCGATGGTCAAGGAGTCGTAGTTGTAGGGCGCTCCCGAAAGTAGGAAGGTCAGTGTCGTCCAGAAGCAGGTGAATGTTGCCGCTGTGAAGAAGGTGACAAAACATGCTTGCACCAGCACTGGTTCTTTGAAGAGCATTTCGAGGATCGAACAGAGAATCTTGAAGTAATTAATGCCGTCGGGATTGGTTGAAGGATAGTCTGGCATGAATAGCCAGAGCAAAGCAAAGATGGCGTATTGAAGTCCTAGAGCCAGCCAGTAGATGTTGCGCCATGCTATTTAGGTATGATTAGCTAAATCGTGGGTCACTCTACAAGGCTAAGCTTACAGGTGTAGTTGGTAAGTACACCAGACAAGAGTCGGGCTATCAACATGCCTAATAACAGACCAGAGGTAACGATTGACAGAGATGCTGCCCTCTTACTAGGAGGAGCAAGATCGCCAACCAGAGGAAGCATAAGCTGTGGTGTAACGGTGGTGACAGCCGTGACGAAAGAGATTGCAGTGAAGGCAGCCAAATCGCTCGTTATGCAAACACCAATCCTAGACAAGAAGACATGAGTAATATGGACTCGTTTAATGTCTCGACGATACATACCACATGGTCGCAGTAAAGAAGACAAGCGATAGAACAAACGGTCTTCGTGGCAAGAGGTCGCCTAACGGGCACAAGAACAAGAGACCAGCCGCATATCCTGCCTGCATGACAGTCGGGATCTGTGAAACCTTCTCATAAGGCACATTGAATTCTTCCGCCAGAATGTTGAGGATGGGATGACTGTAGTAGAGATTGGCGACTGTAAAGGCACCAGCAAAGCCGAACAGGACGTTCAACGCCATGCTGAATTCTGGTGGCTTCTCGGGGTCCCAGCGACATCGCGGCGGTGTGTATGTTATGATGTTGTAGATGCGCGACCATGCTGTATCCTGCTTTGTTTCCTTCTCTTGCATATGCTGGCCATCCGATCCTGAAGAGTATCCTCGATCCAGCGAGAGGTTTGACGGCGAGTTGTGCTTTACATCATCTTGCGCCATTCTATGGTTGGCGCGCTGCAATCACACAACAGCGACTTCTGGTTTACGAGGGCGAGGGGACGCAAGTTGTGACTCTCGAAGGGAAGGAAAGATTCATAGATACGGGTAGCACGACATCTATGTACGTCGTAGAGGCTGCATGCCTGTTGCTTGTCTACGAGCCGCATTTCCGGTGAGGTCTTGAGCCCGTAGAGTGTTGATCATCGTTCGGCCCTCCGCCTCCGCATTCGAGAAAGACAAAGTTGACCACATCGTCAGAAGAGTCTTGGAAAACATATACCCAAACAAGAAAAAAATTCATCTGCATGCTCTGCAAACCTACTAAGGAACTCTTGCTGGCCAAATCTACAAGTACATTACAATTCAGATAGTGCTGAGAAGACGTGAGCACTGGTTAGACAGTAAGGACATGGAGAGTGGGATGCCGGACAGAAAGCCGCAAATACAGCGGTTTAACACGAGGTGAGGTTGAGACAAAGCCAGCCGAGCCGCCAAGACATACCACAGACGGCTAGCTTCGCGCGGAGGCTTCACGGGCAGGCTTCACGCTAAGCCCAAATTGGCAACTTCGTATACCGCGTGCGAAAAAAGACTTTTCCCACTCCCACATCAAAACTGATGACTCTCAGGCCGTCAAGAGACAAAAATGATGGTCAGTACGGGGGTCGAACCCGCGACCTTGGCGTACCAGTGTGTTCCAGAAGGAAGTATTAGCACCACGCTCTAACCAACTGAGCTAACCGACCTGTTTGATGGAGGTGAGAAGACCTTGTTGGTACTGATCCCCACAAAAAAGTACTAGGACGACCCTCACGACCCTCTGCGTTCCTCCAAAGGGCGTAGAGCTGAGTGTACGCTATAGAAGCGCACAATCCTTTCTCGAAGCAGATAAAAGACCAGGGAACGCCGTCAATAGGGCCGCTCTCAGTAGATAGGGTTGTGCTCCTTTATTATGCGTTTCCGTAGGTACCAAGGTTGCATGCTGAGGCAGCTGAGCAAGAGGGGAACGTAAAAAGTGTTGATAATGGTTAGCTGGAGTTCGGTGATTTCCTGGAAGACCAGTGTTCTGAGCCTCGGTCTTTGCATTGTAGATTCAAAAACTTCCAGCAGACGGTGTGCTCGTCCAATATGAAGTTGTACTGGACTGCAAAATGTTTCCTTAACGCTTCCGGCATCAGCCAATGGCTCAGATACCATGAGAGGCTCTGCAACTGGACAAAGGAACTCACAACTCGGAGCAACATGGATACCAGACCTTTGTTGGAGGTACATCTCTTGGTCGTAACTTGTCGTCCTGAATGTATTGCCGAGTGGTCAACCCTGACCTTGGATGCCGTCATGACCAAAACGTGATATTATCAGAAACACGGCTCCATGCAGTATCCGCAGCATCATAGTCGACCGAGTCAGTTGTCTGAATACTGGTATGGTTCATAAATTGGCTTTGTTGATGGTGTGAGGCGGCTATCGACGGCGCGACATTCTGGAATAAAGTCAGAAACCTCGAGATGAGATCTCGCGCCGATCCAAGAGGTCGAACAGGGGGATTGACGGATCGATGATAAGCAACGTCAGATGCTTACTCGAGGGGTGTCTCAAGGGCTTCGATGTCTGGTATGGTTGGTGGCAGCAAGACCAATAGATCGCACCAGATTCGTTGGTGAACCAGCCTCCCCCACCTGTCTTGCTCTCCACCACAACCATCCAACCGGGACCACCATCGCAAGAACATGTTCCCGCTAGAGGAAGCCACGAAGTTCTGCTCTCGGGGTACAGTCCGAACCATTAATTGATTACTATTCGATAGAGACAGTCGGTATGCATGGGTGGTCGAAGGATTGCGACCGTTCAAAGATCTCGAACCGTCGACTCTAAGACAAGCTTGATCTCGCCGGCAATCGATGCGACCAGACTCATGGGTCAGCACCAAGGACAGCAATTCGAAACGTGTTTTCATAGAAGCTTGTAAGGAAACCTAAAGCTTCGAGATAATACACGTTGCTTGCTCTATTTCACATGCATCCACGCAGTAGCAGAGCCATATACAGCACAACCGTTGGACCCGCTGGACGTCACTAGGAGCTTTTCGACCCCAGTAACGGCAATTCCACAAAGCAGTCGGAGGACCATTGCCCACATCGAGTTAGATTTGGCGGCAAGACCTATAACGTATATACGATTTGAATCCGATCCTTGGGAAACGCCACGACCGTTGGTCAATACAAACGTTGGAGAGCACGCCTTCTTTTGCTTATAGCAGGAGAATCTGAAAGATAGGCCGGCAAAAGGCGGGATGGCTAACTAGATACAATATATACGAACCTTGCCTTTGCTCTAGGCCTAAGCTGATGACACCCTCTTGAGCTCATGAATGATCACCTCGACATAACCACCTAACATCTACCGAACATTGCATTGCAATCCACTTCCAACCACTACAATCCTTTTTCCAACCGACTGAATGACGACTGCCACCACCACCCGAAATCGCTGTGAACAAGCAATGTTCGACTCACCAGTGATGGCGAGCATGGATGTTCACACCGCCATACTACAAGAAGTAGCCAAGAAGCACGCCGACCTCATCAACGGCATGAACGCTATGTACGCCACTCTGATAAAGATGCGATACCTTCGCGAGGATGAGGTCATCTATCCTCCCTACGGAGTGTGCGGAAAGCCTGCAGTAGCCGTGGACCAATTGAGAGCCATGGGGTTTGTGCCTGAAGCGATCGCTCTTATGGAACTGCTACCTTACCCATCGAATGAGGCGCTGGAGCACTGGTCAGAGCAAGAGGAGGGTATACCGATCGCACCGGACAGTGGTGCCATGTCATATCTTGAAGGCCACGAGTGGGACGACACGATAGCAACATCCAGACAACCACTACGGGCCGGTGAGACCGGCTTGCCAGCGTGGGCCTTCAAAATCACATTCTGTGGCGAGAACTGGGGCACAGAGTACTTGTACGACACAAGAGACAGTAAGTTGACATGCATACGAAGCAACATTTCGTGGCTAACAACTTTGGTTGCAGAGAGAATGAGACGCTGGGCTTCCACAAGCGAAGGCACAGAGTATGAGCATCAGCCCAACCGAGCAACAATACTATCCTGGGATCTTCTACGCAACGAGCTACTCAGTCTAGACTGGATCCCATGGCGTGACGAAGGCCAATGTTATTCAGCCCTCAATATACACGCGCGACCAAGCCTCCTCTCGGGTGTGGGAGCGACGAATCGCTACGAGGAATACGATGGCGAGACGGAAATGCTGCAGGACGAGCGAATGAAACTCAAACGACACATTGAGGCGGCGCGAATGAGGATTCCTGCACTCAATGTTGCATTGAGGGAAGGCCGACAGCGATCAGGCTCGCTGAGTACCGACGAACTCAAGCAGCTAGTCGCTGAGCACAGGATTTCGATAGAGCACTCCCCGACTCGACATGTACAACCAGAAGGTTGGGGTATAGGAATGGTGCTGGACGGCGTGGAGCGCAATGCCCCGGACAACAAAGCACTACGACAAAAGATTTTGTCCATGCGACATGCCAGTGCTCAGCAACTGCGCAACACTGCAATGGAATATGGATGTCCTGTTCCAGAAGTGCCGGCACCACCTCCTGCACCACCATTGGAACTGGACGCCAGGGTAGAGATTGCGAGAGCTGTGCAGAACATGTTCACGGTCAAGCGTCAGTTGTTCCAGGAATGTGGTTGGGAGGAGAGGTTTGATGGTGACAAGTTCGAGGCAAGAAGGGATGAGTTGCTAGAAGAGTATCATTCCTTCTTCATGCTGCTGGGACCCAAGGGCCAGAACATCCATGACCCTATTGAGGGAGCGTGGTTGAGGGATTGGTTCAGGCAGAAGGCTGGCGAGAAGGCTGTTTAGTAATTGAGACATGATGATCACGAGAGAAATTAATGACATGTAATGCGCGGCTTTTCTGCCTACAAACTCGATTGTTTTGTTTCGTGAAGGTCGTTTCTCGTGATGACGGTGGCTGGAAGGTAATGATAGTATAACCATCAAGGTCTTGGTCAAGGCCTGAGCTTGTCATGCTGCCTCTTGCTTCGTACGTCCGTAGCAGATGCAGATAGTAAGACTGCCAGCTAATGAGACACTGATCCACCGTCCTGGCTATTTCCAAGCGAACGCTTCTCGGCAGTATGCTCGGGTTGTTGCATGCCCGTCGTGGCGGTAGATATGGGCACTTTTGGGGCGTCTCGTTTTTGACCACTGGGTCGTTCGGTCAAGCTGGGAGCTTGTGGTCGTCGCTTGCCTTGAGCTTTGCCGCCAATGATGGGAATGTGGTAGGCGCACGAGCGATAGACGTAGAAGACAAAGTCGTAGAGAAGGAGGAGAGCCCATGGGCCCATTGTGACGACGCCCAATAGCAACTGTGTCGAGACGTGTCAGTCTGCATGTTTGTAAGATGGGAAAGCAGGAGAGGAGTACGAATATGCTCGAGATCCAGCCTTCAACGTCGCTCAAATGCGTGGGCAACAGCGAGTACCAGCCCATGATTGCGTAGAGATGAATCTGTCGAGGACGAGAAGTAGCTGAGACTGAGACTGACAGATTGGTTGGTCTCGATGGCCTTATGCATCCCAATTCAACGTAACCGTCGTCGGTTGCGAAGGTGCCGCCAAGGCTTCGTCATCCTCGAGATGCGATCGAGGGGTCAACAACAAGTCACTAAATCATGTCTGATCGTCTCGAGGCCGGACAATCGTTATTGTTGCGGTAAACGAGAAGTCTTGCAAAGAAGCCTTACCACCGCTCAGATCTACAGTGGCTTGATAACACTTCACGCTACGCCCAAGTATTTCAGCCGCAACCCTGGCAAGCCCGCCACCGCAACCGCACCTACAAAACAACACCGCTATCCGTCATCTCTCCAATCAGACACAAGTGCTCTCTTGGCAATATATAGTTATAGGGAGTCTGACCGATGTACAGCCGTGCTGCCTGTTACGAATAGCTAAATCGGACAAGGAGGACAAGCTCATTGGGTGTCCTTGAGCCGTACCCGATCACATGCACCACCGACGGCTGCCTAGCTGCCACATGAACAGGTAGGAAGGATTGAGACGTTATCCACAATCCACAGCTCTTTCTGTTTACCTCTCTCTTAAATACCTTCGTTTCCTTACTAAACTATTTTGACCATGAAACCTTTTATGCTCCAATCTATTCACAAGACCATGCCTGGCTCACCTACTAGAGAGTTCCTGCGTCAATTGACCAGCGCAGACGCTCTGCTTGAGCTGGACGCCAGACTACGAGTATGGAAAGACGAAGATCCCTACAACGAGGAGCCCAAGTTTCCTCCGCCGCCTGACGCCCTACCACAACAATCAAATGTCCCAAGAAGTGACTTCGACTGGGGTCGTTATGCTGACTCTCTCGAACGCTCCCGGCGACGACGCCTCCAAACCCAGCTGGAACCGACTTCCTCTGTACGAGACTACCAGGCATCGATTATCGAGCATCAGGCTGCTCTGAGAGACAACGATCCTCATTCCAGAGAGAGCGTCCTCGCACGAGAGCGTCTCGAAGACCAACGATATGATGCCATTGCCGAAGACATACGCCTGACCCACTCCTCTCGCCAACGTTTGGTAGCATCGTTAGACCGTATCCCAGACCGGGACACTGCCTCCATTAGGGACCGCACCCAGGACGAGGAATATGATGCCGAGTATGAACGCTTGAAACAGGCACACGCCGAGCGCGAAGGTCGAGGGTTTCCATCTCGTGTAGGAGAGACACGTTACGCTATTCCAGACGCAGTCGACAGTTACATTGCCGACCCACCACTGCCTGCATTGCAGAAGGGCAAGGAGGTACAAACAATGGATGATATGTCCTTCCTTGCTCTGCATGCCGAGGGTGGCAATGCCACTCTGACGATAAAAGATCCATACACACAAAAGACCACCGTACTCAAGGACCTGAATATCACAACGATAGAGCTGATAGCGCCAGTCCTGGCTTTCTGCTTTGAGGAGTCCAGGAACGGGCCAAAATACTCGATACAGGATATATCATTGACAGCGGTGTTGTGCATGCTCCGACACATCTACACGATGGAACACTACGTGCCAGGTGATTGTATTCATGACCAGATGTCTGCCCTGCTACACATTGAGATCTTCCATCTGGCTTCCACCTACGACATCAGCAGTCTAAAGACAATGGTCAAAGCACGCATATTCCTAGAACTGGAGCTGTCAACCAGCTACCCAGGTCCACCAAAAGACTTGTGCAAAGCACTGGCATACGCATACGAGCACCTGCCAAACGAAAACGACATCTCCAAAACACTGGCACACTATTGCATCACCTGCTTCCTGCAGCACCGACTCAACGAAGACGAACTGTTTACGACGTTTCATTACAATTGCCGTCCCTTCCAGCGCGACCTGTGTGTCATTCTACGCGAAAACGGCTTCGAGGACGAGTGCGCCCCTACTCTGATACAACTCCCCGTCAAGACTTCCGACCTCCCCACCCGCTGGCCCGCCGTCGTCGACGCAGACCCGCAGGCCAGCTTCTTGGAAGACGAGTTTGACAATGAAGTCAAGCGCCGCACCAACATTTCCCAGCTGGACAAGTTGAGGATTCACTTCCGCATTGCGCTACCACTGAGATGATAGGGGAAAGAAACATAGTAGGCGAAGAAAATCTTTTCGAGGTAGAAAACGATGCAAAAGCAGAAAAAAAGGGCATGAAGGACGTGATTTTGTTTTCTTCCGCTTAAGCTTGCTGTCTTCTGCGCTTGCCGATCTGGGCTGAGAAACCGGTCTTGATGGCAGAAACGGAACGTCTGGAACCACACGAGTTGCAGGTGACAAAGTAAAGACGGTTCTCACCCTTGTTGAGCTCCGTGTCTGGCGAGCGGCAGGTCTTGCAAGTAACGTACTCGACTGTTTGATATTTGTTAGCTTCTTGGGTATTCGTTTTTTGTAGTAGACAAACAGAAATGCACAAAGAATGATATGCCGAAAGGAGAAAAAAAAGGAATAGAAACGCACCAATATATCTTCTCAAAACGTTCTCCAGCTGCTTCTGCTGGAAACGACCCTTGATGACAAGTTGACCCTGACCAGCGACGGAACCAGAAGTACCCAATTCGGAGAAGAGGAACTGGGTGACGTGCTCGTCGGTTCTCTTCATACGGCGACAGATTTCGGAAATGTTTGCGAAAATGGTCTTCTTGTTTCCTTCGCGCAAGCACTGGGGAGGGGGGATCTTGTACGACTTGCCGCCGCTAGAGGCAAGGTCGGGGTTGTGGTGGTTGAGTTGGGAGAAGAAGCGGGTGAGCAGCAGAGGGTACTCGATGGGCGTGGTGTTGCTGTGCTGCCAGATGCCGGTGCCCTTTTCCAGATCGCCCTCCTGGCTGGACGATTGTTGCGCGACGGGCTCGTCGTCGTTGGCCTCTTCGTTGGCGCCGGCCTCGGCCAGCTTGGCCTCAAAGTCGTCGGCCTCGGTCTTCTTTGCCTTCTTCTTCTTCTTCTTGAGGGCCGAGGGGTCGAACTCTGCGTCGGCCGCGGGCGCCTCTGCGTCGTCGGCCGACTTTTCCTTCTTGGACGACGACTTCTTCTTCTTCTTGGCGAGGCCCTCGAACATGGCCGTCATCTCGTCGACGCCTCCTTCTGTGGGTGCCGCGGGTGGTGAGCTGGGGTCCTCTTCTTGTGCTTGTTGTGCTGCGGACAGCTTCTTGATCGTACCGGCTGAGTGCGTCTCGGCGCTCGACTTGTCGCCATGTTGCTCGGTGGCCTCGGTGACCTGGCCGTTGCTGTCGACGATGGTGGTGCCCTCGCTGAAGGCGACCGACTTGCGCGGCTTGCGCTCTTCCTGTATTCGACTGCAGTCAGCCACTGTTCCGTCTCGTATCTTCTGAACACGCGCGCTTGAGGGGCTACTGACAATATCAGCCATGATTGCGGTGTGTATCTGATCCAAAGAATGCGTTTCGTGCAGTGTACAGGCGGCGATCAGGACAACAAAGGGTGTACTTGTCGGTGACTCAAAAGTTGCTGCAGCAAGGCCACAAACGAATGACGCCCCGCCCAAATCTTGTCTTGGCACGGCCAATAAAATAAATAAATGCAAACAAAAAAGCCCGTCTGCCCTTCCCCTCTTGCCTGAGAAACACGTGCACACTTGGACTTTACATCTTATAGGATATCGAAAAAGACAGATTAGATTTAAGCACCATGAAATGATAAAACCATAAGTCTAGTCTGGTAAGAACAGAGCTGCATGTCATCTGGGATGCACAACACAGTAGCCTTTGCAAGCTTAATCAATGGAGCGAACTGAGATTGCAAGGTTATGGATCTATCATGATATAAAAAATAAAGAATATGAAAGCTAACGAGGGCATTAGGTTGAAGCGCCTAAATGACTTCCGACACCTGCAAGGAGATATTAGGAGCTGGACATATGAGACAAGGAGAAAGAGAAAAAGGATGTGCAAGCATAGGTAGAAAACTCTCGTCTCATGTTTTCCAAGTCCTCACTCGTCAAGTCCAACAACACGTTCCAACATCTGGACGTATTCTGCCGGGCAGGGTTCGTCGCCCCCTCTCAGTCCGTTTGCCAGGGCTTCGACCCGCTCCTGAATCATGTCACTGTACAGGAGTTCTGAATCAAGGAGGTCGAGAACGAGCAGCACAAAGTCTGGGGACTTGCGATTGATCATCTTGTGGAGCAAACTTCTGTCTTGAAGACTCAGACCAGAGTATTGCGGAATGGGTACAGCAGCGTGGGTCTGGATGTCTCCTGCATGTTGAACCAATTGCTCCAGAGTGTACAGCAGAATCCCGGCAATCCTGGTCTGGAGAGAGATGGCCATCTTCTGCTGACCGCGGTCTTTCATGAAAGAGCGCAAGCGATCAACTTCAATGTAGAGGGCCTTAGCGGTGGCATCGAGGTTGCTGTCACTAGGCGTGCGCATCGCCATCCAATAGCCAAAGTCAAAGAAGATTCGTTCGATACGACTGTGTATCTTTGTGAGATGCAAGAGGTCTCGCTCGGCTTCAGGAACAGCTGCTCCCAGAGCGATGAGCATGAACGGCTGTGACTTGACCTGCTTGATCATTTCGTTCTTGTATCGTGCAAAGAGTGCTCTGTGACACAGTCAGAACACAACACAAGAAATGGCAGTGCAGAAGAAGTTAGACTCACTGGGACTCCTGCTGCAACATCTCAAAATTGTCCTGACCGTGCTGTTTGGAGAGTACTCCGCAAGGCTCAAAAGTCGATAAGATATGGGTGGCGGTTTGCTCAACCAATCTGGTATCTTGCTGATCCATAGGGTCTTGCTTCCACCAGCCTGCATGCTGAGCTAGGTTTCCAAGACCCTTCTTTTGTAGCCAAGTATGGAAGATTAGAGTCTCCTCATCCTCAGCCTCGCGGACAGCCTCTCCTGTCGGGGAGATCTGGTATCTGAAGCGAGACCTGACTTTAGGAGGCACAGCAGTGCTCAGAATCTGATCGTCCACCCACCAGATGTGTCGACAAGCGCGACGTTCGTTGATTGGACAAATCGAACAAGTTGGATCTCCTTTGTTAGGGATGATGACGTGGATGCGCTCTTGCAGCTCGAAGTGAAAGTCATTGTTGCGCTCGTAACAACGCACCATGGATATGCTGTTGTTGCGAAGGCCCTCTGTGGCGTTCTTCAGAGACGGCGGGCTCAGCAGTTCGACATCGTATGCGAGTCCAGTCTGCATAGCAGTAACAATACGACTATATCTCGTCAGTCTTGTCTGAAAGACACAAGAGTCAGTCTTTGTGAGGTCATGCTTACGGTGGTCTTGACTGAGAGGGGGTCTGAGCCTGAATGCTTGATGTAGCCATGTTGCGAGGTTCGAAAAGTATTGCTTGAACTGTTGTCCTTGAGTTTGTTGTGAAGGAGGATGCAAGACGAGGAAAGGAGCAAATATAAATCATCGCCATGGTCAACGAACACAAGGTATCGATGCCTTTCAGAAGAATGTTGCATCACAGTCTTCGCACCAACCACAACAGAGCGACTTGCTGTTGGCAGGATAGTTCAATCCAGCTATCCCATAGTCCCTTTCTCCAGTTGCATGATAGAGTTCACAGCATCAAGCACGATAGAGGACATCCTCTATGTCATTCGACACTCGCCAAGGGGTGCATAATTGCTGTATTGGTTGTTGGGTGGGGTGGGTTAGCATGGCATGTGTTGGAGTCCCCAAAAGCTTGATGGAAGAGCAGGAACTGGTCAAGTGCACCGGAGAGTAATTGTCCCGAAGAGCTCCAGGCAAGGCGAGTGTTCAAGGAGGCAGTAGCGACTGTTCTCGAGTGGCACAGCCGTCCAGTCGGGCTACGCCTTGAGTGACAAGGTAAGTGTATATGCACAACGGGCGGGAAGGCTGAACGCCATATCGGTGAGTGATGGCATGGCAGCATGCAAGATCAGTCACCTGAGCGCTACATACGGAAGGCAGCTTGACGGTTGCCTGTGCTAACATGAAAAGAAGCAGAGGGGCAGACCCATCCCCGGCTTGCGAGTCATGATGAGCAGTACAGCATGCTGCACTCCATTGTTGCAAAAATTGACGAACGCGGGTTGATCTACAATGCAGGGGAGGCGATACAAGAGAAATGTATCGGCAATGCATTGGGATCGCAAGGGTCGACAGCATGTACTGTAGCGACCGATGTGAGGTCTGGGTCTGGTCCACACAGGCATTGATGCGTTGCAGCCGCAACCAACAGTAGTGCGTGAATGGTGCCACCAACTATTGTTGTTACTTGTCAAAAGTTTGATTATAACGGAAGCGGAAAGTGGAAGCAAGATGGTCCATATAAGCGCTGGTAGCTTAGCCGCCGGGTGTCAAAACCACACTTACCTCAGAAACCTCCAGTCAGGGCAGTATGATTAGAAGCGAGTCCAGTCAGATCAGGCGGCTAAGACGGCATGGACAGGTGACATACAGTTCGTGGGATAGCCATTGTAGCTAAGGTTGTTAGTAGCATACTCCCAAGAAAGTGTGGTCCTCTCAACAGTTGGCAGACAACGCCGCATCCACGCCGACTAAGCGAAAGACTTCCCAAACGATCAGAACCCAAGGTAGTGGAGGTGAGCGAAGCGAGAGACAACAAGGGACGAAGTATGTTGGTGAGGAAAAGTTGAGAAGCCATGGTTTGGGCCGTAAATTTCATGATGAAAACCTAAGAAAGACGTAACGTGACGGCCGCGCATGTGATGGCGGCCTTTCAACTCCTGAGCGCCGTCCGCAATGCCTATGCCCTCCTTCGTGTTGTACAGAATACGTACGCTTGTCGTCCGCGGTCCAATTTGCGCCTGGTTCGATCTTGTCTAATCCTGTCTGCCCTTGAGCAGTCTCTTGGTGACCTTGTCCTTCTCGATGATGTAAACGTGGGCTCCCCAACCTGAGAGAGCGTCGCGGTCGACGGCGTTAAGCAGAGCTTGTGAGATGGTCTCGAAAAGGTCCTCAGGGCCCTGGTGTGCATGTCAGTATACAGGACGATTGTCAGACATATGGGTGCCATGTCATACAAGATCGGGTTCCCACAAGCCTTCGCAAGTACCGAAGAGCTGGTCGCTGGCGGTTCCGCTGACGATGAAATCCTTCGCAAAGTCGATACAGCCGATGCTGTCGAAGCCGCAGATGAAGGGCTTTCCGGTAGTGTGGTTGATGCCGGCAATGACGGGACTGATAAAGTAAGGGCCGAAACGCTTCTCGTATAAGGAAGATGAAACCAAGTTGGCCATGGTCTGAGGCGAGATCTGGCGCTCCTCGCGCAGGCGGTACATGTTGACCTTGTAGCGGAACAGCTCGCTGACAGTCTGAACATCGGTGGCAAGACCAGTGAGACCGAGGTATACATCGCCGTAGTTGAAGATCTTGGGGAAGTTGTTGGAAACTGTCAGAGCTTGGAGACCGAGGCGGAGATCGCAGGCGATGGCGACACAGTCCTTGCCGACCATGGCAACACAGGCACCACCGTCTATCGAGCTTGTCAGTAGGAGATGGTGGAGCGGCGACGAAGAGGTGACGGACTTATTGAGAAGGGGTTAGACTAGATGATGATTAGCTGGTTGGATTCATGGTAGAGAGGCATGCGCGCACTCACCATGGCTGTGACGAGAGGATTAAATGGCGATTAGAAGAGGGAGCGATGCTGGAGACGGTCGAGAAAGACAGAGAAGGCGCGACCTGCAAAGCGACAAAGACAGGGAAGCAAAGTTGTATGGGTAGTCGGAGCAGATGGTTGCTGTCAAGCTGTTGTAGCTAGGCAGGTGCGACACTCCCCGACCGGCTGCCATGACGCCGACGCCGCCTTGGGAGGTGAGCTTGCGGGCCCGGCGGAGAACGGCAAGTGCCGCTTGTTCCTAGATTCTCTATCGAAACATTGAATCGCTGTGTCGCGCCGACGAGGTCAGAGAATACGTCCCGACACACAACCACAATGGCGACAATCAACCCAGAGCATGTGCGACTCGCACAGTCGCTGCCCCCGCGGCTCCTCAACTTCTTCAAGCGCTATCCTCCGGTCGCTGCCTCACAATCTACCACCATCGCCGCCAACACTTCCTCGGCCGACGCAAACGCAAACACTCCCACATCCGTCTCGGAAAACGCCCTCTCGGAGCCATCGCTACAACCCGAGAACCCTTTCATGCCCTCCAAGAACCCCATCACTCAAAGGTGGCAGCCCGCCGCTTTCTCTCTCCGCAAGCAATCCGAAATTATCAAGCTCGCCATCAAGCACAACGTCGTCTCGTTGCTACCATACACACACAAACTGCCCGATGAGGTCGCTCGTCGTCGCGCAGAGCACGGTCTCCGCGTCAAGGGTACCGGTGTTGGCCAGAAGGTCAAGGGAAAGATGTGGGAGCGCACACTCAAGGGCAGATTGGACCAGCGCGAAAAGGCCATGGTTGCTATGCCCGAGATGATTCGTCACTGGAAGGAGAGAGGTCACGGAAGAGGCTGGAAGAAGTGGCCCAAGAACTAAGTGTCTATCTTCTTTCTTTGGAAATCCATCTGCACAAAATCGGCGTTATCATCTTGGGGGAACATTTGTATCGGCATACCACGATTGTACATTACTTTCAAACCAGACGGCTTGTTGGCCTTTTTCACGCTTTCACACTACTTTCACTCCCTTTTGAGAGCCATCCACACTATCTTTACGCCCTTCGAGAGCCGTCAGTGTTTAATACATTGTCATACATTCATGTGTGACCTAACTCGTAATATAGGTCATCTTACTTCTTCTCCTGCTGCATTCTCTCGTGCTCGTTCTTGACGATTGTCGGCACCTCATCTTCAATGCTCCTCTCCTGAGGCTTCCAGTCCAACACCTCCTTGAACCTTCTGGCCTTGCCTCTGGAGTTCCAGCCCCAGCTGACGGCCTCGAACCCGGCAGTCT
Organism: Aureobasidium sp. EXF-10728; assembly: GCA_023848605.1. NCBI lineage: Eukaryota > Fungi > Ascomycota > Dothideomycetes > Dothideales > Saccotheciaceae > Aureobasidium > Aureobasidium sp. EXF-10728. The sequence continues at coordinate 978,565 of SWBG01000002.1, read as the reverse complement.
TCTTTGCAGTCTCCATATCCATCTGCTCCGACTTGACTTCCTTAAGTAGGCCCTGCTGCTTGGCACTCTCGGCGATCACCTTGCTGAGGTCTCCCCAAACGTGCTCGCCATTCTCGGTAAAGTAGTAGCCGTTCTTGCCCCACAGCTTCGAGTCTGTGTTGTTCTTTGCTGCTTCCTCTACCAAGAGGACAAAGGCGCGAGCCAGGTCGTGGACGTGCACATTGTTCCACATTGCCTTGCCGCCGCCAATGACAGGGGCGGCTTGGATATCCAGCACCGTCTTTGCAAGCTCATAAACCTGGCGGCCGCGGGTGAGGGACGGCCCTCTGCCGTCACCGTAGATGGTGGGAGGGCAGACAATGGCGGTCTTGACCACACCAGATGCGTTTGTGCCGGCATTGATGACAATCTCGTCGACGTTCTTGTGGAAGGCTTCTTTGGGAAGACCGATCAGCTCGTCTACGCCATCCAGATCGTCAAAGACTTTGTCGGTGTGTTCGCCGAGCTTATCCGCTGATGAGTCGAAGTAGGTCAGGATGCCAGTTCCGCCAGTGTGCAACCAGTAGCCTGGCTTTGATGCACTGTGACCAGAGGCAAGACCCTCGGCAATAGCCTTTGCGGCTCCCTCGTGGTCAGAAGCATCCGCTGTGTCTGCCATACTGTTAGTGTTTCGATCACCAGTATAGAGTAACAAAAGTCAAGACTCACGAATGACAATGTCTGCCTTGGAGGCTTCCTCCTTCAACAAGTCGCTGCTGTCATTGTCTCCCTGCACGGTCTTGACCTTGGGAAACTTGTCTGTAACAGATTTGCCCTTCTCAGCTGTGCGAACCAAAGCCGTGTATGAGTACTCGGGATGCTTGTTGTAAAGCTCATATAGAGTGTCACCGCCAATGTAACCAGTGGCTCCAGTAATGAAGATGTTGACCATGTTGGTTTAGTTTGTCAGAATGAACTTGATGTAGTGTTTCCTCGAGAAGTAGAAGCAGCAGAAGACCGGGTGAATATATATCCAAGCGATTGTTCGCAGCTCCACGTGTGACGTCGATGGACCGGAGATGTCATCCGAGATCTGATAACGACATTCGATCTTCTGTGGACCTTTTCGCGCCATAGCGGACTTTGAGATTCAACCTTCCTGAATTGTTCAATTCTGTACGAAAGGTAGAGAAATGATAGTAGTATAAAATGCTTTTTTGATAAAGTCTCTAGCAAACACCTGAGAGCAAAGACAAATAGACTTGCAAAGAACCCACTCCCCTGGTGTACCTGGTAATCTCCCAACTCCCCATATCCTCATAATGACCAAGAGCTCCGATGCAATTAAACAAAATGGAAAGGAATTCTCTGATGAACCCTAACAAAAATAGATCATCGTTGCTTCAACATCTACTCGACAGTGACACTCTTGGCCAAGTTTCTGGGGAAGTCGACGTTCAAGCCCTCAGCAACGGCGAGCCAGTAGGCCATGAGCTGGAGAGGGATGACGTTGAGCAGACCTTGCAGAACGTCAATGGTCTGGGGAACCTCGATCTTGTCGGTCTTGTCACCGGGGAACTCGCTGTCGTCCTTGCTGCAAATGACAATAGGACGACCCTTGCGAGCAATGACCTGCTGGTATGCGTTGAGGGACTTGGCGAAGAGGCTGTCACGAGTGAGAATCATGACGATAGGCAGAGACTCGTCGACCAGAGCGAGCACACCGTGCTTGAGCTCACCGGACATGACAGCCTCGCAGTGAAGGTACGAGATTTCCTTGATCTTCAAGGCACCTTCGAGAGCAGTGGCGTGCTGAGCACCACGGCCGAGGAGGAGCAGGGACTTCTGGTTCTTGAACTTGAGGCACAGGTTCTTGATGTCCTGGTCCTGCTGGAGGATCTCCTTGAATTGCTCGGAAATCTTGCCCAGACCCTCCATGATGGCTTCTCTTCTGGCCTGCTTGGATGCACGGTCCTCACTGAGTGACAGAGCGAACATGACCATGCAGACAAACTGAGAAGTGTAAGCCTTGGTCGATGCGACACCGATTTCAGGACCAGCGTTGATGTGAACACCACAGTGAGTCATCATGGAGATGGAAGAACCGACAACGTTGACAATACCGACAGTCAAGGCACCGCGCTCGAGACAGTGGCGGAGAGCCATAAGAGAGTCAGCGGTCTCACCAGATTGGGAAACGAAAACGCAGGTATCATCACGGAAGACAGGAGCCTGTCTATCGAGGAAATCGGAGGCCAATTCGACAGAGATGGGGATCTCAGTCAGCTCCTCGAAAATACCACGGACAGCCATACAAGAATGGTAAGAAGTACCGCAAGCAATGAAGATGATTCTGCGGCAGCGACGGATGGTGCTGATGTACTGCTTGAGACCACCCAGAGTGATTGTCTTGTCCTCAAGGTTGAGGCGACCACGCATGGCATTGACAATGGATTCGGGCTGCTCGAAGATCTCCTTCTGCATGAAGTGGTCGTAACGGCCCTTCATGATCTCCTGGAGCTCGATCTCGATGGTCTGAATGGCACGGACGTTGGAAGCGCCAGAATCCTTGGACAGACGGTGAATGTTCAGCTGACCGTCGTGGATGTGGGCAATGTCGTCGTCCTCGAGGTAGAGAACCTTCTTGGTGTGCTCGACAATGGCCGACGGGTCGGAGGACAGGAAGAACTCAATGGGCTGAGGAGCACCGTCCTCGGAGAAGAAAGCGCGCGATTGAGAGCGGTGAAGCAGGCTCTTGTCAGGAGGAGCGAGGAGGTTGTTGGCCTTCTTAAGGGCGACGTTCTGCGAGGCGGCTTCGGCAGGGAGAGGGCCGGCATCGCCAAACTCAACATCAACAAAGTCAACCTTCATCTTTCTCTGTGTACGGACACCAATGACTAGAGGAGAACCCTTGCGCGCAGCGACAACTTCGGAGGGGAAGTGGATGGACTTGAGCAGGAGACCGAAGGCACCCTGGAGCTCCTTGATGACGGCCTTGACGAGAGTGGTGAAGTCGATGTTGGGGTGTTCGTCGAAGATGTACTTGGCCAGCTTGGCGATGGCCTCGGTGTCGGTCTCGGTCTCGAATCTGAAGCCCTTGGTCTCGAGCAGAGCCCTCAGCTCCTTGTAGTTGGTGATGATACCATTGTGGACGACGGCGAACTCCCACTTGGGGTCGGATCTGGGAGCAAACTTGTGTCAGACTTGAATGTGTTTCTGTCGTAGCTCTTTCGTTGGCGCATACCTGTGAGGGTGGCAGTTGACACGCGAAGGAGGGCCGTGGGTGGCCCAGCGAGTGTGTGCAATACCGGCGTGTGCGTCAAAGACCTTTGTGAGGTCGGGCTTCTCTTCCTCGATGAGCTGCTTCAGCTTGGCAACCTTGCCGACCTCCTTAAAGGCGAACACTTCATTTCTCTTGTCTCCGTCGATCGCCAGACCAGCTGAGTCGTATCCACGATATTCGAGACGCGCAAGACCTGCCCTGTGTTAGCTGGTTGCGCTTGTTGCAGCTCTGCTCGGAGCTCAGGGGTCGCGTGTGAGCCTACCATTCACCAGCGTGTCGAGGATCGTCTTTCTGTCCTTCTCCACCAAGTAGTTGATGTAGCCGAAAATGCCACTATTGCCCATGTCAGCAGGCCCTTCTACATGTCCTCCGACGTTGTTGTTGCGGCCACTGGGCTCTTTGCTTACCACATGATGCCGTGTAAATAGTGGACGGGCTTTGCTCAAAACCTAAATGCGGAACAGAAAGCAGATCGGTCGCACTTTTCGAACTGGCGGGAAACCTGACGATTGCAGGGACTATTAAGGAGAAGCGAATAGAGAGATGTTTGAAAAATCAATGGCGTTGGGGAGCAGAGGGAGAGAATGAGAGACGGCGGAAGGGGCAAGCAACGAGCTCTTATAAATGCACGGCCCCAAACACACACACCCCAGAGCTGCTGTTTCTCAGGCAATCTGTTGATGTCCCCGACATGTTTCAGACCCAACCGCCAATTCGGCCTCTCCCCTGTTTCTGCCCGCCTGACTAGATGCCATCATTCCTTGCACTGCTCACCGTACATGGTGCTCGGCACCTTCTACAGTCATCTACAGGCCTCTCCACTGGCCTGTGACTCTCGTGTTCCTGCATATAAATACCGTCGCCATCCCGATGGTGCCACTGGCTGAACCCGCCGCAAGCCAAGACCTCCCCAGGTGCTCAAAATAGCTTCCTCCAGATGTCGTCGGCTGCGCCCTCTGCTTGACCAGAAGCACCGACAAGGGCTAGCTGCACTCGATCCGCCTTGCTAGCACCCATCTTATCCGCGCCTGTTGAGCTTGTAAACATCTTTCGACCTCAAAGCATTGGCCGACTGAGCCTCTTTTCCGTTCGTAAGCTGCATAGCGTCGTCACCTCTTGAAAAAGAATAAAAACGCCTGTCAAGCGGCTATGAGTCGGCGGAGCTTTAGGTTGGGCCCGTGGTGAAGAAGCTCGAAGCTGTGTCTCTTCTTGTCTTCCACTTTACGACCATCCATCTCAAAAGCGCTGTTGTCTCCTCACTCCCACAAGTCTATTCATTCCGTCTAGCAGACCACCCCGCCTGATAAAAGCAATGCCTCCAACCGTCATTCTAATCAGACATGGCCAAGCACTGCACAACGTCAATCATAAGTGATACCCCTCACCGCTGAGGCTTCTCAAGAACACTATGCCTGACGCATCCTGCACAAGAATATGACATCCCCGACCCGGCGCTCACAGAGCTGGGCCAGCAGCAATGCCGCGCGCTCGAGCAGCATCTCTGTCAGCATCTGCCGCTCGCCGACAAGGTCGAGCGTATAATCACTAGTCCTATGCGACGTACCTTGGAAACCACCACTCTGGGTCTTGATTGGCTTATCAAAAGGGGCGTCCCTGTAGAAGCCAATGCTCTCTGGCAAGGTAAATTATCGTTTCCATTTCTGCTCAACCAATACACGACTCGTGGACCTCAAAGGGACTGTATAGCCGTTTTCAGACTATACACGAGAGCCGCTGCAGGGCGCAGCACACCGTTTGACCGTTGACTTATTTTCGGCCATTCGTAATGCATTGATGTCGCTCGGCATTCGTCTGCCCTACACATCGATATCTTTTACTATACATCAAAGGTGTACCCTTGTCGACCAAGCAATGGAAACTGCCCTCGGTAGTCTCCTGGAATTCTCGAACGGTTTTCTGTGTTCCTGCGAGTCAGCCGCCCAAGACTTGTTGCGCCATCTCTAGCCCATGACTTCCAGAGTTTGATTTGATCTTACCAGGACCGCACCTCACAATAGTGTACTGTCGCAATGGAGATTGCGCTTGACCTATGCGGTCTTGTCCATGGAGCTATTCTGATACTATAGTACTCTGGAAATCTTTACCTCGACTATAATCCCTAACCATGGAGTCCTACTTCACTTTTACCAAAAAAACACAACGATATGGCCATGGAGACACCCAGACTAACCCTAGACTTTTCCTCACAGAAAACTCCGACAAGCCCTGCGACACAGGCAGCCCCCTCTCCGACATGAAACCCACATTCCCGCACTTCGACTACTCGACCGTCGACCCCCTCTGGCCATCCAAAACCGGCCCTTATGCCTTCACCCGCACCGCGACCGTCGCACGCGGCCAATCCTGCCTCGCCGACCTGCACTCGCGCAAAGAAAAGGTCATCGCCGTGGTCTCGCACTCGGGCTTTTTGAGATGTGCAATCAGTCTTTGCAAGTATGCCAATGCTGATTACCGCATCTTTGATTTCAAGGACACAGAGCAAGGGAAGGATTTGGAGTTGGTCGAGTGGAAGCAGACGGAGCAGAATGGAGGTGGGTTGGGCGAGAGTGAAAAGGGCAGGGCGGCGATCGAGTATGCCGATTTCCCTGAAGAACAGGCTGAGGAGGTTGAGCAGCAGCTGGGTGGAAAGACCGACAGCGAGGCTGCTAAAGAGGTCCCGGAGAAGAAGTAGACGTCGAGTGAAGGCGAGATAGAATTACAGATACAATTAGATTGTGATTTGTCCCATTATGAATCTCCCTGGGATAGGTATGTAGGACGTCACACTATGATTCTCCCCGAACTCCTATGCGCATAATCATGCTATCGCAGCCATTCCTCCGTCATTACCGCCTTCGAAAAACACCGTTATGCTGAGCCAAACCCTCTCCAAACGAAACTCTGAATCCTTTACAACTCCATATCGTCATCGTACGAGGCAACGTCATGCGAGACAAAATCACGCTGCTGCTCGACTTGAGCGTTCATGGCCTGTAGCTGCTCAAAGTTGCGTGCCTGTGTCCATGAAGCATGTGCGTCCTCCATCTCCTTTGAGCGATCATGCTGCTCAACCTGTGAGCGCCACAGCCCACCGGAACAGGAAGCGTATACAGGCTCGCTGTGCGCCGAATGGGCATAGCCAGACTCCATGTAAGGTTCTGCCTGTGCTTCATCCACCTGAGCACGCATACGCTCTTCGTAACGTAATGCTGCCAGCTGCTCTTCATGTACCAGGCTCGTCTCTTGCTGCCACTGATGGGAAGGCTGTGGAGGAGAGATGCGCCAGACTTCAAGCAGGCGTAGTCGCTGTTCGTAGTCCGCGTTGGTGAAAAGCTTGACTTGCGAATTGCTCAGCGAGGTAGGATCGATGTCGTGGTTGCGCAGCATCGACGCTAGATGGATGGGAGTGATGTTGTTGCTGTCGAGGGGACTGCCACTGAGTGGAGAGTCGGCCCGTTGGGCTGCTGCTTGGTGTTGCTCTGGCACTGCTGAGACGTGCATGTAGCTCATGGGAGTGTAGTGCTGGGAACTGTAGTAGATGGGCTGAGTGGTGTGGCCGAGGAACTGCTGGTCGGGTGTAGACTGAGGCAATGTCTGGTTCAGGCTCATGTTGTGGGCAAAGAGCCTGGCCAACTCGTCTTGTTGATACTGCGACATGGTGGTGGTGTTTGATATGGTTGTGATCCTGTTGCTGATGCGTGCTCTGGACAGAGTGTCAGTCGGCTGTCTCTGTTTAGAGAAAACCCTCGGTTGGCGTGTTCGACAAGAGAGATCTGGTTCAGGCAGAAGCGGGATGCACGGAAGGAGATGCGGAAGGTGCGTGAGAGACACGAAAGTTGCGTGAGACAAAGAAAAGATGTGGAATGAAGAAAGGAAAAGGTCGAGATTGCGGCGTGGGAAAAAACGGACTGGTATTGCTCCAACCTGATGTGTCTCTGCCCAACCGTGCTCCACCTAGGAGAAGGCTAATATGGAGTGGAAACAAGCGGTGTCCAAGGGGCGGCGGGGTAAATGAGCAGTCCGACTACCAGGAGTATAGTCGCAAAGCGAACGGACACAGAAAGGGATGCTGTCTACAATGGTCAAGGTGAAAAGTACTGGCAGAGAAATGCAGTGTCATAGAGAAGATATGGTGGGAGAGGGCGGGGTTGGAAAAGTTGGTGGGCAGAAACGGCAGGAGCATCGTCATCAACAACGAGGCTTGTCCATGTCACATGGCTTATTGTTGAAAAGAAGCAGTGAAAGCAAAGAGGCATTTGACCAGTCGTGTCTGAGAAGTCAACTTGTTTGGCTTCTGTACCTCTTGAGAGCAAAAGGTAGAAAGTAACATGTTGATTTGTATCTTGTCAGACTCCTGTAGGAAAGATGGCCGATCTTCAGAGGCTTAGGATGACAGCACCGACAGGGTGACGGGGGTCGGCGCTTGGCGTCTGTCTTCGGCCGTGGATGGAGCTCGTTGATGGCGGACCGGGAGAGCTGCGTTGATACATCACAGACTGAATACTAAGCCAAACACCCAATCTTTGCATCTGCGCGTCTACACCTGCCGTGTCCCTTTCACTCACTCATCTGATTCAGCCTCCGTTGAATCTCCGCCTCTTCTCTACGACCGAACCCACCTCGCCTTCCTCTTCACACCGTCATCAACCGCAACCATGGTCAGTAAACGCCGCTTCCTGGTGGCGCATTACACCTCGTCGCTAACATCTATCTCAAGACTTCGATAGGAACGGGCTACGATCTTTCTAACTCAGTTTTCTCTCCTGATGGACGCAACTTCCAGGTAAGTCCATCAACTCTTGCCCTCCGCGAACAGCATCAACTGACAACCGATCTAGGTCGAATATGCCATGAAGGCAGTCGAGAACGGCGGCACTTGCGTCGGTATCAGATGTCGCGATGGTGTTGTCCTGGCCCTGGAGAAGCTCGTCACCTCCAAGCTGTTGAAGAAGGATGCAAATAAGAGGATAGCCACTGTCGATCGCAACATCGGTGTCGTATGTTCTGTTCGATCCCACACCAACCCTGCCTGGCTGACGAGAACTCTAGGTCTCCACTGGTCTTCTCCCTGATGGCCGCCACTTTGTCAGCCGTGCCCGCGATGAGGCATCATCATGGCGTTCTCTCTACAAGCAACCTATTCCCGTCGCCTCCCTCGCCGACCGCATGGGCTCATACGTCCAAGCCTACACCCTCTACTCGTCAGTCCGTCCTTTCGGTATTACCGCCATCCTCGGTGGCTGGGATTCCGAGCTCGAAGTGCCCGTCGACGCACAAGTCGGTTCCGGTCCATCAAGCGGCAGTGGCGGCAAGGTGTCAGACGCAAAGGAGGGCGGCCCCTACCTCTACATGATCGAACCATCTGGATCGTACTGGGGATACTACGGTGCAGCTACTGGCAAGGGAAGACAAGCAGCCAAGGCGGAACTCGAGAAGCTGAAGCTCACCCCCGACCAGGGCGGCATCAGTCTGGAGGAGGGTGTCAAGGAGGCGGCAAGAATCATCTACGTGGCACACGAGGACAGCAAGGACAAGGAGTTTGAGCTGGAGATGACGTGGATCAGCAAGGTTGACGGACCGACCAAGGGCAGACATGAGGAGGTGCCGAAGGAGATGCTCGAGGAGGCAGAGCGCCTGGCAAAGAAGGCACTCGAGGGCGACGACGATGAGATGGAGGAATAGACAACTACTCATGACATGTACGATACGGCACGCACGGGGCTGCATGTTGAAAGCAAGAGACTACAAGCAGGCAATGCGTACACGGAAATGGCTATTTTACATTTTGAACAAGACGAAATCGAACTAGTCTTTTTATACACTGGGGCCCTTGTCGAAACCGGTGTTGTCGCCGAGTTTCTGTCTCTTTTCAACTCTGTTGTCGACGGCTCCCCAGTTGATGGACTTCCACCACTCAATCAGGTACTTTGCCTTTCCGTCGACGCCGTACTGAGGCAGGTAGCAGTGCTCCCAAGTGCTGACGCAGAGAGCAGGAGTGATGAGCTCAGTGCCCGGGGGAAGCTTGGGTGTGTCTCTTCCACGGGCAGAAGTGGAACCGAAGGAGCCAGCTGAGCCGTTGTATCCAGTGGCCGTACTCTGGTCAACGCCCTGTTGGCGGTAGATGGCTTCGGGGTATGGAGTGCCGGCGTTGTAGGTGGTCAGGATTCTGTATTCGGGCAGAGATGATGTGTTGCCAGCGGCCGAGGTGGAGCGTTGCTTTGCCTGAACCAGCCAGACGAAACCAGGACCAGTCATTGCGTTTGCAGTGGTCAGCATTGTCCTCCAGAGGGTGTCGATGCTGCCGAATGACTTGATCAGGGCTTCTTTGAGGAGAGGGTAGTTGTCGAGACCGTTGGTTTCGAGCGAGGGCGACAGCGAATCGAAGAAGAAGTGCGTGTTGTGAGCCATGCTGGCGGCAGAGAAGACGGCGGCCATGCTGGGGTTGCGGGCAAAGGAAAGGACGAGTTGCTTGGTAGTCGAGTTCTCGTGGTCGGAACCTTCAGAGTAGACGGGTTAGAGAGGTGGATTACCATGTCGCGTGGGCGGTATAGCAACCTTTTGTGGCTTTGTTCAGTCGGTCGACAAGGAAGGCCATGTTCTGGTTGTATGCAATGTCGTACGACTCCTTGGTCATGAGACCAGCGATTCCATGTGATTCGAACTCTTCCTTGTAGATTAGGCTGGGCACCTCGTGGAGCGACCTCGATATTGAGGCATGAAATTGTCTCGCCTGCGCAAAGCGTGGTAAGTAAGTGTATGTGGTATGGAACGGAGGAGGGAGCATACGCTGAGGCGCGATGCCACCGAAGGAGCCCATGCGCTTCTCGAGCGCGCTAATGTGTGTAGAACCATTGCTTCTTGCTGTATATGCCGACGGCGAGGGCCAAAAGTCTCGAGACGGCTGTATAATTCAAAGTCGAGAGACGGAGATTTCCGATTGCGGTCGGCGGTCGTTGGAGTACTGCTGAGAACTATGTCTGCAATAGTTCGAGCAGTGAAACAGACGGTTTGTTATATAGAATGGATTCTACTAAGATATTCTCAATAATAAAAGCTGCTTCTCTCGAGCACAATGGGTGATGGATTCGAATAGGCAGGTACGCGATGGTGGAAGTTGCAGCCGGGGCTGGCTGGAGAAGAGCGCCGACCCGAGATGAACATGATGATTCTCACGGCCAGTACAAGGCCCAGTACATTCTCTATTTCTTCACCAATTCTGCAGCCATGCCGACCACTTGACTCTCCCAATCCAGCATTATTCATCCGCATCCAGCCTTCTACTCGTCGCATATACCCTCTTTCGCAGCATAGAATCCTTTCAATAACCCCTTTCTGCTCCCGCACGTGGTCACCGACGACAAGATGGCTAGTACAGTCAGTAAGAGACAGCAGGCTCGCAATGAGCGCATGCTGCAGGATCTGTTGAAGGTCCCTGGAAACGACAGGTGTGCCGACTGCGCTGCGAGGAACCCAGGTGAGCAAGCCCGAAGAAACACGGCACTTTCTGGAAGTTGCATGCTGACATTGTACAAGCATGGTCGAGTTGGAGTGTGAGTGCTGGTCGCGTCCCTGTTTTGAGCCTTTCTGACAATAATAATAGCTGGGAATCTTCCTCTGCATGAGCTGCGCCGCCATACATCGCAAAATGGGCACTCACATCTCCAAAGTCAAGTCGCTGAGCATGGATAGCTGGTCCCCCGACCAGGTCGACAACATGAAGCGCGTAGGAAATGTCGTCTCCAATCGCACCTTCAACCCACAGAATGTCAGGCCCGACATTCCCACCGATGCTGACGAGGTCGGCGGCGTTATGGAACGCTTCATCCGCCAAAAGTACGAGCACAAAGCCTTTGTCGGCGCGAGACCTAGAAGTCACACGGTTGGTGGTGCCAGTATCAGTTCGACAGAAGGAGTTCCGCCGCCTCTACCGCCAAAGCCTGGAAAGAAGTTTGGCTTCTCGCTCGGGGTCCGTTCGTCCTCGGTCACTCAGCAGAGATTCACACCTCCACTGTCGCCTGCCTTGACTGGTTCCGATGGCCGCTCGACACCGCCGGTTGGAAAGATGAACAAGCCTTCGCGAGTGTTTGGGTCCAATGTCGGAAACCAAGAGGAAGAAACGTTTGACACAAAACTGGCTTCGCTCAGAGAGATGGGCTTCCCGGACACTCGCCGCAACTCGATGGTTCTCAAGAATGTCAATGGAAACTTGGATAAGGCGGTCGAGACGCTTGTGCGCCTGGGCGATACTACTTCAGGGGCACAGGGTACCCTGACACCCATGTCAGGCAGCACTAGTAGCTCCACCGCGAACGGCATCTACATCGAGAAACAGAGGGCGCAACCAGAAAAGGCCGCTTCTTCGACGAACCCCTTTGATGCGCTGGATCTACAGCCTCCGCGCCGCGCCTTTACTCAACCCGCTCTCTCGACTGCAGCGCCGCAACCTTTTTATAACCCTTTTCTCCAACCTCAGGCACAGCCTCAGGCTCAGCAATCTCTTCAGAACTCTTTCTCGGCCATGCAAATCTCCAACCAACAGCCTCAGCAGTACCAAAACAACCCATTCATGCCTCAGCAGATCCAACAGCCACTACAGGCCCCTACTCTTGCCCCCCAGGAAACACAACAATATCAGCAGCCTCAACCACAGTCTAATCCCTTTTTAAGGAAAACTCAGTCCCAGACATTTGCTCCCTCAAATCCATTTGGAATACAACTATCGGCCGCCCCACAGAACTCATGGCTCGCACAATCTCAAGTTCAAACACCACAAGCACAGTCGCCTGCTGCCTTCTACCAACCTCAACAGGACTTCTTCTCCGCACAGCCACAACAGCAACAACAATCTCAATATCAGCAGCAGCTACAGCAGCCACAACAACAGCAGGTTCCCTATCAACAATCTCAGCAGCTGGCTCCTCAACACACCTCAAACCCCTACGCAAACATGGCACCTCAGCCAAACTCCAATCCTTTCCAGCTGCCTCAATCCAGTCAGCCGGAACCCTACCAATCCTACCAGTCCGCCCAACAGCAGATGCCTCAGCAACAGCAGCAGCTATACCCACAGCCTACTGGTCGCTATGGCAAGACGGATATCATGGCACTTTACAATCAACCTCAGCTGGCGCCATCAAGACCCCTTCAATCGCTCCCTGAGAACGGCATGGCACCTACAGTCATGCCCCAGCAACAACAGCAACAAATCCAAGTGCCGTATCAAATGCAGCAGCCGCCGCAAAGAAGTGTCACCATGCCAGTGGGAAGCGGCAGTATGAATCCCTTCGGCACCGGTTTCTCCGCACCTCAACAAGATCAGCAAGCCAGACCAGGCGCCAGGCATGTCAGTCAGGAGAGCAGAGATTTTGTGGGTATGGGCAACAGGCCGCATAGTCCTGATGCATTTGCGAGTTTGAGTGCGAGATATGCTCGTTGACGTTGCCCTATTGTCTTTTGAAAATATACCCATTGTTTTGTTCTTCGGTTGGGCTAGTTTGCACTTTCCCTCTTTCTTTTTTAGCATTTGGTCGTCCTTTTCAAGGTCCGTCGGACTTTTTTCTTCTGGGTTGCGCTTTTTGTCTTATCATAGCCACGATTCCCTTTTCTGTACATATATTTGATTCTTTCGTTTGCTCTTGCATACAGCTGATGAAAACAAGTCATTGGCTTTATTGGACGGTCCTACTACCGAGTTGTCACTTCACTACGTTGTGGGTTGCCTGCATTGTGGTTCGATTGAGCGTGGGATATTCCCTTTACACTGAGATTTGCTCAGTATATTGGCACGACGTCGATCCCCATCCAATTCTTATACCACAGTCTCGTATTCAGTCTAGCATAGCTTTCTAGTATGCTTTTGCTCATAGCAGGTGTGCTTTTTGTTATAGACGTTTAGCAAGGCATCTCCTTTGCCAGGTTGTTTAATGACAGGGTCACCCCCAGGTTTAGTGGCGTGACTGTATTCTGAACTCAGGGTTGCGTTCGAAGAATGCTATTGAAGCAATGGCTCTTGGTCACTACTGCTTTGATTCTCTACAGTATACTGTGAGACGGTCATACGCATGCAGACTCTGGCACGACGGAAGGACGGACCAACATGAATGCCCAAAGAGGAAGGAACATGAGTACTCAAAGAGGAAGGTGCGCGGGGCCTCCAAAGCCTAGCGCAGTCACGTTGCATATATATGTCTACGCTACCTTGATGTTTGACTCATCTTCTACTTATCCTCAAAGAATACTATCGCAATGACAGTCAGAGCCCAGAAATTCACACCAGAAGTGCTGCTCTCGGCACCACGCCGATCAGCAGGCGTACCCAATGCCGACGGCACTTTGGTCCTTTACACCACGAGCACGTACTCCTTCGAATCTCACACTAAGACTGTTGAGTTGAGAAGTCTGGATACCAAGTCCAACGAGAGTACGCTACTAGTTCAGGAGAATAGCATTAGCGAACCTGTTTGGCTGCCCGGCAGCAAGGACGTCTTCGCGTGCCTCAAGGGCGAGGACAAGGGAAAGACTTCTATCCTTGTTGCTACAAGCAAATCTAGCTCTGACTGGAAGGATTCAACGTACACCACTGGATCGATTGATGCACCTGCCAGCAGTCTGAAGATCACACAACTATCTGATTCTTCATACGCGGTTGTTCTGGCTGCCCAATGCTCTCCAGATGGATCTTTGTACAACAGCGAGACAGCTCCCAAGACTCACTCGACTGGAAAGCTGTACAAAAGTCTGTTCGTGAGGCATTGGGATGACTATGTAACTCCACAGAAGAACACCCTGTGGTATGCTACCCTAACCAAGGCCAAGAATGGCAAATTCGAGTTGAGCAAGTGGATCAATGCCCTCAAGGGAGCTGGTCTTGAGAGTCCAGTTCCACCCTTTGGAGGTACAGACAGTTTCGACGTCAGCAAATCCGGAATCGTCTTTGTTTCCAAGGATCCCAAGGCCAGTCCTGCTCTGAGTACCAAGTGCAATGTGTACTATGTCGAGCTTCACACATTTGCCGAGGATCCTGCCCCAAAGCCTTTCGAGTACAAGATCCACGACTTCAAGGGTGCTAGTACTTCACCCGTCTTCTCTCCCGATGGCAAGAAGGTTGTCTTCTTGAGCTTGTCTACTGCTGGATACGAGAGTGACAAGTCTCAGATCTTCTTGATTGAAGACTTGAAGAAGAATTCGGTCAAGCGTATATTTGACCAAACGAAGGAGGGTAATCTTGACAGGAGTCCACAAGTATGTCATTCCGGTATGTTTAGCGCATTTCCAAGCTGACCTGGCGCAGAATCTCGTCTTTAGCCACGACGGCAAGACCTTGTACTACACCGCCGAAGATGAAGGATACGGTCGCCTCTTTGCCTTGACATCAGTAGGTTCTGACGTCAAAGTATTGCGCCCACTTACAAAAACCGGGTCTGTCTCTGATGTACGACCCCTGGAGTCAGGAGATGTGTTCTATACCAGCAGCTCTCTCGTCGATTACTCATCGTACAGCATTATCGGAACCTCGGAGGCCGAGGCACAAACTGCAAAATGGACACACTCATCGTCCAAAGGCGGTTCTTCCCTTGGTTTGAAGGCCTCTCAGGTCTCTTCAATCCATACACCTGCTTCAGACCCGACAGTGAACAAGACAGTCCATTCTTGGGTATACAAGCCATCCAGCTTTGAAGAAGGCAAGAAGTATCCCCTTGCTCTCCTCATCCACGGTGGACCTCAAGGATCTTGGGGAGACTCGTGGAGTACGCGATGGAACCCTGCTGTTTATGCAGAGCAAGGCTGTAGGTTATCCCTGACCATCAGATAGATCAACTCAACTAACTCTTTCCAGATGTGGTTGTCACACCAAACATCACTGGATCGACAGGCTATGGTCAGGCTTTCACGAATGCCATCAGAAAGGATTGGGGCGGTGCACCTTACAGCGACCTCGTCAACGTCATGGACTGGATCGAGAAGAACATGTCTGAAGTCGACATGACGAGAGCAGTAGCTCTTGGTGCGAGCTACGGTGGCTACATGGTCAACTGGCTCAACGGCCACGATCTAGGCCGCAGATTCAAAGCACTCGTCTGCCACGACGGCATTTTCTCGTTTGCCGGTGGTCTGCTTGCCACAGAGGAGCTCTACTTTCCATGTACGTCCCGACTGCTGCGTGCACTGATAACATGCTAATCGTCTCTTTTAGTCCACGACCTGGGCGGCACACCTTGGTACTCTCCATCCAAGAACCAAACCGCCGACGACGCCAAAGACACATTCGGACAGACTTCCCTCGATGCCTGGACCAAAAACGACCCAAGCCGCTACCTCGACCACTGGCAAACGCCCCAACTGGTCATCCACAACGAAAAAGACTATCGTCTGTGCATCTCGGAAGGCCTTGCCGCATTCAACGTTCTCCAGGCCCGTGGCATTGACAGCCAGTTCCTCACATTCCCTGTAAGCAAAAAAAGACTGGAAACGCCCAATGTCTTTGATATGGTTTCACTGACAGTTTTGTGCTCTAGGATGAAAACCATTGGGTGCTCAAGCCAGAGAATAGTTTGGTGTGGCACAAGGTTGTGCTGAATTGGATCAACAAGTATGCTGGTCTGCCTCCGTATTGCGAGGATGACGAGGAGAGTGAGACTTTCTTTGGCGGAGTCAAGGAGGATCAGGGAGAGCTCGTCGAGATGGCTGGGATGGGCAAGCCAGAAACTTGATGCCTTTGATTTCATGTCATGTAGGAAACCTCATTGATCGCGCTCCGACTCTTGTTCCTTTCAATGGACGAAAACAGGAAGGAGTGATTCTCGACTTCCAGACAACAGGCCACAATTATCACACCCAAGCACATGATGGATCCAGCCTTTGCTCTACTTGCACATCAGAAGCCTTATCAAGAGGCCGAATATTGATATAAAGATTGTCATGTCCAAAGTTCATACGTGACTGGTGAGTAAGAAATTGCAGTGAGAGCCAGCTCACGCGGGCAATCGAAGACCAGTTTCGGCATACAGACATTAGATAAGGACAATGCAAGCTAATCCTCCAACGGATCGCCGTCTTCAGGCAGAGCAGCAATGACATCGTCAACCATAGAGATCAACTCATCCACATCCGGTCTCTCGGCCGGCTCGACCCTCAAACACCTCCTAACCACATCCTTGATCATTTCCGTAATAGGCGCGTCCTTTTGCGCAGAGTCAGAATTGGTCGGCATCTTTTGTTTGCCTCTGCTCTTGTTTGCTTGCGCATTGTGCTCGTCCGGGAACCTCCAATCGCCGCCTAGCACACACAAGCTCAGGCTTCCACCCGTCTCTTCGCTGCGGGCCTCGAACGGCGATTTGCCGACTAAACAGGCGTATAGCGTGCAGCCTAGACTCCAAATGTCTACTTTTGTGTCGATTACAGAGTCGGTTTTGACGTCGAAGAGCTCGGGGGCGCGGTAGGGCATTGTGCTGTGTTCGGCGGCTGTGTCTTGGACTTGGAGGGCGAGGGCGCGTGATGTGATGGGGGTGGGCGAAGGGGCTAGCGAGCCAAGGTCCATGAGGATGGGTGCCTGGCCGTCGTCGGAGATCATGATATTGCCTAAGAGGGAGAGTTAGTTCTTTTTGGGGTGTTTGTTTGTAGAGGATAGGTGTGTGGGATACCGGGCTTGATGTCGCGATGTGCGTATGCCCTGACCTGGCCGTCGCTCATGCCCTCTTGTGCCATGGTGATCTCGCCCTCCATCAGCGGCTCGGCATCGCCTAGCTCGTCGTCGTCGTCTCGGTCATGGTCTTCTCCTCTGTCGGCTCGTGCAGCATCGGCTCGCACCCGCTTGGCTCTCGCCTGTGCGCCTTTGCCGCCTGGAGCACGGCCAACCTTGTAGTTGTGCATTGCCTGCAGTGCCTCGCAGACACCGCGGAACAGGACCATCAACCTGCGCTCGGGGAACCTCGCGCCATTGACGAGGTTGGCATTGATGGCGTCCTGCAGGTTGCCGCGACGGTAGTAGGGAAGAAGGATGTAGACAGTCTTTGCCGAAGGGTCGCTGCGATCCGGGATGACGGCGTGGTCGAGGGCATGGATGATGTTGGGATGTGGTTGAAACAAGCTGTATGCTTCGACCTCTTTGAGCGCCAGGGCCACCGACTCTGCTCCAAACGGACAGCGGATCTTTTTGAGGGCGTACAGGTTTGGCGACGGCGGTGACTGCACCAGGTAGACGTATGAGAAGCCGCCCTCGCCCAGCAGACGGAGGATCTTGTATGAGCGGCCATTGATCTTGAGGGCGGGATTGCTCGGGAAGCAGTTGAAGCAGTTGGTGAGCTGCCACATCAGATCCACCACGTACGAAGACATTGTCGCCGACATTTCGTAATTACAGAGAGGCACAGGTTGGTCAGAGTCGGGTATAAGTGTCTTGTGTTAACACCTCAGGACCCTGCGGCTCGGTTGATATGACGATCCGCCAAGACTCGTAGTATGCGACGGTTGATTTCAAAAGAGTACACCTCCTAGTGCCTGTCTACTCTATCTCTAAACCCTTCCTCCTCGTCTCCGTCGCCGTGTCGGAACACCTTGTCCAAGTCCTGCGTGTCCTCTGCGTCGTCGTCAAAGTCGTCGCGATATTCTTGGTCGCTCCGCAGACTGATTCCGTCATCACCACGGATCGCTTCCGTGGCTTCCCTCTCCATAGCATCGTCCGAGTACTCGTATCTGCCCTCCTCTTCAAACTCGTCGCCATCTGGTGCTTCACCCCGAATAGCAGCTTCGCGCTCCTCGGCCTCCAGTTCCTGTGCTCTGGCCTTCGTTTTGGTGTACATGATCCACCCTGTGGCCAGACCGGCAGTCAGCCCAATCGCTATGCTGAGATAACTGATGGCCTTTGTCTTTGCGTCCATCTTGTCTCCGCTGTCGGCGATGCGTCCGAGTTGGCTGCCCACGAAGACATGTAGAAGCAGCTTGGGACTTGCAGCTGCTGTCGCTGCCATGAACTGTGGCCACTGTACTGTGGGGATTGTGGAGATGGCTCCATTCGAGAGTGAATATGGTAGCGGACAGAGTCTGATCATCATCAGAAGCTTGATGCCATCGTGTTTCAGTGTCAAGGCGAGTGCTGCAAAGCGCTTGTCGTTCTCGGTAAGTCGGGTCACGTATGACTTTAACAGTGTGCGGGATGCGAGGAATGAGGCCGTACTGCCGATGATTGTGCCGGATGATACGATGAGCCATCTGTCATACAGTTAGCCACGGGCACATGCAAGACTTGGGATCATAACTCACCCCTTGGGTACACCATAGACAAAGCCAGCCAGTGTCACACAGGTAGAATAGCCGATCAGAGGCGGGAAGCTGACCAAGAAGGTCGCGGCCCACAGGATCATCCAGCCGCCCGTGATGTTCCTCCAGCGCTTAGCCACGGGCGACATGGCATGGAATATCCGCTCATTGTACACGAGGAACAGGATGCCGAGCACCAGAGTGATGACGCCTACAATGACCAACAGTATGCGTTTTGCAGGGCTGAGGCCGAAGAATGTCTTTGCAGCGTTGCGTTGTAGTTTGGCCGCCTGAGCCAGTATCCCGCCTGACTTTGTGCGGCGATTTGACCGTGGAACCGACGTGGACCTTCGAGAGAAGACGGGCGAATTGGACTGGGAACGGCCTACTGGCTCATCTATAGGCAACGCCAGAGCCCGGGCGGTCGAGTTGTAGTCGGTCATGTCTGGCTAAAGCGAATGAGGCTATGACTTCATATGGCGTATCGCAGTTCTGGATGGCGGTTCGAGACAAGAACCGAGGCTGGCAGACAATCGTCGTACTGTGTAGGGATAGGCGACGCTATGCTGAAGAATAGTCAAGATGTGATGTTAGGAAACAGGAGGAAAGGTACAATGCTGGAGCGGACCCATGCGGCTGCTGCTCAGCTCGTGCCTCGATGCATCACCCAGGATGCCCTAAGCCTTATCATATCTCCGCCGAAATCTCCGTCGTGGAACCCGACACTATATTTGGAATAGCCTCAAACACTCACGCATACGGACTACACCTCGACCACGCCAACCTTGAACAATAATGACTGTATGCTCGCATTACCATGAGAGGCAGACCAACAAAATAAACATTAGCCCTCCGATCCGAGGTCCAAAAAAACGCCACCCATCTGCTGCGGCAAATCCATTTGCTCGTATACAGTCCACGTATGCCCAAACACCCAATCCACCCGCGTACAAATCCCAATGCCGCCAGAAACTATGTACAACCAAGCCAAAATGATGCGTCGCTGGGACGAAGAAGAGAATCAACACAGGAAATGCTGCATGTGATGCCGAGTACAAATGAGATCAAGACACGCTACGATGCCGCCGCCGCTTTCTTGCGACCAAATAGCGTCCTGGATCTACCGCGTGTTTTCTTTACCGGCTCCGGAGTCTCTTCCCGAGGAGGTGGATCCGGCATGTATTTGGGCTTGTAAATCCTGTCGAATCGTCAGTGTCATGTGCCCTTTACCATGTGTTGCATCGAAACGTACCAACTGTTGCCCGCCATACTCATGCCCTTGTCCGCAGCCTGGCGGTAGAATTCTGCTGCCTTCTTCAAGTCTTTCCTGCACCCAACACCTTGGGTGTAGCAGAATCCTGCTTCGGCCAGAGCATCCGTGTCGCCCCAGCTTCCCGCAATTTCGAAACATCTGACTGCAAGCGGCTTGTCCTTGGGGATGCCCCACCCGTTCATGTAAGACATGCCAAGCTCATAGATGGCAAGTGCGAACTGGGCTTTGCGTGCTTTTTGCTCCTTGGATACTGCCTGTGACCCGTCGTTGCTACTGTCTTCGATGAACTCCACTCCAGCTGAATCGACCGCGCGTCTCAGCCATGATACACCCTCGGCTTGGTTGGGACGCATGCCCCATCCGTGTCGACATGCAAGAGCATACAGCAGCATTGCTGTTGGAAGTCCGGCTCTGGCGGCCAAGCGAAGGTGATATGTGGATTTGCTGAGGGAGCCTGAAGAGTGGCATTCAATGCCTTTTTCGAGATGTTGCTCTGGTGATAGACCAGCTATGTCAGTAGAGGGGCTGTTCCGAATATGCGATCCTGCCCTGATTGTACGATTTGTGCTTTCAGACGCAATTGATGGAGTTTGAGGTGTGGTCTTTTTAGTCAGCCGACTAGGGGAAGGAGCCGGATGCTCGGTCGATCTCTTCCGGGCCGATCCTGGTGAGGGACTCTGGCCGCGCGGTGTACCTGGTCCGGGACTGAGCATGGGATTGTCGAGATTTGGGCTTGGTAGAGGACTCTCGGCTATCTTGGGTTCCAGTCCAGTAGGCTGCTGCTCCCATTTGATCTGGTGCTGGGCCCATGAAGATCTTGCTTCCACCGAATCTCTGTCGAGCATACGGCCACGAGGCAGTGAGTACTTGGAGTATACATAGGAGGGCGCACCCGGTCCTGGTTGAACAACCGGAGTCTCTTCACCACTGAAGCAGTCTTTGTCTGACAAAGCACCAGAGATGTCTGTTGCGCTGTCTGAGTTTTGTCGGTCGACCGGAGCCCTGACACGCATCGTCTGCGTCGAATTGGCACTTCTGGTGGGTTGGGACATTGTCGAGTCATTCGATGGCTGACGTTCAATCGCACGGCGGGTGTCAACTGTCAGGTTGTTCTCGGCACCTGGCCTAGCGAGTGAATTGCCTCGAGGTCTGGAAAAGTTGAAGGATGGGCGAGGCAAGTCTGAAGATACAGAGTACTCTGACAGGTTTGAAGGAGAACGAGAGACGGGCAGCATTTCCGGGCTGAACGGAGTACGGGCCTTTTTGGACGGGCCGACCTCGAGTGATCCAGATGGACTGCCGTTGTCCTCTTCGGCGCTGTCGATGACCGATCTAATACTGGCGATACTACGCGCTGATCTTGGATGTACAGGCGACCGAGGCGGTGCTAGGTTGTTGTCTTGTCTTCTCGAGGATTCATTGGTTAATGTCCGTGGTTGTGAGGATTGGATCGAGTCGATACTGCTAGTGAGACTGGGCAAGGCGGGAGAGGCTTCGTCGGTTTTGATGTTTCTGGAATCGAATGGCTCTGGCGATGACGAGCGCGGCACCTCGATGCCAAAATAACCCTTCTCTTCGTGCTCAGTGTCGGCTTCCTTGATAGGTTCTGGTACGCTAGGAACTTCTTGGTCGTCTCGGACGACATTTCCTAGCATGGGGTAATGCGACACGGGGCGGTAAACAGCACCATTGGGTGTCTGCGCTTGCAGGCGCGGTCGCTGCCATTGTGTCTCGTCTTCCTCGTCGTCGTCCTCCTCTTGATCCTCGTCGTACAGACTCTCGACACCGCTCGAGACAGATCTGAAGTATCCAGGTCGTTTTGCAAGTTCGTCAGCAATGTCTTGATGTGGTAGCCTGCTCATGCGTCGCCCAGCCTTGGAACTCTCCTCCAACTTCCTCGCGAGGGCGCGTGAGTGCAGGGCGAAAGCATCGAGTGGTGAGAGAGCAGGCGGAATTTCGCCGGCTCGAGGCGACGGCAGGTCCATGTGGAAGTTTGGGCGAGTGCGACTGGGAAGGCGGTCGTGGCCTCGGGCGGCGTTCAAATCGAGGTTTTGAGGTCGCTTAGCCATGGTTAATAGGGAATGAGTGGGGTTCCAGATTAATTGTCTTTCCAGAAAGTGTTAATTGGTCGCCCTATAGAGCAGTCGACAACGTGATGATCTCCTGCAAGGGAGGGTGTCGCCGGCGGCCAGTGCAGATGTGTAGAAGGTATCAATGCGTGTCAAAATAGAGGGACCAGTGCAGCCCGGAGCGCTGGCCAATTCGAATTCGTGGGTCTGTTGTATAAAAGGAGTGGATTGGTAAAGTAGGATTGCGAGATCAAGATTGGATCGCCGGCGGGCCAAGAACGTGGCGATGAGACGCTATCAAGGTAGCCGCGTGGAAGCAAGTTAAAGGAGCGTGTTCAGCGTAGAGCAGGGCAGCGCAGCACAGTGTGTCGTGTCGAGATGAGCAGAATGTGAAGAAATGGAAAACAGTACAGAAGTGCAGCAGAAGCCGAACGACCGGCTGCGAATACGATGCGTTGATTAGACTAGTCAAATCTACCAAGACGACCAAGATGGTCGTCCCCCGTGACTGCTGCTGCAATAGACATGTGGATCTCGTGCAGCGCCGCCATATGGTTTGTACGGGACCCTTGAAAACGGTCTTCTTTTGCCGTGCTCCATCCCTCTGTCCGTTTGTGCAATGTCTGTTTTGGTTACGTTGCCCGCATAGCAACAATCACCGCTTCGACTTCTTCCACTATTCCCCGATCATCTTCTTACGTCAATTCGAAGGCTGAGCAACTGTCTTCGCTTGCACTGGCTGCTTTGTTGCAATGTCTGTTGTTTGATGTGCTTTTGACACCCTTGAACAGAGGCTTGGATGTCTGGGGCCTCGGCTTCTGGACCCCACTTTTGTTTTGGCTTGACAAGACTTCGCACGCGCAGTCGCAACATCGCAATATATGTGCCCCTGAGCTGGGATTTCTGTTCTAATCATGCAAAGGGCTTTGCAAAGTCGGAATCCATCATACAACCAGTATCAAATCGTTCACCACTTCTACCATCATCTTACAACAGGTACTACCGTTGCAACGTCTTCCGCCGGACGGATTGCTGAGCGTCCCAGCGTCTTGACCCGCTTTCCAATCTTGGTCGTAAGTAAAGTATATCATTATTGGCTTGCAGCCGATTACTACAATAGGTCTTCATCGCAGCCAGAGCGAGGCCGACAAATCACCCTCTGTTGCTTCTACAGCCGAACATGTTCATCGACGTGTACGTGGGATAAGGCCCTATCAAATTTTCTCCCATGTAATCGATCGGTCGCTCGATGAGTCTTCGAGCTCAGGAGTCTGCTGATCCTCGTTTCTCGGTGCGTGCTGCAATCCCATCATCCAACCTACAACTCCACTGGGAACCCACGATCCGACAAAGTCGTAGATCAAGCTACCCCTGCCAACGTGCCATGTACGACTAGGGTTGCTGCTGTGCAACGCATCGAACACGGCCTCGTGGAGTTTACGTATCGATGTACCTGGCATGCCTCTGGCCTTCTTGTTTTCATCTCTTTTCTGTTTGCTCCCAGCGATTTCGATGTTTCCGAGCTTGAAGTGGCAAGCATGCAATCCTTGGAGGCTGAGTTCTGACGCCAAGGT
This sequence comes from Aureobasidium sp. EXF-10728, assembly GCA_023848605.1. Lineage (NCBI taxonomy): Eukaryota > Fungi > Ascomycota > Dothideomycetes > Dothideales > Saccotheciaceae > Aureobasidium > Aureobasidium sp. EXF-10728. The sequence continues at coordinate 955,132 of SWBG01000002.1, read as the reverse complement.
GGCAGCGAACGCGCCCAGTGCAGAGGATACGGTACTTTCGATTGCACGGTAAGGTGGTCGCAATGACGAAACAACGTTTGGTGTCAAAAGGAGTATTCTGCTCTTGAACTCGGTTACGAGTGGGAGCATATGTTGTGCGACGGTGATGGTATGCAAGATTTTTGCGTTGAGAGCGGTTGACCAAGCTTCTGGTGAGAGCTGCGAGATGGATCCCACAGCGGCGGACGAGATGTCTGGAACGAGAATGACGCCTGCTAGCGTCAGGCGATGAGCAGAAGCACCATCAAACGCATGGTGATGGCGGGCCAGGAAATGATGAAATCTTTGCATTTGTCCTTCGGCCTTGTCGGGCTACGCAGAGTCAGTCATGGTGGACCGTTTCAAACACCAAAGAGCACTCACGTGGATGAGATCAAGGTCAAAGGGGAGCACATCTGGACGTGACTGCTTGCGGAGGTGTTCTTCATCTTCTCTGGTGCTCGTGATGACATAGACGATAAAGCCACGACGTTCCAAGTCCATGGCGATGGCAGTACTGAGGGGTGATGTCGGAGAGCCGGCAAGAACGACAACCTCTGTTCTTGCACCATTGTTGGACTTTCTAGCTCTTCTCTTCCTTACATGTGTTGACCTCTGTATGAAGACCAGAACAGCACCTGTACCGACGAAGGCGAGGATGCCAGCACTCAAAGCGGTGTTACGCGATACCCATCGATTGATTTGGTTCCAGTACGTGGCAGGAATCAGTGTGCGAGATGGCGGCGGTGGCGGAGGACGTGGTCGCATCTGCTCGGGTAGCCAGTCTCGTAGATGCGTCGCAACATTTTCAAAGTGTCTCTCCACGCCGCCGGCAAAGTCATTGTACTGTTGCCGTGCCGAGTCGATGAAGAACTGAGCGTCGGTCATGTTTGGCAGCTCGGTTGTTGTGTTTGGACGTTGATGAAGAAAGATGCAGACAGGTCTCGCGAGCAGCTTCCTCGAGCCTTCTCGAAAAACACCGTCATGGTTTCCTTGTGATGCGGGGTCTCAAGCAGGGAAACTGTGCCGAGCGAGCGCTTATTTCGTTTGCATGCTTGGGCCTGCTGTTTTCTACATCTCCCTCGTCCACCCTGGTGGTTTTACGATAGCCAGCGCTTCTGAGCAGCTGCTTGCTTGTAAACATACTCATAAAGTGTGATTCTGATCCAAGAGACGAGTCGACGCGCAATGCCTCGTCGAAGACGTCTTGGCGCCTTCCATCTAAGGTCGTGTGTGTTGCGGCCTCGCCACTGCTGACGAAGTCGTTTGTTGTCTTTGACTGCACAAAGCCCAATTCCGCCCTCTCTCGGAGTGACATTAACTTGAATCGCTATCTCCACGTAATGGAAGTGAAAGAGTCCTCGCCAGCTTACAGCACATTCTGCGGGTGCCACTGATCTTGCTGTAAACGCAGTCCTGCAGTGTTTTCGACTTGGGCTGCCACCCGTCTATCGCTGCGCTGCTGGAACGACGCTTCTTCAGGCTCTTACATTAACGCAGCCATGTTCCCACACGGCAACAACATCAGGGTCGGTGGCCCTTCAAACCATCAAAAATCTTACCCTTCGTCGTTTCAGGAACACGATGCGCTCTTTGGTTCCTACGAGCACCTTCGGGACTGTCCCCAACCTGAAGACGCTCTTCTCCGGCTGCGAAAGATAGCTTCTCTCGTCAAGCCTCTGATGCGAAAGCGCTCTTGGAAGGTCAACGTCCTAAGTGAGTTTCTGCCTGACGATGAGCGTCTGCTCGGCTTGAACATCAATCGAAAGCACAAGATCTGTGTACGCCTACGATATACGCACAATCCCGGCACCTTCCTTCCGATCGAACAATGCGTCGATACGCTTCTGCACGAGCTCTCTCACATCGTCTTTGGTGACCACGATTCCAACTTCCACGCTCTCTGGGACGAATTGAGAGACGATCACGAAACACTCCTACTCAGAGGATACACGGGCGAAGGCTTTTTGACTGGTGGCAGGAAGCTCGGTGGTGGCCCCGTACCTCCACAGCATGAGATGAGGCGTCTGGCGCGTGCTAATGCAGAGCAGCGTCGTGTGCTTCAGAAGAGTTCTGGCAGGACGGTCGGAGGAAAGCGAGTACCCCCAGGGGCAGATATCCGCAAGGTCCTAGCAGATGCAGCAGACCGTAGAGCAACCGTTGATCGTGGATGTGCATCTGGCACTGCTCAGGCCAACAATCTGGCAGACCAAGCTGGCAGACACACCTTCAAAACCAAAGCAGAAGAAGACGATGCCAACAACCGCGCCATCGCAGAGGCATTGTTCGATCTTATCGAGGAAGAAGAAGCTCAGAAGATGAAAGGCACCTTCACAACGCCTTCACCAACTGGTGGGCTGATATGGTCCAAAGAACACGGACTCGCTACAACAGGCCCTAACGTATCTGATTTCGATTTGCCCAGGAGCGAAGAAGAGCAGATGAGGTGGGCACTGCAGGAAAGTCTGAAAGATGGCCACTCTCGAAAGCGCCCTCTCTCCACGGACGATGATGTTCAGATCTTTACCAAGCCACCACTTCCAGCCAAATCACCACTTGGCTCAGTCTCCAGGAAAGACACGCCAATCATCGACTTGACTGAGGACGACGAAGACGAAGTCCCTGCCAAAAGTTCGGACACTCGTCAGCCACCTGACCCTGGCAGCTGGGCATGTCAAGTGTGCACTTGTATCAATGTACAGACGCATTTAGCTTGTGATGCTTGTGGAGTGGAGCGTCCAGCATTCATGGCCCCAACCGTTGAGCCCAGCACTGCTATCCGCAGAAACAACACGCGTCCTGCGCCAGCATATCCGGAGAAGAAGCAGGCCAAGAGAGATTCACCGGGCTGGAATTGTCGTGAATGCGGTACCTACGTGGAGCACATGTGGTGGTGTTGCACCCTTTGCGGTCTAATGAAGGATCGCTCGTAAAAGACGATGAGGCGAAGAAGCAGGAATGAAACATGGTGTGTCGCTCGTGACGATAAAATTCAACGGTTCCGCCGCCACATCCTTGACGGCGCTACATTATTTTCCCTCTGCGTCGACAACAGAGGGTGTCGCCTCGCGTCCCCCATGAGATTATGTAGCAGTCTTATGCGCGAGTTTTGCGCATTGGGCGGTTGCTGCAGCGTGATGAGCAGAGTTCGCAGATGACTTTGCATGCCCGCAGCCGATCCGCGCTCGGCCCATTATGGCGCTGCTGCTCTACCGGTAGTCTAGCTATATACCAATCCAAATATGTGTTTCAGTTCACAAAATATTATAGTACGGATCTGCTGGCCAGCAAACTGTGGTCGCGACTCAAGTCAAAAAGAAAAGGCGTCCAGACCAGGCGCTATTCTATTTACGCTCATATAATAGATTGATTGCTTGCCGCTCGTTGATCGCTTACAACGACCGATAATCGTTTATCCAATCTCTTCGGGATTCGGACTTTTTTCTCACCTGCTCAACAAACATTCCTCGACTGGTAAAAGCATTCCTCTCTTCTCCTTGCTTGTGAGATTTTGGTATACATTATCTGGAGTCGAAATTCCGGAGCTGCGGATACACAATGTTCGACCGATGGGTTCGTGAGCCCTACCGTCTCGCCACGACAGACGACTATACTTCGCGCTTCGCAACCTCATGGTTCCTCTCGCCTCTACAACTGGCCGTATGGCGTGGCATCGTCGCTTTTTATGCCTTTGTTGTCATTTTCGTCAATCTGGGCCATGAAGGAAGCGTACAAGCAGGCCGATCATTTAGTTATTTTACTGTGCTCGGCTACTGGGGACTGGCTTTCTACTACGCTGTATCGTGCGCCCATTCGGTCAGCTTCTGGTTGTACGGCGAGTCCTGGTTGCAAAAGTGGCCGGGATCTCTTCAATGGCTGCATTCACTATTTTACGCCACTGTCACGGTGTTTCCTTTCGTCGTCACCGGTAAGTCGTAAGATCGTCATGGTCGAAGCAATGCTAATACGACCATGATAGCCGTCTTTTGGGGTGCTCTTTCGAACGGAGCTTTCGCTAACGAGTGGACGACTTGGTCAAATATTAGCCAGCATGCACTCAATTCTGTCATGGCATTTGGCGAGATTGTGATTCCCCGCACGCTGCCGCATCCTTGGATCAACATTGTGCCTCTCGTCGTTCTGCTGGCACTTTATCTTGGCCTCGCCTATCTCACCCATTCGACTCAACACTTCTATGTGTATCCCTTTTTGGATCCGTAAGTATATTTCTAGTGTTGATGCTGAAAGTATTCCACTTGCTTACTGGTGTAATAGTTCCAACGGACGTGGCCTGATCGCTGGAGCTTGTATCGGCATCCTAGCTGCTGCAATCGTTGTCTTCGCCATTGTCCACTTCTTGATCAAGCTGCGCGAGTGGATCACCGAGACCAAACTTGGGCTCTACGGAAACTTGTCTACCCGCAATGGCAGATTGATCAAGACTCAGACCCACGAGACTGTCCAGCTGAACAATATCAGAACTAAGGACTCTGCGGTCTAGGGAAAGCCTCTCCTCTCCCATCTCTGTTTCGATGCCCCGTTCCGACACGCATGTCTGGTCAAACGCATTCTTTTGATGGCAAAGGCAGAAACAAGCGGCAACGCATTATGATTATATACAGTGATTAATAACAAGCTTCCATCGTAACTTCATCAGCAAGAAGACACCATGCATATCCTCCCAATAGTGCCATAGGTCTGTAGAGGTCTGTGACGGCTATCTCGGAGCATCTTCTGGGTCACTTCAAATCTGGTCGCCTTTGCCCTGGCCGGTCTCTCCGTCCAAGCCCGTCATTCCATACGAGTTCTTCGACTCTCTCTTTGCCATCTTTCTTCTGTCATGGATGACACACGTGTAGATCAAAGTTCCGTAGAAGAACGCTCTGTCCTTGCATCAGCATTTGCGTAATCATATCAAACACAGAAGTTACTTACGTGGCAACGATGGTGCCAATCCAATCCAACAATGACTTGTACCCGCCATAGACGATTGAAAAAAGCCCGAGCATTTCAATGATGAAGGCGATTGAAGAAAAGACGCTCAGGATGATTTGTGATGTGAGCATTGTTTTGGCAGGCAGGTTCTTCTTGTGGAATCTGACAATTTCAAAGATGATCATGAACAGAGCGATGAACCATAGTATGACGAGGATGACTGATGAAATGTATGCGAATGTCGCACGGCTTGGACTGATTTTGTGTTGCTGGTAAGCTTCTTTCGCCGAGGTTTGATTGGGCTCATATCACTAACTGGTAATAATCGTCGTAATACGCCCATGAGATGTAGCTGTTATAGCGTGTCAGGAACATGATGTAGCCGACGATAATTGTCAATGTTGCCGCTATCTGCATGGTCCACAATGGTATGAGGACTTTCCCAGACCAGGCAGTCTTTTGGTTCATGTATGTGTTCTGGGCGGTTGTCATCTTGATGATAGAAGGTGTAAAGCGATTTTGAATTGTTATGTATTCTCTCTGTGTGGTAGTTCTAGTATTTATATATCCCAGGTCCAAGAAGCATTCCCTTATCCTTGGCGAAGGATCAGGCGTGGTACAGCAGGACTCTCAGGTTTTATTCTGTTGCCTTGCACGAATCCGTATTTCCCCTCCTCCAAAGCCACGAAGGATCAGATCTGCCATGCAGTGCCTTTGAGATGGCCCTTGGATCTGCCGAATTCCGTCTAGTTTGCAGATGTGATCGTCAAGATATGCGCATGTGTCAGTCTTCCTTCGGCCGCTTCTATTTACAGCTGGACCTGATTCAACTCCAACGGCACGCGAACCGTATGCTTTTGATGTAGCACAAGAAGCGTGGTATAGTACCCAGCTATCTGCGCAGACTGCCGGTGACCGCTCATTCAAGCTCTCAGCGGCCTCCGATTAATCTGGAGCCTTTGATTGTCCTCATATGTCAGCCACGATATTCGGCCGCCATGCGCAAGAAATATCGACTGTGAAGAGACTGATGGACAGGAAAGAGTGCCCGGACTCCGAGGCAGACCACGCAAACTAGCCTCAGGTGCCAAGTGAGAATATGGAGATTGCACAGAGATTTGCATAAAACCAACGTCGGCACGGCAGAACTCTAGCACTTCTCTACACATCCATTTGCAAAGACCACGATAGTCAAGAGCTGTGAGTCTGAACTGCCTCCATTTGAACGTTGAGTGTCTGATCAGAATGGCTTTAGAGTTCAACACAGACTTGACATTCCAAGAATAGTGCTTTATCGATCGCGATGCCCGTGGAACAAAATAAGCCTAAGCAAAGCTGCTGCCTGGAACTTGACCTCCGGCCAGATGCATGACTTGGGTCGGTACCGCCTCCATGGCAATTGCGACGCGTCGATGCCTATCAGACTGGATTGAGGTAGGCCGTGACATCTGATGGCTATTGGGAACTGATTACAGTACGAGAGCTCCTTCCGGTACTCATGCTGGACAAAGAACGGCCTGGACAGGGACGAGACGATGCAACACCTGTAAATTTTGTCTTCGAAGACTTGTTACTGATTATGGATCCGGGAGATGTGGTGTTGCACATTGAAGTGTCTGGCAGATGTGTCTCAAAAGGTTACGTTGGAGGGTCTCAGCACTTTGTCAAGACCTGAGATACTAAAGACTGTCACAGTGTAGATATGTTGACGCAAAAGAGGTTCATCTCACAATCCTTAGCAAGATCGGATGGGAGCAAACAAGAGGACCTAGAATCTGATATGACTGATGTAGGTCTGCTGAGCTCAACCCCTGACGCCGTCAAGAGCGGAGTGACATGCAATATCGAAGTCAGCATCAGAAAAGTTCCTTGAATGTCCCCGAGGTTTGAAACATGAGATGGACTGTCAAGCTTAGGTCAAAGACCTGCGAATGTTGTACGTACATCCTCGAAAGCGTCTGTTATCTTTCGAGACACCGATTCTTCTTCACAAACAAGTTGTCGAGGTCATCGATTTATCGACACAAAAAGTGAGTGAAACTATCTGGCTGCTCGAAACGATCCTTTCCCTCTCCGGTCGTGATTTCGAACGTGTTGTTCTTCTTGTCGCGCACTCACATCTTGCAATCCCCTTTACACTATCTCCAACAACTCTCTCCACTACACACCTCTTGACAGAACTTTCTTCCTCATTCTTCCCTCATTCTACCGATCTTCCTGTGTATTCCAAATCTTTGCATCCGCACTGAGAATTTGCTGGATCAATCCGTTCATGTAAGCCTTCTCTCAGATACATCTTCACTATCTGCTTCTCGCCAGCGCTTTTGTTTTACTCACTCACCTACCAATCGTTCCAAGCTTCCATCCATTCATCACAACCTCACTGCACAAATCTGACCTTCTTGGATAGCAACACCGTCAACACTTCATATTATCCAAAATGCCTGCCGCTCTCTCCGACACTCAGAACCGTTACCTGGCCCTTGCATGGCTCTGCGTTGATGCTGAACCTAAGGTATACTCTCACTCCCAGCACACATGACTACTCTTGAATGCCAGATTCTGCAATGTAGAACAGCTCAAAAAATTCAGAGATCTCACACATCATCTATCAAGACGAGTCCACGCTGACGCACTCCTCTTCCCTCCTACAGATCAACTACGAGAAATTCTCCCAGCTCACTGGATCCAAGACCCCAGCTTCGGCTCGCGAGATGTTGCGCGTCACAAAGAAGAAGCTCCTCGAGTTCGACACCTTCTCAAGCGCCGACGGCACCATGGCTCCTCCCAACACCCCCGCCACCAAGACCCCCAGAAAGACGTCCACAAAGGTCACGCCCAAGACCAAGAGTACCAAGGGCAAGGCAAACAAGAAGCGCAAGGTCGCCAGTGACAACGAGGAAAGCGAGGGCGACGACGAAACTCCTCTCAAGAACAAGACTGTCGTTAAGGCCGAGCCTGTCGATGATGGATTTGAGGCTGGTGCCGGCGCTGGTGCTGAGTCCGAAGATGCTGAGGTTTGAAGCTGCTTGGAGTCTTGCAGTATCTGAGAACGCTTGTAATCCAGAGGCGTGTGCAAACAAGATCAATGACAAAGAAGCGATGGAATAAGCAGGAAGCAAGTGGCAGTGCAAATCCAAAGGAGGACCAATCAAGCAGGATGTAAGATACTAATCACAAAAAGTCTTCTTTGCGCGTCACTCTTCATGAATAATTTCCAGTCTCAAGTAATAATGTTCTTTGAGATAATCAATACCTTCAACTCGATCAGGGTGCCCCAACCAAAGCCTGAAGCTCGAGATATTACAGTCGCTATACAAAGGTCGCCCTCACAACTCACTTGCCATGTTATGCAACGTGCACACTTACTCTATCTGCGCGGGACGAGACTCAATATCAGAACACCAGAACAATCTCACATGTGAATAAGATGAACAGGATGAGTGAAGAACAAAAGGGTTGTTGGTAAACTAGCTAGGGAAACAAGAGGTAACCCTCTTGGGTCATCAGTGTCGTTGGATATGATAAAAGTATAGGCACATTGGCATCGCCATTTCCTCCTCCGATCATCATGATTCGTAAAGATTCATTTCGGCTTTTTCATTTCTTGCTGGGGTTGTTATGAATGGCTTAGAGCTCCTCCTTGACGCGGTCGGTGGCTCTTTGGGCAGCCTCGGAAGCTCTGTGCTTGGCCGAGCTGGCGTTCTCACTAACGGCATCGGCAGCCTGCTGAGCGTATCCAGAGGCGCCCTTGGAGGCACTGCTGGCAACGCTGCTAGCAGATTTGGGGCCAGAAGCAGAGACGGACGAGGCAGACTTGGCAGCGGCGCTCGAAAGGGATGACGACGACTTGGATGCAGCGACCGAAGCGGCGCTAGATGCGGACGAGGCCGACTTAGCGGCAGCACCAGACAGAGAAGAAGCCGACTTGCCAGCGGCGTCGGTTGCAGATTTGCCAGAGGCGGCGGCAGCATCGTAGGCGCTGTTGGCATAGTCACCAGCAACGCTTGAGGCGGAGGAGGCAGAGGCAGCAGCAGCATCGGTAGCAGCGCTGTAGCCAGAAGCACCGGATACTGAGGCGTAGCTGGAAAGAGAAGAGGCAGAAGCAGAGGCAACGCTGGAGATGGAAGCGAGAGAAGCCTTGGCCTCCTCACCACCAATGCCGATCTGAGCCTTGGCCCAGTCGAACCAGTACTGAGCGGAACCGTAAGCCGAATCAGTGGCAGAGGCGAACTGGCTGCCAGCGACGTTGGTAGCCGAGTGGGCAGACTTGGCGGCAGCTCCGGAAAGCGAAGAAGCAGACTTGCCAGCAACACTCGAGGCTGAAGATGCAGACTTGCCACCAACGCTAGAGGCCGAAGAAGCGGATTTGCCAGCGGCACTAGAAGCGGCGTTGTAGACAGAACCGGCAGACTTGGAAGCCTCACCGTAAAGCGAGGAGGCCGAGGCGGAGACATTGTCACCAGAGAGCTTGGCGCTGTGCTTGCGGGCAAGAGCGATCAGCTCGTTGCGCTTGGAACCCTGAGGGACCTTGATGCCGTTCTTGTCGAACCACTGCTTGAGCTGGCTGTCGGACCAGGAGTTGAGGAGCTGCTCAGAGAGCGACTGCTGGGCGCCGGCGGCGGAAGCAGATGCAGAAGCGGCAGCCTTGGCAGCCTGGTTGGAAGCGGTACGGGCGTTGCGGCGAAGAGCAGCGATCATCTTGTCACGAGAGCTGGGCTGAGGGACAGGAATGCCACGCTCATCGAGCCAGGCCTTGAGGTCAGAGTCGGCCCACGAAGAGTAGAGCCAGTTGCCGGGGTAAGCGGTGGTCTCACCAGCCTTCTTGGCGACGGACTGGTAGTTGGAGCGGGCAGAGTGAAGCAGAGTGTCGCGGGAGCGAGGAGAGGGGTTGGGGATGCTGTGGTAGTCGAGGAAAGCCTTGAGCTGCGAGTCGGTCCAGCTGTCAAAGACCCAGTCTTGGACAGACGAATAGGCGTCCGAGGCTTGGTCGGCAGTCTCGTGCCAGTACGACTTGACCTGGCTGACAAGGCTGTCCTTGTTCTGCTCAGTGCCCTTCTTGACCTGCTGGCCAGAGCTAGAGATGTAGTTCTGCAGCTGCTTGGTGTCCCAGCTGTTGTAGGGCTGAGCAACCTTGTCGTCCCAGTTGGTCTTGACCAGGTCGACGAGATCCTTGCGGTCGGCAGGGGTGGGGTAGGGAACATCGTGGTCAGAGAGCCATCTCTCCAACTCGGTCTCATGCCACTTGTTGTAAGCTGCAAATCTTGTCAGCCTCAGAACACACTATGACAGCTCGACACAGCTTGAAAGCCGCATCGAGAAGCTGTAGCAGGCTCCCCTGGTCGTTCAAAAGAGCACTTAGGAGCGCAATCAATCGACAACCCAATGGCGAGCCAGCTGTCAACAACAAACATTCTTCACTTACCAGCTTTGCTGAACCAGGTGCTGGCGGCAACAGACTGTGCGCCGAGGGCGAGCACAGCGGCGGTCGCGAAATTGAATCTCATATCTGCAAATACCGAAATAGATTTAGGTAGTGATGAGAAAAATTGGAGAGAAAGAAGTGCAGGTTGTCTTTTCAAGCTTGAGAGGTCGAAGCTACGATGATGACACTCTGACGCGTGACGTAGGTAACTGTCCCAAAGCAAGCGCCCTTGGCCTTGAACTTGTGCTTCTTTTCCATTGCATTCCACCACAAACACAGCTAGGACAGCATTGAATCTACGAGCCTCTTCACTATTCGATTTCTTGACATCCAGCCGCTTTCACTTGGACGTCTGGTTCTTTCGAGATGCACAATGTCCAGGAGACCCCAGAGTGTTCCCCGCGTTGACATTGTTGTCCATGGTCTTGGCAAAACCCAGCCACCTCATTTCTGGTTTTATGGCGCCATGCCAACGTCAAGGTATCATAATAATGGTATCACCAAGTGAGAACGACTGGGAATATATGCCTCCTGCTGCTGCGCTCTCACTGTTGGTGACAGGCAAGCTATAGAAGTGCAGAGTTGCTTCCAGGCTGGAGAAGAGTCGTCAACGGAAGGCGATTTTCTTTGGACACTGGCTTGACAGGAAGATTGCCACATATATTGGCAGCTCACGACGAGCAAAAAAGCTGGGGTACTCCTTATACAAGCAAAATAACACCAGTCGTCGACCTATTGAAAATCCTCTGCAACGCGTAGAGCTGTGGGAATACACAGTTCTGACAGCAACAAAGCATTATCCACCGAGAGCCAACATATAGGCGACTCGCTTTGGTTAACCATCTGCTCCGGCAAACGATCATGCCTTTCACAGTGAACACTTCGCTGTATGGCTCTTATTGGAGAAGTATCGAGTAGAGCAACGCACTTCAGCATACGGGACGGGGTAACAGAGCTCGCCGCCGCTAACGCGTTCCTACTGCCGAGTATGAGAACATTCAGAAAGACTGTGTAAAAGTCGCACTGTCGTTTCGCGTGTAATGCTTCTCTATCAACTCATGGATCACGCTCGTGAATAGGCAAGATATGGCACTCAGAGAGACGAGTCGCCCTGCATGACAAGTGACGACAAGTCCTGTGGTCAAATCTCGCTTCGTGAAGATCTCATGCTGGTGCATACCGTAGTTGTCGATCAGATTGTTTCGTTGAACGAATATGGAATGAGTTGCGTAGAGCTTCCGACACTCTTAGAACGGGGCCGCATGAGTGAAGAGTCTTGTAACGCACTCACCGTCTTCTGAGCCGATCTGTATGCACTCTGGACTGCCTACCTCACTCAAAGAACCAACGATGGGTTATGCTAAGCAGCACACCGTTTGTTTGGCCAAGAGATTGATGTGCCTAGCAACGCGTGGGGGCTTCGGGACAGGGGCTACTGGTATACGCTGCAACAACGATATCCTAAAATTATTTCATGCTTTCAAACAGAACTGCCAAACAGATTTTGGCACGCTCAATAGGTAAAATTCTGGTTGTATACTTGTCTCACTATTTCCACGTCAAAACCCTGGATACTGAGGCACACAACTAGAACCACCGAGCCGTCACCGTGATCTAGGGGTTGATCTGAATGAATTTCTGAAAACCATGTGGGGATACTCCGTACATGGAATTGATGAGACGTTAGGAGGTTGGGTGTGAGTTCTGCTTTGGCATCAACGACGGTCGTGAACCCGACTCCGTCATGACAATTTATTTCGTGGTTCAAGCCGCATGCAGGTGGGTACGCATGACGTCGATGTGTTGATCGTCTGTGCACTGAAATGCCGTCTGGAGATTTCATGTTGAGACGAGGATTTGTATGATAACAAATGCGTGACCGGAGATAGAGCACGCAGATTGACAAAGTACATGAGGGTATGAGCATGGTATTCGTAGGTGGCGAACGGCACTCATAAAAGCCTTTTTTTGCGGCTCTTCGTTGTGCTTGAGACCGCGTCGGATGAGGATGCTTTTCGGATTAAGCCTTGACACGTCGGTGGCGTCGAGGATCGACGAGGCTATTCGGAATTAAGCTCATCGGAATCGATCCGTTTGCTTGTGCTGCGTCAAGGGCGTCGCATAACTTGCAAGGGAGAAGAAGTTGACGGCCGGAAGGAAAAATTGTTGGTCGGCACAGTACGAGATAGGCATGACACCACAGGCGTTGGTCATCTCGAGTACGGGGTTGATGAACTGCTGCTGCACTCTTAAATGCACCTTCCGCCCACACTCCACCACTCTTTCCTCTTTCGTTCCACACCCCTTGGACCCTTTCAACCTTCCCACCGGCTTCCACCTCACCCTTGGGATTTGAAATCAAATACGTCGGCATCGCCACCTTCTATTGTTTTTGAAGACCACAAGGAGCTGAGATTTATCGCTTCATTACGCACATCAAGTCTTTCACCAACACCAACCACCAATATCAGAACAAGATGGCGCCCGTCATCTTCGGCTTGCCTTTCAGCGAGTTCACATGGTCCAAATTCGGCAATGCAAACATGTGGAACAATGTGTACCACTTGAGAAGAACAAAGTTCATCGTCTACCAACTCGCCATGATCTTCTGTGTCGTCTCAGAGTCCCTCGGAACCGATGCCTTGTCACGATTCGTGAGTCAGCAAAAGTACATTGAGTCTCACGGTGGCCCTGGCGCCAGCGAGTACAACAACGACTACGTTGGTGTCGCATCTTACAACATCTTTGCCGGAATCTATGTTGCTACCATCTTTGGCGGCGCTTTCTTCTTCGACTTGATCTGGCCCGAGAGACACGAGGACCATGGTGTCAGACTCGGCTGGAAGCTTTCTGCCATTGCTGGTATTTTCATTCATCTCGCCAGTTGTATCGCCATGACTGTCATTGTCGCTACAAGAAGCGCATACGTTATTGGTCTCAGCGCAGCCGATGGAAACAGACTGGTGATGGAGAACGGCAAGACACCTCTCGTCTACAGACACAGCGCCCGTATCGTTACCTCGGTCGTCTTCGGATGGATCGGCTGGATCTTCGTTATTGCTAGCACTGTCATTCTTGTCGTCGGCAAGTCCCATGATGAGAAGGTCGGACCCTGGAGCACACACGTCCGTGAGGCCAAGAAGAACAACATCGACGTCGAATCCAACTTTGTCTCTGGGCAACCATCGGAGAAGCCTTTGACCAACCCTCTTACCGGCGAGCAGCCCGAGGCCCTTCGCCCCAACCGTCCTGAAGCTGCCCATGTTCACGAGCCCACCCCTGTCCAGGAGGCATCGGTAGAGGCGTCGAACCACCACAGCTTTGATTCGAGCGCACCCCCAGTCAACCCTGCCCACGTTTGAACGGCAGGTCAGCGATGATAATTTGAGTTATCTTCCACCGAGTACCTAATGGCATATTTTAATGATGATACCCGATATGGTTTGGGTTGTATTAATGAAGTTTGATGAGTTGGCATTTCTTTTGTTTATTGCTTGCAGCAGATACCCACTAGAGTTGTTTTTGAAACTGCATGCATGGCGTTACTGGGATGTATCTTTACAAAATAGCATCTCTTCGTCCGAAGGGTTATGAGAGCCTTCAATACATATATCCATTATCAATCAACCTTCACCACCCTTCTTCTGTATTGAACCTGGAGCGGACTTGTATGACGGTTCAGTCGATATGCTTTCCAGCACAGCTTGGACGGATGGAATCATGGCGCGTCTGGAAACGGTAGATAGTAATGCTTCTAATCGGGTATTGTCATAATGTAAACAAGTGGAACGTTTTACACAGTTCTACGGTCCGACATGACGCGTACGATCGTTCCGGGACCAGCGACTTCGATGACCTGTGGGAGAGTGTATGGTCAGTAGGGGTTCGGATGGTAGAGGCAGTACTTTTTGAGATACCTTTTCGTGCCAACTCAAAAAGACACCCATGTTTCCACCCTGACTCTCGGCAGTGTTGCGCGGTTGGACCTGGGAGAAGCCAGTGACTTGTGGTGTGACGTTCTTGGATGGGTTGGTGGTTGAGGCACCAGAGGCCATGCCCTTGTATCTGGGAGGGTTCAGCGCATGTCGAGGGAACAAGGTGTTGGTCATGTGATTACAGGTACTTCATCAGGACGTCGCATAGCTCGGAGCCGCCTTCAGATGTGTAGATGCGTTGCAATAAGGGAGCCATGTCGGCGGTGCGGACTTGTTGCAGGACCTCGGTGACGGTCTGCATGTATGAGTCCTTGGATTGAGCATCGGCTCCGTAGGGGGCGTTCTCGAGAGCACCGCGCAGAGCACCCTCGGCATCACCTCCGCGCCATAGTTGTCTGATCTGTTGGCTGAGGGCTTGGACGTCCTGGGGGCTGACGGGCTGGACAGCTGGTGTCAAGGTAGAGAGGTCGAAGTTTGTGGAGGACTCGGGATCGAGGGCGTCGATGTTGATTGTGCGCCAGTTGAATTCGGCCATTGTTGCAGTGTGTGTATGAGGAGGATTGGATGTTTCAATGTCGTCGCTGGGCAGGTTGGCCGCTTCCGAGGGACGACGTGGGGGTGTCCGAGCTTGGGCCTCGTGGGTCACCCTGACAGGCGCAAAAGGCGTCAACAAAGGCAGACGCATCAACAACAGACGCGCATGCCATCATCTTGACATTTTCTACCACTTGTCGCGTCTGTTCAATTTCAGTCGCATAGCCATTCTCAATCACTATGAGGCATAGCAGGCCATTCTACTCGTCGCCCTGGACATGAATGTGCATACAAGCGTCTGCATGCTGCCATAAACATCAATACTGAATCTTCGAGTCGTCGCAACCATGTCGCACTACGACGACGCCTCCAACTTCTCCGATCTCAGCTCCCTCGATGGCTCGGACGAGTTTGGTCGCAAGCTCCTCCAACATACCAAAGACGCCCAGCGCATCTCGGCCTTGACATCGTCGCATGCCTTTAGGAAAGCGAAGCCCCTGCCACGCGCCGCCCTGAGCCTCGACAATCTCGAACGCAACAACCAGTACAACCCACCTGACCACCAGCTCGACCGTCACCCAGCTAGTCTCTCTGGCAGTACCGCCTCCGACCCGCCATTGAACCCGCCGCGAGCATGGGGGAGAAAGGGCAGACCGAACCACTCGTGGATGCGTTCGATCCACGACCAGCCTCAGTCCAACATACAATCGAGTCCCAACATTGACTGGGCAGATGCTGCAAACGACTCCCTGTACTCGTCTGCCCATGTCTCTCCGCCGACAAGACGCGCCCATGTCATTGAGAGACAAGCCGTCGTCGAACAGCACGACAGTTACATCGATCAGTGGAATCCAGATCAAGACTTTAGTGCCGCCTCGCTCTTGGTTTCTACCCCTGCCGTGCCTTCACGCTCTCGCTTGACTATCGACCAGATCCGCGAGCGTGAAGTTCAGATCTACGAAGCTCGCGCTTCCTCGTCCACTCGTCGCCAACCAAGACAGCAGCCGACAAATGAGACAGTATCGCCTTCCTGCCGAGACAACTCTACAGCATCCAAACCAGTCATATCCAACAAAGAGAATATCCCCCTGGCTCCACGTCAGTCAGCCCGCTCCCTGTACCAGACTGTCGAGACCACCCAATCTATGCCCGCCATCACTCCACGACCTGCACAGCGAAAGGCAGACTCCTTGGCATTGCTTAAAAGGCTGTCTAGGACTCCAAGCGCTTCGCCCTCTCCTACTTCGGCCAAGGACACCATGCCAGCAAACAATCCTCCTCGTCAGGACACTGCTTGGTCGGACAAATACCCAAAGCAGACTACGCGACCACTGCTCAGAGGAGACTCGCCGCAAGCCCCTGAAGTCGTCAAAGGCCCTGAGCTGATTTACGTTGAGCAGGGTGACTCATCACAAGCACCCGAAGTAGTCGAAATTCCAGAACCTGCGCCTTCGGACCCCATCGTCACTCCCTCAAGGCCGCCCGAGCGACAGTTACCTGCGAAAACTCCTGTGGTGATGGGCGCCTGGATCGACACGCCACAGACTGCTCGTCAGTCGAACAGTTCTGCGATATCCGAGGTCGATCGTCAAACCTCCGAACATTCCAAAACAATAGCTGAAGATACATATCAACGCTCTATTAGCGAGCCGAATCTGCCAACCTCTGCCTTGGATGCCGTACTCAAGGATCTCCGGAACGGCAAGCGGCGAGAAGACGATGATCCCACGCTAGGTGACTCTACCATTGCCAGTCTAGAGGACGTTATGGCACCGTCTGCCGACAATACTCTGAGACTTGACCTTCCCAACGTACCGTCGGCGCAGCCCCCGTCCTCGCAAGGGAACAACAAGCAGGACACAGCCCGTGCGAATTTCGCAAAGGAGAAGCAAGAGCCGAAACATGGTTCTAAGGACGATGCACAGATCTCAAAACAAGACGCAGACTTACGGCAGAGATGGTCCGCTCTTGGAGGCGTCAAGAAGATGTTGAGCGGCACAAGTGCCACATCCAAACCAAAACCACAAACCAAAAACAGCCGTGCTTTGGATGAAGCTATTGCATCCGCCTCGAGAGGGTCTACCTCTAGGTCGAGCGATGCCCCTGGTGTCCATCAGCATGTAGCAGGCACAAAATGTGTACAATGCGGAAGATCAACCAGTGTGCTCCGCGCCGCATGGAACGAATACTGGGGCTGGTATTTTTGTCGCGATGCTCGAGCTCCGCTAGGTTTCCGACTGACTTGGCTCGGACTGGCATGCACCATGTTTTGGACATGGCTGCTCATCGAGTGGACGCTCAGCTCCATCGTCAGTCCCCCGAAGTACGCGACTAAGATGCGTGGTTTTGGTGTAGACCCACACGCACCACGCTTCCCTTATGTTCTACCCACATTGGCAGCACGGCCCTTGACTCCGTTAGTATCCCCGCTCATTTCCTCGGCTGCGTGGCTGTGGAAAATCGTCTGGGGCCAACAGAAATACAAGTACTATCCTGCGAGTCCCGGGGCCTGGGGTTCGGCTGCAAAAGTCAAGATTGGACCTCCTGGCCCACGGTCGGCGTACTATACTAGCAGCAGTATAGTGGACAATGTACGATGGGAGAGCGAAGAGACTACAGGGCATGCATGGCACGCCAATGAAGATTCTCAGCGAAACACTTGGAGCGCTTGGGAAACTAATGGTGATGGGAGTATGCTCGAAGATGAGGTTATCATCTGAGCACTCCATTCTTGCATTATATGGCGTTTTCTTGAATTGCTTTGGACAGCGACTGCTTGTTTAAAGCGACTGTATTTGCAGCAAAGGACTGTTGTAGCTGCTGTTGGATTTGCAAGCCTGAAGACCTTTTGTAATGAGATCTAACCCTGCACATTAAACGTGCTATTCTTTTCTTGTTAATTCTCTCCTGACTTCTTCGTGATGCATTATTGATGTGATTCATAAATTACATTGCATAAAATCTGGCGTGGGGAAAGGTTCCCCCAGTGACATCACCGATGCGAAGCTCCTAGCCTCGATGATGTAGCTACTCGTTTCGCAGAGACGACACGCGATTGCTTTTGATTGTTTTTCTGAACACTTCTCTTCCTCCTTCATACCAAAAGACAAAACATCACATCCATCAATTCATCATGAGTCTCTTACGCACAACCTTCCTTCGCAATGCTCCTCGCACCTTTGCTCGCAGCCCCGCCCTGAGCGTCAGCGGCAGACGCTTCGCATCGCAAGACTACGGCAGCGGTTCCGGCGACCCCAAGGGCGAGAAGCCTCAAGAGCAAGGAGCGAACCCCTCTGCCGATAAAGAGCACCCGGGGCCTCCTCCCCCTAAGGCCGGCCAGGGCAGCGGTGGTGCCACCAAAGCAGACAGCACCGGTCACAACACTGGCGCCTCCAAGCAGCAAAAGAAGAGCTTCTCCACCATGGCTAGAAGAATGGCCAACCAAGACTACGGCAGCGGCTCGGGTGACCCCAAGGGCGAGAAACCCCAAGAGCAAGGCGCGAACCCGTCGGCCGACAAGGAGCACCCCGGTCCTCCTCCCCCCAAGGCCGGTCAGGGAAGCGGCGGCGCCACCAAAGCGGACAGCACCGGTCACAACACCGGCGCCTCCAAGCAACAGAAGAAGAGCTTTTCGACCATGGCTAGAAGAATGAGCGAAGACCGCCCAAAGTCGACAAAAGGTCTGGAACCCAAGCTTAACAAGAACCAATCCACTCCTTCCGAGAAGGACCTCCCCGAGGACGTGAAGCAGCATAACAAGGAGATGGACGAGAAGGCCGACCAGGCCGCCGAGAAGCTTGGTGACGACAAGAGCAAGAAGGGTGACAAGGTTGACAAGGAGTTCTGGTATGCCTTTCTTCAAATTTCTGACACTCTCTCTGTATGTACTAACCGAAAATCACAGGGCTGGTCACGGTGGCGCCGACAAAGATCCTTGATCTGTTTGCTATTCGTTTGCAAGACGTCCTTTTCACTTTCTTACGACTTTTCCGACTTTTATCATGCCCAACGACGAATGCAGAGAGGAATACGCAATAGCTTGGCATAAACATGTACTTTTACTGTATTCATGATCGTATTGAGCGATCTTCTTCCACCATGACCTTGTCTTCGTGAATGCGGCTGTGTAACAAGCGTGAGGATGGTGTGAACGTAGTGCTTAGAAGCAGAAATCATTGCGGGAGCCAGAGATTGGTTGTGATAGATATTTGCAGCAACTAGACTCGTGTATACTTTTGGATCCTTCCCTCAGTGCAGTTTGGACATTAAACCTGGTCGATTATGGTATGCTTCTTCTCCTCAGCACCAGACGCCAGGGAACCCCAAATCTCCGTTGACAACACCCTACCTTTTTTTGGGTCATGAACAATTTATCCGCCCGCTGCATATATCTTGGTCATGTTCATCACAACAAACAATCCTGCAAACTACACCACGGGGTCAGCATGCTATTCACAAAGTAGCAAAGATCAGGCAAGAACAAACTTACTCGCAAGGCTCATTCTTCCGCACATACTCGAGATAATCAAAGCATTCATCAGCCTTCAAGGTCTCGACATTGGGTCGAAACTTTGGCGTCCTCTCCACCATTCTCATCAACAGCTCCTGCCCTTCGTCACTGACACCATACTCTTGCAGCTCCTTGACCCTGGGCTGCCAGTTCAAGATGGCGCGGAAGCAAGACATGTAGTTCATTTCTTCCAGGAACGGCACTGGTGTGGTGCCGACCAGCAACTCCCACATCACGATGCCCAGACTCCAGACGTCGGTCTTGGAGGGCAAGGCGCCTGCACCGCGTTCGAAGATCTCGGGGGCGACGTAGTCGATTGTGTCGTCTGCGATGCGGTCGGCGAGGTATTCTCGAGCGTCTATCAAGTCCTCGCCTCCGAACTCTGTGAGCTTGAAGAGGGGAGGGTCGGTCCGGAAGACGATGATCTTGGTGGGCTTGAGGTCGCGGTGAGATATCCCTTGCGATGCGAGGTAGGACAGAGCTTTGAGGGTTTGCAGAGCGAGATCCATAACGGCGTCTTCCTTTAGTCGTCGGGCGTTGTGGTTGCGAATAAAGTCGGTGATGTTGCCATGAGGCGTGTGTTCGACGAGAATCACATTGCCCTGGGGCCACTGGTCGCGGAAAGCAGAGACGACATTTTCGTGCCGGACTCGGGTCATGGCGGCTGTTTCGCCCATGTTGATGCGTTCTTCCCTGGCGTCGCCCTTTCTGTCTCGTAGCTTCTTCAGTACGACAGGAAAGCCGGTCTTTTGCTTCTGCTTGCCTTTGGCGAGTGCGACTGTCATACTGCCGGTCTCGGAACGAAATGGTCTTGCTTCTTGCCAGATGCAGTCTTCTTCTGCATCGAGATATCTCTGGCGTGCGTCTCTTGGGACAAGCGTGTGACGCACGGAAGGCCGAAGCAGTGACCACACTGTAGTCTTCAACTCTGCCCATCTGGACTGCGTCTTGCGATTGCTGAGGTCCAGGAGAGGAAACATCAGTATGAGTGACACAATCCCGGCTGTGATCGTGACAGCTTCGCCCTGATAAACTCTGGTACGTTCCTCGATCCCGGAGAGCAGCCTGCCGTCGATTCTGATCCCTTTCGGGCTGCAATTGTAGATGTCCAATTCAGGAACCTGTTGTGTGTAGTCCAACTGCACTCTAAAGTGCAGCCCGTCGACGTCGTCTCCGCTCTCTTCACCCAGAAGAATATCGCACTTCTCTGGGTCGCGTCCGAACTTGTGGCCCTCCGTAACATCTACGAACGAGTCGATGCTGAACGTCAATGCCAATCCGGCTTGTGTATCGTCTTCTTCGTTGTAGCCATCTCCTAGGCCAGCCATGGGTTGGATCTGGGAAAGAAAGCGTTCGTTCTCAGGACGTTCCAGAATACCGGTGTTGCTTGACTCGATGCCAATGATGCAGTATGTCTTGGTGACATCATACCATCCGAGTGCGTCGCTGTCAACCGAAGCAGGACTAGACATGGTGAGCTCGACGTCTTCGACTGAGGAATGAAGTGATGTATGAAAGGGATGGTTCTCTCGAAGCACTCCAGCTGTTGTCTTGAATGATCAAAGAAAATCTGCGGCATCGCCAGCATTTATACTGCGCGTAGCGTCTTTTGCCTCCACTGTAACGAAGCACCACGGCGGGACTCAGTTGTGAGGTGCGAATTTTCTCTCCGTTGTTGCAGATGTAAGCTGTCAGTCGTATTGGATCTAACCGCGACCTAAACAAGGAACACGGTGGTGATTGTCGGCCCGCTCAGAAATGTGCGGCATTGATTGGGACCAGCAAAGTCGTCGTGGTAACGCCAACATGACTTGCTGACGACCGGGATGATTTCGTCCACTGATTGACCGCGCAATTTTATCGCTAGGAGGGAACACTGGCGATGTATCGCAAAAATTTCCGAGGCCCAAGTTGAGAGATGCAACTATCCGACTGCGACTGCAAGCCGCTTCATTTGGACGCCTCAAGGACGGTTCGTCATCCTGTTAACCTGCAACTACCTTCCGAGACAACAGTTAATCATCCGCCGCAATTTGACGGTTGCTGACATGACTGGCGCACAGTCTTGCCACCCCGCTTTCAGGTCCTCGGACGATGTTGCTATCCGGCGTCGTACAAAGCTCGATCGCGAGAGCCCTGGAGAAAAAAAAGCCATCTTTGACGATTCATTTCTGATTTCTCGCCTCTTGTCGAAGGCAAAAGGGGGAACGCTTGATGACTTGACTTGCCACTTTCTTGTGATGTGCGTATTTCGGCTGCTCCGACCACGCATACGGAACACAGGATGACCACTGTCTGGAATTGGCGAAGGAACTCCATAGAGCTGATGACAAGATCCGGCTTCTTGCTTTTCTCTTTCTCGCAAAGTCTAAACACGGAGGTGAGAAGGCTCCATGCAGATTCTGCTGCAATCCTGTCGACAGCGGCGCTACCAGAAGGAGTGCCTGGATACAGTCGACAGATGTACAACGTACTTGGAGGTCTAGGAGCCAACGACCGGTGGTTATTATTGGATGCTTGAAGATCAGTGTAGAAGATACCAAGACTTGTATGTTCTGATCATGCATGTACGTATGAGTCCTCTTGGCTTTTGAACCCGTCAAACGCACCATCACCTATTACAACCCACCTGTTCGCATCAGAGCTCGTATCGAGATGTACCTACTCGTTAGCTCTTTGGAGGAGCAACTCGTGTTATCTCTGTATCCAACCATCGTGCTTAGCGCGTTCATGCAACGGGCCGATGAGAGTATACCAGAGATCCGTTCATGCAAAGCAAAAGCGATCAAATGATTTTCCTTTGGTGTGTGAGTTTCGTGTCATCAAGGTCAAGTACTCGGGACTGCAGAAAGCGGCTCAGGAAGGAGGAAGTTCGAGACCGACTGAAGGACTCCCGGGGGCAACACAAACGGGAGGACGGCCCGTGGTGGTATGTTTACAAGATGGCGATACAGCTGAGAGAGGAAAATGGTCAGAAGACAGAATTTGTGGTTGGATGAGACGACGGTGGAGGAAAGCAGTACAATGAAAGGTGGACTAAACTGTTTGCTTTGTTTGATGGATGCGTGGACTTCGCTTGATCCCAAGCTTCGTGAAATCGCTCTTTCTTTCTTTCCATTATTTCCAACTGATCACAGTCGGCCGCACCACAATGACCCCACCCACCAGAATGTTGACGTGTCGTCTGTGGATCGTCGCATGTATCAATGCGAGAATCCTGATGCGAAATCAAGGAAGCGGGCAGAGTACCATGTTTGTGTATGTTGCTTTTTTTCCTTTTTGAATCATTTATCTTTTTCTTATTTTCCTGTCTTTACTTGCTCTCATGTTCCAGTGCGTGTAAAACGTGTAGCTATAAAAATGCACAATACTTTTCAGAAACGGGTAGTATCCACAGAAAGACAATGTCTGATGATATCTCTGTGGCCACATCTCTGCTTGGAAAACAATTGTGCATTTTTACAGCTTACAACATCATTCTATGTCATCGGGAGAGAATCGTCGTTTGCCATTCATACTATGCCCTCAAGGCCCCTTTCCTCTTGCCCAGTGACTTTCTCCTCCACTAGGCATCTATGGATAACATCATCGCGCTGTGCTGTCACTCGCGTTTTGCACAAGGTCCCAGGCTCTGGTTCCCCTAGAATGTAAGTTTCTCTTTCACTGAGCATTTCTACGCAACTTCATCACGTTGTGTCGTCATTCAAGTTCGGCAGGCTTGTAGCCCCTGGATATCTTCAAGACTTATCACTGCTTGGTACCTATATTGCACTCTCCCAAAGCAACTCACGTGCAGGCTCATCGCGCTGCGCCGTCGCTCGCGGTTCATATCATATCAGGTCTTGATCACTTGTGCATACAAGTTTCTCTTTCACAAACCATCCTTACTCAAATTCTTCACGCTGCGCTGTCATTCGCGTTCAGCAGCCTCGAGCCATCTCCATCACTCATAACTGCTCGGTTCACCGCGCTCTCACAAAGCATCTCACGTGCAAACGCATTGCGCTGCGCCGTCGCTCGCGATTCAAAAACACGTCCGAGGTCCGTGCGCCAGGGTGTCAACACAGGGCTCGCCTTCACAAGTTTACACATCCCACCCCTTTGAGTTTCTTCACCCACAGCCCATTCGTGTCATTGTTGCGCACCTCGCCGCTTAGTCAAGGTAAGTTCAATCCTCATATGTTGCTTTCAATACAGACGACTGAGGCGACTCGAGAACCGAAGTGCCAGACTTGTATTGTCCCTCGCAGCCTTTCTTTCCTACTCTGACCACCACTATCTGGTCCCTCCTACCTATAAATACAACTACCTCATGTTCATGATCTCATACTAATTCCAGCCAAGTATCCGACCTGTCAACAAGCACTTTAACTAATATTCAAGCCCACCATGTCCGCAGAAGAAAATGCTCTGACTGAAGAGCTCTTCTTCGGAACGCCGTGTCAGTACCTTCACCTAGTATCCCGGCTCAGAACTAACATCCCCGCCTCATGATAGCTGATGTCCTCATTCCCTTCACTTGCCCGGCCGCCCCACGCCCAGACGGCGAAGACGATAGCGAAGACGATGACGAGTCCGCCGACGATGTTGACAAGGTACAAAATGGATCCAGAACTTTGATAATTTCTGCAAAGCTAATATAAAGCAGGGCCCCAAGCAGAACCCCTTCATGAGCAAGGGCTCAAAGAAACGTCCCGCTGCGGATGAAGTCCTCCCCAGCAAGCGTACAAAGAGATTCAAGATGGGTACCACTGTCAAAGGCGGCCATGCTCCTTCGTTTAAGCCTATCACTGTCGATCTTGATGAGGAAGACCAGATGATTGTGGACATGAAGCAGCAGGGTTACAAGGATGATGTAATCCGTGAGCGTCTGATTGAGAAGGGCTTCACCTGCTACGAGGCTAGAAGTGTCGCCTGCCGCTGGATGCGTATTCGCAAGAAGACACAAGAATACGAGGAGAAGTTGCTTGACGAAGAGCTGACAGACTGGCACCTTGGAGAGGTAAGGATATCCAGACCAGACCCAATATGTGTTTCCTTTACTGACCCAGTCTAGGACGAAATGCTCGAAGAAGCATACGAGATTGCTGATAAGAAGTTCCAGATCGAATTGGAAAAGCTTGAGCAGAAGCGCTGGACTTGGACGGCCCAAAACCTCAACAAGCGTCTTCCTCGTGAGCGCTTCTCAGCTAAGGCTTGTCAACAGCGTCACGAAGCGCGCCTCAATGGCACTGCTCGATGCCCACCGGAGATCGATCCTGATCCTGAAGCTCGTGCTCGTGAACGTGAAGAGCGTGTCGCCGCCTACAAGCTACGTAAGGAGGAAGAAGCACAGCTTGAAGCTGCAGCAGCTGAGGAGAAGAAGCGTTCGAAGAGAGAAAACACTGTCCATAAGATTGCTGCTCGTCAGCGCAAAGAGACCCAAGCTGCGCTCAGAGCTAAAAAGAAGAAGGCCGAAAGCGAGTATCGCCAATCTCTCACCGAAGCAGTCACCCTTGCAAAGAAGCGCAAGCAGAGCGCACTCGATGCTGCCCGTGAAGATCGCCTCTATAACGAAAAAAAGCACAAGTTCTTCCTCATCGTTCACAAGCAGCTGAAGAAGGAAGTAGCCGCTCGACAGAAACAGAAGGAGAAGAACAATGGCGTCACCCCTGAACCTGAAGAGACCAACATTGTCCACACACCCAAGAGCAGGAGCAGATACACCTACAAGAACACCGCCGACCAGATTCGCAACGAGGATATTAATGCTGCAGAAGCTGCTATCAATGCTCGCGCCCATGAATTTGAGGGTGTTGTTCAGCCCGTTGCTCCAATCACAACTGCTCACCTAGACATGCCGGTCTCTAAGCCTGCTGACTCCGATGGAAGCGGATTCCAGCAGCCTGCCATCCCTGCTGACGGCTTCCCTGCTGACCCCCGTACCTGGTGCACCATCGATGAGTTGCAAGACATCCTGCGCTCGCGTGGCATGCTTCTGAACCGCATGAAGGAGTGCAAGGCTATCATTCTCTCGCGACTGAGCAATGAAGACAAGACAAGCAGTATCGAGCAGCTCAAGGAGTTGCTGAAGGCGCGCAACGAGGACTCGAGCGGTACGAAGGTCGAACTGATGAGACGTTTGGCCATATCCGACGCAAAGACTTCCAGAAAATATCAGAACAACCGTACAAACCGCCCACTTGATGAGAATGGCAACCGAGTCAGAGTCAGGAAGACAGCCAAGCCAGCTGTGTCGACGTCGGCCTCTCGCTACAACGCTCGCAATGTCACAATCGAGCAGGGCAAAGCTGTCGTAAACATCCCGCCTCCTACTACCAGAAAGAGAGCATCTACCAGAAAGACTTCTTCAAAGGCTGCTACAAAGAAGACACCCAACAAGGCAAAGAGCACCAGCGCTTCCAAGAAGTTCATCCCTGACGACGAGGACGAAGAAGATGAAGAGCCTGACCATCTCGTCGACCTCGACGAGGATGGCATGAAAGACATCGTGAGCAGCTTGCTCTCCTAACCCTAGGTACCGCAGTCCATATCCATCAGAATGAGAGTAAGACTCTCCAGCGCTTAACGAAGCAATTCGTGCAACACTCAGTGGCAGTCAACAATTTTGGATAACACTCGACCGACCTGCGTTTGACCGATCCTCAGAATCCAGACACGCGGCGAAAAGGAACCTTTTTGGAATTGATCGCGTGGTATCACTGAAAGTTGGCGGCGTTCCGGATCTCCTTTTTGGTCGATCTTCAGTTTTGTACCCCAGTATCCTGAAATCTCCAGTGGCCCGGTGCCTGCATCCCATTGCGACTACTTGCATGAGGCGCCGGGCCCTCTTTTGTGTTTTCCACTTGGTTGTTATTTCATTGGATCGCAGCAAAAGTCCGTCCAATTTCATTAATGTTTTTGCCCTTGCTTTGGCCTCGCCAGTACTCCGATACTCCTGCATAACGTAGCATAGGAAAGCACCAATCAATTACCTCCCTTTTAATCTCAAAATTCCATTACTCAGTTCTCGATGAGTTCCCGTGTCATAATCAACAGACATACGATTGTAGAGCCATTGTTTCCCATGTTTCTCGAGAGGGAGGTGCTCGCCAGAATGAACCAACAACGACTCTTGGAAGCAGGACCTACTGTAGCTTCCTTCAATCCTCCTGCCAATGTCCCGGTCGAGCGTGATTCATCTCAGCTAGAAGCCGCTCCTTGAACTCTCAATCCACATAATCAAGCATTTCTTGGGACCCAAGAACATTCGTACGAATGCCAGTCTGGACCCATCATGCACCTAAACGGCAGGTTTCCCGAGAGATATAGTCGGCGCACCTGCCCTCTTGAATACTGGTGATCTTGGCCTCCCCCGCATCCCCCACCCAACCGTTGCGCCTCTTTTGCGGAGTCCCCGGTTTCCGAAATGTCTAAATCACGAGTCTACGTGGGACACCACGAGGGCCTGCGGCAATGTTCCTTCGTTTGGAGGCTTGAAGGACTCGAGGGGGGTAATCTGAAGACGTCTGGGAAGGTAGGCCGACTGGAGTTGGTTCCGTGGCAAGATGTTCGAAGGATAGATATAAAGACTATCGACGGACCCAGGGGAACAAGAACCATTTTCAATCTATCGTTGTTCTAGCATATACATACACATCCTTCATCATGGTACATCTACGAACAGACATTGGTGCAACCAACCCCAATGCACCAATGCATCCCGAGGAGAACAGCACATATTCCAAGAACCTCACCTGCGATGTCCTCATTGTCGGTGCCGGTTTCGGTGGTGTCTACCTTCTACACAAGCTCCGTGACGAGGTCGGTCTCAATGTCAAGATCTTCGAGGCCGCAAACGAGCTTGGTGGTGTCTGGCGATGGAACTGCTACCCGGGAGCCCGCGTCGACACACAAGTCCCCATCTACGAATACTCGATCGAGAAGGTCTGGAAAGACTGGACATGGACTCAGAAGTACCCTGATTTCAACGAGCTCCGCGATTACTTCATCCACGTCGAGGAGACTCTTGATATCAAGAAGGATGTCAGCTTCAACACCCGTGTCATTGGCTCTCAATTCGATGCCGAGTCAAACACTTGGGAAGTCAAGACCGAGGACGGCCGCACTGCAAAGTGCAAGTACCTGATCAACGCCATCGGCTTCGCAGCCAAGCGTCATTTCCCCGACTGGAAGGGTCTCACCGACTTCAAGGGCGAGCTGCACCACAGTTCTTTCTGGCCCGACGAGGGCGTCAATGTCAAGGGCAAGCGTGTTGCCGTCATTGGCACAGGTAGTACCGGTATTCAGATCGCCCAGGAGACAGCAAAGGACGCTGCCAGCGTCACTGTATTCCAGCGCACTCCCAACCTTTGCCTGCCCATGCGTCAACGCGATCTCACAAAGGAGGAGCAGCAGAACGCCAAAGGAGAATATCCCGAGATCTACCGCAACCGTCTCACCACCTTTGCTGGGTTCTCATACGACTTTGTCGAGAAGAACACATTCGACGACAACGAGGAAGAGCGCGAGAAGTTCTACGAGGAACTGTGGACAGAGGGCGGCTTCAAGTTCTGGCTGGCAAACTACAAGGACTTGCTGTTCGACAGCAAGGCCAACGACCAAGCCTACAACTTCTGGGTCAAGAAGACGAGAGCCCGTATTGCCGATCCTCGCAAGCGTGACATTCTCGCTCCCCTCAAGGCTCCCCACGCATGGGGAACCAAGCGTCCTTCTCTGGAGCAAAACTTTTACGAGATGATGGATAGAGCCGAGAACGATGTTGTCAACGTCAAGGAGACACCCATCACGGAGTTCACAGAGACCGGCATTGTCACCAGCGACGGCAAGCTCAGAGAGTTTGACATCATCGCTCTCGCTACTGGCTTTGACTCGGTCACTGGTGGCATGAAGAACATGGGCCTGAAGGACACCGAAGGCAAGGACTTGGCCGAGAGATGGAAGAACGGTACCTGGACATACCTTGGTATGACCTGCAACGGTTTCCCCGTAAGTATACTCTTATTCCCAAACCAACCATATACAGCATCACTGACCTACCTCACAGAACATGTTCTTCCTGTACGGCGCACAAGGTCCCACCGCCTTCAGCAACGGACCCACCTGTGTCGAAGTCCAAGGCGACTGGATCGTCGACGCAATCGCCACAATGCAAAAGACGGGCAAGAAGTCCATCGAAGCTACAAAGGATGCAGAGACCATGTGGCACACCCTCGTCACCGAGCTCTCGGACAAGACTCTGTTCCCCGGCACCGAGTCGTGGTACATGGGCGCCAACATCCCCGGCAAGCCCAGAGAACAGCTCAACTTCCCTGGCGGGTTCCCTAGGTATGAGAAGGAGTGTAGAAACGCACTCGACGGCTGGAAGGGCTTTGTTGTTGCATGAGCGCTCGATGAAGCTCAAAGTCCTGTCTTAACGAATATCAACATGTAATGTATGTACAAATGAATTTATGCTTCTCAAGTCAATCATGTCCCATGTTTGTGTATCAGCAAGGTTTATGTGCTTTCTTTATAAAGGAAAGCACGAGTTGCAAGAACTCAAATGGTCGATGCCTCAGGGAGCAACCTGACGACACATCAATGCTCACGAGCAGGATACTCCTATCACGCTAGTTAGCCAGATTCATTGAGCGATCGTGATGAACCAAAGAGCAGTGATTTTCGGATCACGTAAAGAATATCAGTGTTGAATAATCAGTGTCGGATTAAAAGAAATGAAGATCTGGGAGTGTGGACTGACAAGTCCTAGTTGTTACGGTGTGTGAGCTAGACTTGTGAAGCAGGTTCACATTCGTTGGACAGAAGAGTGTTGATCAGAACAGATGTGGTTATAAAGACATAATCATGTGTTTTGCCAAACGAAGAAAGGAAGAAAACCAAGGGGTTTGTTTCTGCACACCCAAAACGCCTGCCCTACTTTATCGAGAAGATGGTAGGAATGAGATATATACATACATAATACATAGAAAAAAGGTCATGATTCGGTTCCGCCACTCCGTAGCTCTTCGCTCAAGCAGGTCTCCTGCTCGGGCAACAACTTGGCTGCCTTGTCGTCTCTCAAGCTCTCGACGCCAACGCCATGCATTGTAGCCTCTCTTTGCCTGAGGAAAAACTGGATACGCTCTTCCTTGGGTCTATTCTCAGACAACTGACGCACACGCCTAAGTTCCTTGCTCGCGCGGTCGTGAACCAGGTCCCTTGCTGCCACGACCTTGTCACCCTCGGACTCTGCTCGGCTGATATTCAGCGAGGCGCCTATCATGGCGAACAGGATGACGCATAGGATGAAGTTTCCATTAGAAAGGTATCGTGGTTGTTGAGCCACGCCATCTCGACGGGCGTAGAAACGCTCCCAATCCTCCCATGTGGCATTCCCCCATATATCCGAGTCTGCATGATGGCGCCACCCGCTGAAAGGGCCTGCAGGTGCTCCGGCTCCAGGTTTACCGCCCACTGTACTGGGTACACCACTCCAGCCAGCACCAAAGCGGTCGTACATCTTGCGTTTGTCAGGATCTGAGAGAATGGTATGGGCGGCTACGACTAGGCGATATCGTTCGAGTCGCAGTGTTTGCGGTACGCTATGGTGATGATGATGCTTCTCGCAGGCGCCAGAATCGGGGTGATATAGTTTTACCAGCTCATAGAAACGGCGTTTGCTGTACGGCTCGGCTTCGGTTGTCGAGAGGATTTGATATGGGGTAGGGTGCGAATGACCTTTTGGTGCCTTGGGCCATGGCATGTCATCTGGTGGCGACGGCGAAGACGACGAAGAAGGATCCGTTGAAGCTGCCGACATTGGGTCCCCGGCTATGGTGGCATAGCCTCGCCGTGCACATGGCGACAAGCTGTAGGCATTATCCTGTCTTGCTGCTGCCGTCGTCGCTGGTCGTGTGTCATAGCGATACCGTAGTGGTGATGACGTCGACGAATTTCCTCGAGCAGCGGCGGCGTGAGAGAGGCCAACGACGGTGTGGCAGCGATGAGGCAGCGGCGCGGTCAGGAGGGTACGAGACGAGTTGGTAGGAGGCATGCCGCCAGGGTCATGATGTCCTGGGTGCAACAAGATCGATTGTGCTGGCAGACGCGATGGGAACGGCACCTTCAGTCACTCGCCGGGCGACATGGGCCGCCAAGCGTAGCGTCTTCTCGGAGTTCTGGCCTTCAGCCCGATCGAAGCCGCTGTGCAGAGCGCCATGCGGGGTCCAAGCCAGCGATTCACGCTGCCACTTTTTTCAGCGGCATCATCTCGTCGCTTCTTCTTGCAAACGATCGGCTTGAATCTGCTTGCCAGATGAGGGCCTCAGCTTTCTCTCAGATCTATCGTGCAAAACCCAATCTGCCCTACTCAATCTATCTTCCCTCGCCCTGTCTCACTTTGCTTTGCTCGCGATTGTCGCTCATCCGTTGCTACCCGTTCCCTGCTTGCTGCGATCGCCTTTTTCCATGCATTTTCCTCGATGCCGCCAGCCACTCCATAGATCTCTGGAGATCTCATGGGCAGAAAAGGCTTGTCTGTCGTGTGCGAGATCTGAAGACACACGTGGGTCGTCGCTCAGCATCGGGAACATCAGGGCTGATGGCTGTGAGAATCGCCAACCAGCAGCGGTATCGTATCGGTTGCACGCTGACAGGGTTGCTGACGTCCGCCTGCTGTCAAAACGCCGCGTACGACGTACGTGCCTGCTCTCAGCTCAGCAGTGCCCCCTCTTTTTCTCCCCACCAATGCGAGGCTAAAAGCTGCACGCCGTGACAAATAGCCTCCCTGTGGGCTAAATTCCCGCTGGCCCTTTCGTGCAGAAACATGCGCCCGAATCCTGCCTTTCCCAATTGCTTTTTGCTTGTGTCTCGCCTTGTTCATCTCGTTGCTTCCCACCATCGTCACCGCTAGACTGCTGTTGATTTTGACGTTTCTGATATAAACGCAGCTCCAAATCCAGCCATTTCAACTGAGACAATCTTGCATCATAAGCACGTTGGAGTTGAGGAGCAATCAGCATTGTTTGAGGAATAATCGGACCGCTCTGCACAAGAGCAGTCTTGTCGTTGTTCATTCATCGTAAAGCTCAATCATTACCAACCCTGGAAAAACGCCATCGACAATTCCATAGCCCAGCCTTTGTAGAGTCCCTGTTTCATACCATAGAACGCCATTCTGAAAAGTTATCCTCCCATTTTATCAGTGAGTCCGTTACCCATAGAACTATCGTGAAGACGCCAATATTCCCCCAAATCAGATATATCAATACAGTAGAAATTAGAAGTGAAGATTAGAGCAAGATTTGAGAAATCATCTCAATTGACAGCGGCAGGTTGCGAGCCCTGCTCCTCCCAGACGTTCGAGTCAAGAAGATTCGACCAGTCGTTCTCGCCAGGTGTTGTCATACCGCTGACATTGTTGTGTGAGAATCCCTTGAGGGGGTCGAAATTCGAGTCAAATCCGAATGTGGTTGATGGCGTAAGAGCGGAATCGACAACAGACGTCGGCGTGTTGTACTTGTCCATGTTGGTATCAAGCATACCGGGAGCGAGAGTCTGGTTGATACCGTCGAAGCAAGGGCTGTTACCCTTGAACTTGGTAGGGTTGGGGTTGTAAGTGTAGAAGGGTTGAGATTGCTGCTGGCCATAGCCACCCATGAGCATCTGCGAGAAGGCGTCGTTCTGGTCAAAAGAAGGGCCAAGCAGTTGCTGTGACTCGTGAGGCAACGACGTAGAGAAAGGCATCATGTTCATCATGCTGGGATCAAAGGCAGACGAAACATTGTTGTAAGAGGCGGGGTATGTTGGTGGTGAGGTCTGAGCGGTCGGCGATGTCTGGCCGTTACCTTGCTTAGCTGCTTCGTGCTTTAGGTTGGTGAGGCTAGTAGATGACGAGGTTCGCGAGGCGGATGTGAGGTGTGGCGGCGAAGGAGCGGCGTTTTGCTGTGGCTGGACGGGCAAAGACATGCGACGGTCCTCAGGCTTGAAGGTGGTGTTGGGGCTTTGCACTGTAGGGAAGTTGTTCATGTGCTGTAGCTCCTGAGGGGTGGCGATAGATGCCGAGCGACCATGCATGTTCTGGCGGAAGCCCTGCTGAGGGTAGGGCGATGCACGGAAGCTCTGAGGTGATCTGTTGCCCATCTGGGGAGGAAGCATGGGGTTGGGGAATGACTGGGGGAATTGACCGAGCTGGTTGGCGAATTGAGGAGCATTGGGATATTGCTGAGGGTTGTACTGGTCGCCCATGGTCTGGCCGAGGGCAGCACGCATAGCAACATGGTTGGTGAGGTATGCAGCCAGTCTACGATCAAAGTCGGCGTTGGAAGTCTGAAGATGAGCGGTAAGGCGACGGTATTGCATGGGAAGGTCGTCATCCTCTTCCTCGTACATCTCCTCGTTGATGACATCTTGCTCGGTTACGCGAAGAGATCTGCCTGTGCGTCTCTTGTGAATCTCAGAAGCACGACGAGCAGACTCGACACGAGCCTCGAGACTACGGTCACTGCGACGGGAGGCGGCAATGTATGCTCTGGGACAAGGTTAGATCGAGGCTGGCCAGAGTTAAGGGTAGTACAAACCTTTCCTGGTTCTCTTCGTGAGTACGCTCCGTCTTGACGGGCTTGGCTGCAGGGATAGATCTGAGAGGAGGCATGTCGATGTTTGTGTAACTTGAGTGTGGAATAAAGTGCCGAAATTGCAAGGTCACAGAAGTGGTCCTTGAGAGAAGGGGTCTCAGAGAATTAAGCTAGAGGCTGCAACGATTGGTTCTGCAGTGGGGTGATACTGCGGTGGTGGTATTGTAATGCAGAGGAAGACGAGATAACCAGTAAACCAGAATATGCTGTTGGAGATAGAGTGGAGTGATAACTTGAACGTATTTGTCTAATAACAAATGTCCAAGAGACGAAGGTTGTCGATGGAAAGGAAGGACGAGAGTGAGGAGGGCGGCCGGGGAGATAAAAGCCTTGCAGCATCAGATCGGGGCTAGAGACAAGAGGGCGTGGGATTTGCAGTCTGGTGTCATTGGTAGGAGCCGCCGAGGTTAAAGGCTGAGCTTCGAATCGCGCCAACTCTTTCCGTCCGCTTGGACCACGATGGCGGCCCACCTCGAGAGCCTTCGATCACTCGGTATCGTGTTTTCGGCGGCTGAGGTGATTGGCCGATCTCAGTGGAGCAACGGGACACGCGCTCGGAGCTTTGTGGATGTACGATCTTGTCGTTTATCGGGAGCGCTCCCAAGCCACGTTCCCCCATCTCCTCCTGCCCACTTGGGCCTGGCTCCCGGTTCTGCTAACCTCAACTCCTCCCACGTCACTTTCCTCACCTCACCGTGGCCTGTAAAGCCAAACGTCAAGTTCAAGTTCTGATGTAGTTGGCTGCTGCTGCTGCTGCGATAGCTACGATGCTATTCATGCTCTCATCATCCTCAGTCCTGTCCAGGAGCATATCACTTCGCTGTCTACTGGATTAACGACACTCGTGCAATCAACTCGATGCAGCGGTGAGCCTGCTTGGAATGTGCCTTGCAAGCGAAACGGCTCAATATTCTGTCCCTGTGTCCTTGAAGATCAACATGGTCGTTAGAAACAATCTGACGTGGCTGAAGGCAGCTACCGCGATCGTCTTTTGCATGCTTGCGACCAAATACTGTTCGGGGCGTATTGGCAGACTGATCGCCACAGGCTTCCAAATGGCTTTTCTCGATCAGCCCTCGGTTTGGCCTGCTCCTCCGGTGTCACTTCGACGTTTGCCAACGCCCACAGATTCCCCCAGATACGCACTGGATGCAGCTAAGTTTTTGGGCGGGTTAATTCATTTGGTACGGTTCGCGCCAATCGCAAAGTTCCACCGCCAGGCTCGCAGGTCACAACGGCCCGCCCGTAGACAGCTCACCAGCCGCGGGAACTGGTTCCAAAGCTGGTACGTCTTCCGTCATAGCTCCGATATCTGGAGCAATCGTTTCTGTTTTGCCTGTGGGTTTGTCACGCCAGAATCTCACCAGTTTTCTTCAAGCTCGTAGGTAAGCGCACTTGCGCAGGCGTCACTCTACCACACACATCCTAGGTAGCGTGGTTCCACAGTTTCAAATGGCTCCGTTCGACCTCGGTACGTACCTTGTGACATTCCGGGGCGACTTAAGAAAGTCGATTGAGTGTGGCGAATGCCTCGCTTATCTGGATATCTCGTCCGCCGCATCTGCATGCATGGTGGTACATCACCAGGAGACATCTATTCATGCAAGGGTATTTTTCAATATTGTAGGTGCGGGTTCAATAGTAACGCTCCAGAGCTGTCGGGCTTGCGTAGACCATCTCAAGCTGAAACGAGGAAGCGTGCGTGAGAAGGCGGGATATGATGTTATTGTGTCGATGTTGCACAATACTGTCTTGTGACAATAATCGGCGGAGGAAACCTACACGCAAGTCAGCAGAACAAGCATCACCTTAGATCTCATAGTACCCGAATCTCCATAACGAGGTACGAGATATTTTCCGGCACAGTGGACTGCAGCCGCTAGCATCGTGCTTGCAAGATCTGTCCCGTATGCTCCTGCGCAGGGTGGATGGTCACTGGTCAGAATTGTCCCAGCAATCTCGTTGATAGTTTGCTTGGGATCCTTTCAGTCTCTCACTGCTGAAACATATTTCTCCTTGCATTGGCGATGCGCTCATTTTGAGGCTATAGCAATAGCACATGATCAAACGTCGAGGCGCTGGCGTCCTGTCTGCGAAGCGAATTGCTGAGATCGGATCGAGAAAATCCACATTCCCCCTTTGTCAACAATTCGACCAGCTTTTCAACCCTGCGAGTCAATCGGCGCTTAATCCGCTAAGCAATATTAGACTCGGTGCTGGCGATACTAAATCTCGCTGATAGCGTGGGGTAAATGTGCCTAGCGTGCTGCCATGTCCTACGCATGAGGGCCGCTGCTGCACGCACAAAAGAAACGCAGAAAACCCCCGAAGCGTGCTGTCTTCTCGGCCGCAGGCGTGTTCTTTTCAGTGGGCCTCCAAACGGTTGCTGGACAACCTCCAAAATGACGCTGCTGTCGTTGCAACTTCCAGGGCGGGCAAGAGATTGACTGGCGCGAGCCGCTATCTCAGTTGTGCAAATGCTGTCAGCAGAGCCGCAAGAGAACTTACGAGGAGAGACGTCAGAAGATCATACTCCATGGTGGTTTCTTTGTTCGACGGGCGACGTTGTTTGCATGCTCTTTTCCTCACGCATGGACAATCTCCTCAGAACCAAATCTGATTGGATCTTTTATCCAGGGCTGTGAACGAGCCGCACGCCTCGCGTACACACCCTTGTCTGCAGTTCGAAATTGATGAGCAGCTAGGATATGACCCTCTTTCTCGATAGAAATTTCCCCTGAGACGCGGTATGCTGGTCCGTTGCATGCTGTTTCCCGTCTTGACTCGGACTATGTTCCGTTATCGGGTGCGTTTCTCGCCAAAGCCATCAGACGTGTGAACCCATCTTCTTGTGACAACCACTCGCTCGTGGAAGACAAGAGGTGCGTGCAACTAATCTGTACATCAAGACCGAGTCGCTGTCATCAGTCCCTCGAAGCAGTATGCTGAACCCCCACGGCCGTTCCTGAGAGAAGGAACCCGAGGATTATCGCTATGGCAGATCTTGCAGCTTTTCGGCACGATGAGATCGAGAGATCTGATGCCTGAGAACTTGTAAAGTTGTACTGAGGTTCGTGCTAGGCCAGCGGAAGCACTAATTAAAAGCCATCCGTCACTTTTAGCAGCGTCCACTGTTCACTAATCCACGACGCATGTCGCTGCCCCAAGCTCCTCCTCAGATACTGGGTCGGCCGCGTGTGCACTGTGCACTCTGTCAATTTTCGAGCCTCAACTTTTGCTGTTTAACAAACAAACGCCATTCGGTCTAGAAACTCGCAAGATGAGGACGAGAACCAACGAGAGCGCCATGTTGCTTCTCGACTCACGCCAGCGACCATTTACTCATGTCTGCCAATAAAGGTACGTAGACGCCATGTTCGGCTCCCCACGTTTTGTGCATGGCAGGAAGCAAGAGCAACTTCACAACAAAGGAACCACAGCACAACAACAACATTATTATTGCCGCCATGATGTACCGTTGTTGAGCCAGGGTGCCCAGCGCGCGATATCCTTCCTTCCAGTGAGGCCATCCCGCGCGCGCGTTGCGGCATACCCTTCCGAGGGAAGCCCAAAGACGTAACTCGTGAAAGAGCTGTTTACGCTGCACCAGAAGCGGAGCTTTATCCCGCCACTTGCATAGGCTCTACGGCTAGCGGTAGATCCATCTGTCTAAAAAGACAATCTTGACCAATTCATGGGCAAAATTCCATGGAGGCAAAACGCGGTTTTGACATCATGCAACATGGTAATTGGATGCGGCTGCGAATGTTGCATACAGCAGACATCAAACAAAATTATTCTCAAATGACATGTCAGCAGCGCCTGCGTGGGCTGAGGCTTTTGACTCGATGGATTTGATTGGGACGAGAGATTTCGTATTTTGAAGATCTGGGTGGTTCCTTCTCCGCTCCGCGTAGCTCTGTACTGTACCTTTTATTCGAGTAGACCCGGATTTGCGTCCGAGAGGGCTGGATGCCTCTCTCGGAATCTCTCTCCACGACCTTTAGTGTGGTTGCGTGCCTGTTGCTGCAAGACCTTCGACCCTTGCTGCAAGTTCACTCCCATCTTGCAGCGAACCCTGCAAATACATCCCCACCAAGTACCCTCTTAGTTAAAGTGACTGTAGATCGATCGTCCCATGCAAGAATCCTTATCGTTGTAGAGGACCACTCAGTCTCTGTCGCGTATCTGGTGTCACGGCGCCATGAACAGGCCGATCCTGGCCCGCAGAACATGTGGCCCCTGGTCACAGATCTCCTCCGTGATATCTCCCAACAGAACGAGAAATTGGCATCCTTGTGCTCTGGTCGCGATAGGCAGTCACCCCACCCCTCCCTCCATCAACGCTTCCTTCACGTGAAAGAGATTTGAGATATGCAGACGGCTTAGAAGCACAGAAGCACCGCTTTAGGGTTTTTTGATCGAAACATACTCATTGACTGGCAGCGACGATGGCTTTGCCAACAGCCAATCTGTCGTGTCGGTCGAAGCATTCGCGACCCTGCTTCAGTGCGCCAATCAGCAGGCCAAGAGACTTGTCGTTGAAGTCGCCTGCTGAGCGGATCTTGTCAAGGTCTTCGGCAAACTCGGTCGTCATCTGGCGGAGGTAGAATGAGGTGAATGCATCCTCGGCCTCTGCGTCTCCGACCTGAGGTCCACTTGTAGAGGGAAGGATGGTCTGATCTTCTTCTGGTGAGGAGGACCTTGATGGTGACTGTACAACAAGTCAATCTTTGTGCTAGCTGAGGAGATCGTATTGCATATCCGTGTTTTATCAAGCAAAACAATGAAATATCTCAAATCCGAGGGTGACCTCGACGGACGAAGAACGAGGTTCGCAAAGAAACAAGCAATAAGATTGAAAAGTGCAAAGTAAAGCTGAAAAATCACATACTCTCTGCACGGTGTTTGCCTTTGCCTTGGAACTGGCGACAGTCTGCTTCTTGGGCGTGGGCTCCGAATCACTGCTGTCAGATTCTGACGATGATGAGGAGTCTGAGGAGTCTGATGAATCCGAGACTGGATATTTTCAGTCAGCGAATGCGCATAACATGTTCTCAACCAGAACACACCTTCGGTTCTGGCCTTGCGCTTTCTCAGCCTCTTTGGCTTATCTGCCTTCGCTTGTCTCTTTACTGCCGGCATATTGCTGTTTTGGTGTTTGGTATGCGAGAATTGTCGAGCAAGAAAAATGGTCCAGCCCGCCAAGAAGAAATTGTTTCGGCGTCCGCGGACAGGGTCACTCTAAAAAGACGGGACTTTTCCATTATCGGCGCTCCATCTCAAAGTGCTGATCTTCTTGCGTTTCTACTTTTGACATGGTAATTACAGCTAACATACAAATTCACAATGCCACTAGACGCCTGCGTCTTCAGGAGCAACATCGAGGTTCCAGTCGATCACACCATCGTCGCCATATCTCTCCTTGAGCCATTCATTTGCCTTGGTAAAGTGGCCACAGTCGAACTAGACATGTGATTAGAGTGACACTTCTTGGCAAGGCAGGAGGAACTTACGAAGCCCTTGTGGGCGCTCAAAGGACTGGGATGGACGCTTTTGAGCACATAGTGCTTCGAGCCATTGATACCTGCACAGCGCTTTTGTGCAGGAGAGCCCCAGGCCAAGAAGACAACACCGTGAGTACGCTTCTGGCAGACCAGATCAATGACCTTTTGTGTAAACTTCTCCCAGCCCTTTCCGGAATGCGAATTGGCTTCGTGGGCGCGAACGGTGAGGCAAGTGTTCAGCAGCAGGACGCCACGATCAGCCCAAGGTGTGAGCAAGCCTCCTTTGTTCGGCGGAGGCTCAAAAGACGGATATTCCTTCTTCAAGGCTTTGTAGATGTTTTGAAGAGACGGAGGAGCAGGAGTCGGGGGTCTGACGGAAAAGCAAAGACCATGGGCCTGGTTGAGGTTGTGGTATGGGTCCTGGCCGAGGATGACGGCCTTGACAGTGCTGAGCGGCGTGTGTCGTGACCTGGAGATTGTGTCAGTAGAAATGGCATGATGATAGAGCTTGACCAGACGCACCAGCTGTAGACGTCTTCTGACGGAGGGAAAATCTTCTTGCCGGCCTCGGCCTCGCTCTTGAGGAATTTCTTCAGGTCAAGGAATGACTTGGTCGTAATTTCATCTTTGAGTACGGCAAGCCAACTCTCGTGCAGTGTTTCAATCTCGAGCTTGAGTAGTGTCTTCTGTTCTTCGCTCAAGCCGGCGACCCATTTCTCCTTGTCAAATTTGACAGCAGGAGCAGGGTCGGTCGGACCTTTGGAAGGATTGGTTGATGACGTTGATGGGTTGGTCTTGGGAGGGCCGAAGAAACTGGTGATGGAGCTGTTCGCCTTTGGCTTTTTTGCGTCGGCGGCAGCAATGTCGGCTGCTTTGCGTTTGAGAGACATGATAGCGGTCGAATGAGATAGTTGAGTCAAACTCGAAGAGGAACAATGCAATGTGCCTGGATTGATTAATCGAGGCCGACGCGCCTTCACGCGTTTCTAGTCTGTGCTCGGCAGCCGAACTGTGGCTGGAGCTTACCCCACAGTGGCGCAATAACGTCCGATGCGCGTCATGGACTGAGGAAGCAACGGAGCACAAGTGAACAAGGAAACCACGATCCGGTAGAAAGCTTACTCTCTTCCTCTTTCTCGAACGCTTCCACCTTCTCCATCACCTACAAATCCATCACAACAATGGCGTCTTCATCAACCGCCCAAGTCCCTGGAGACCAGCCCCCTCCATACAGCAAGAACGACCCTACCCCTCACAAGACCCGCAATGGAATCCCCCCGGATCACCGCCGCTCCATGGAAGACGCTGGCCGTGAGGTTCCTGAAGGCTGGGTCAGACAGTATGACCCTCAGACCAGCCATCAGTTCTATGTCGACACACGCACCGAGCGCGCCATCTGGCACCACCCCTACGACGACGACGAGTACATGGCTTCCCTGTCGCCCGAGCAGCGTGCCCGCATCAGAGGCCTGAGCCGCGTTCCTACCGATGCTGACATTGTCGCCGAGAGCTCTGAAGATGACAGCCATGACCCTAGAGGTCCTCCCCCACGTCAAGACAGCAATCCCAGCGGCATGAAGAAGTTTGGCCGCAAGATCAAGGACAAGGTCACCTCAAGCACCCACCAAGAGCGTGAAGCTCAGCGCAAGAAGCGTGCCGAAGAAGAACAGCGCGCATACCAACGTCATCTCGAACTCCGACAGGCTATGCAAAGAGCCGTTCAAACTGGCCAGCCTCAGCTCATTGGCAAAGATCGCGAAGGCCGTGACTGCTACCTCACCCCTCCCCAAGGCGCCACAAGCCAACAGCAAAACGTGCGCATGATCAATCCTTTCGGCTCGCCATACGGAGGAGGCATGTACGGAGGTGGCATGGGAGGCTATGGCGGTGGTTACGGCGGCGGCTACGGAATGTATGGCCGACCTGCCTACGGTTATGCACGTCCTTATGGCTATGGCTACGGAGGTGGCCTGGGCATGCCCCTCATGGGAGGTCTCATGGGAGGTGCGCTTCTGGGAGGACTATTGTTCTAGGTCGTCGAGTCTCCTGCACCCATCTTTAACGACGTAACGAATGGCTTCTCTAGGTCGATACCCTAATCCTATCCAAACACTCTGTAACCAACAAGCTTCACACTTCATATGCCCTTGGTCACACTGCAGTACAAGCACAGAACAATCACAACTGGAATTAATGCAGCAAAACAGAATCCAGCAATCATACAGCAGTTCAAGATATTATAAAAGCGTCGAAACACATCCAGTGATCTCAATCTCGCTCGATTTTCAGGCAGCAAGAGGGCCAGACTTTCGCTCTATGTGTGCTCTCTTGAGCCCCTTTCGTCTTATGCTCATGAGTGGAATATCAGTAGACCTGCGACTATAGCAACCTTACTTCTGCTATCCCGTCATGAAGCTGCGACGTTTTTAGAATATAGCCAATCGTGTCTTTTTCCCAGAAATGTACTTGATGCAATTGTGAATGCCAACACGCTCATTTCATCTTTTGTTTCTTTTGCTTCTTTTTTCTTTTTTCTTTTGCTGGGAGATGTTGCTGCTGGTATAACCCTGTACTCCCATGTTCATGGTCTGTACCGTTCTAGGAAACCTCATAGATCTGTAATATACAACTGTGAGGAGTCTATTATGGCTTCTCGATGGCTTGAGATTATACGCAGAGCAATTAGATGGTTGGTCGAGAAATAGAGCTTTGTAATAGCTTTGCGCTTTAGAAAGGGAGTTTGGTATGCAGTTGCTGTGTACAAAGAAACCCCAACACCTCAACGACTACGATTCTATAAAGTGACAGATCCGTACAGACGGTATTATCCAAATGTAGCTGCTTGCTACTAAAATGGACTGGACGAGTATGACAAAAATATCAGTAGAGTGGATTTGATATGAACAGAAAGACAGAGTCACCTTCAAGGTCTTGGAGAATCCAAAGCCATAGTTGAAAGGCTTCTTGATGGCTGGGAAGGATTTTCATCGGGACATCAAGCTAAGTGGAACTGATTTCAAGCTATGTATATCATATCTGTGATCAAGCAATTCAAAGCAGCGAAACACGGCACCTAGATGTCAATCAATACCTCTCAATCAACCATGCATGTCGTTCCTTTTCGTCCATCTCACCAAGCATCTGCTTCTCGGCTCTCTTCATACCCACATAATCAATGATCAGATCAGGACTCATGTATCGCCCAAGCGCTGTGTTTGCACCAAGACACTCTAGCGACTCCTCGAGTGACTCGGGCATTTTCTTCTTGATGCCGAGTTCTTCTCGCCGAATGTCAGTCAAGTGTGCTGGGTTCGCTGTGCAGTCTTTCATATCCATCTGCCTCCCATTTTCCACGCCATACAGGCCAGCAGCGAGTAGAGCAGATAGAGCAAGGTAAGGGTTTGCAAAGCCGTCTAGACAGCGAACCTCCCATCGGCCTTGCTTAACCTTACGAAGCGGCACTTCTCTGTTTTGTGTTCCCCATGCCACCCAGATACCACTGGTCCACATGTCTTTGGCAACGCGGTGGTAACTTGCTTCATTAGGTAGCAAAAAGGCACAAAGAGAGGGCAGATGCTCGAGGATGCCGGCGAAGAATGACAGTTCTTTCTTTTCCAACTCTTCTGTAGACAGACTGGTCGAGTTGAGCGAGATGTGCACGTGTTGACCGGAACCCACGTTGTTGAGGGGCACTGGATGTAATGTAGCGTGGAGTTTGTGAAGACGAGCGATCTGTTGAACCACCTGGCGCGCTTGCACGAGCGTGTCGATTGCCTCAACGACAGGCAAAGGTGGTAGCACGAATTCGTATTGTCCGGGTCCAGATTCGGAGTGGAACTGCTGCACATCGATACCAATGTTCGTCAGCTCGTCAGCAATCTCTGCAAGCACTGGCAGCGCGATCTCAAATTGCTCCGGAGTAAAAGTACCCCAAGCGTGGTTCGTGGTCCAGGGCTTGTACAGGCCTTCCGAATCTTGTTTCAGGAAGACTACTTCGATTTCGAAACCAGCTAGGAATGTGATTCCATGATCATTCGTGAAGCTATCTGTCAGGGTCCGAAGAGTGTTTCTTGGACAAAGATGTGAGCGATGGCCGTCTTCGTTATGAAAAGATCCTATCACCGTTGCAGAAGCAAGCGGGTCCCTAGAGTGTGATAATTTCAATGATGAAATTTGAGGCTCGACGTAGAGTTGACCTGTGGACGAGACTGCCGGAGTGACACGATCATTTTGCAGAGTGCCTGTGTTCCCTAGCGAGATGCCAATGCGGTCTCCATTGGTGATCATGCGACGGAAGCTGGCAATTGGTAACATTCGAACACGCAGCGTACCGAGATAATCCAGCCATTGGACGTAGACAAATTTCAACTCTGAGTGCTTTTCGAAGAATCTTGTGAGCATGTCCAAGTCGTAAGGCTTCTCGTGTGGCTCAATATCTTTCCATGCGAGCTGCAGAGGCTGAGGAGCTTGCATAATCCTAGCTTCACGGTTGCTCTGTGCCCTGGTTCGTCGTGGTTGCTCGTTCTGTCAAGAACATTAGTGACAGTTTTGGATATACCGTCAACCGCCCTCACAGAAGACTAC
Source organism: Aureobasidium sp. EXF-10728 (assembly GCA_023848605.1). Classification (NCBI taxonomy): domain Eukaryota; kingdom Fungi; phylum Ascomycota; class Dothideomycetes; order Dothideales; family Saccotheciaceae; genus Aureobasidium; species Aureobasidium sp. EXF-10728. The sequence continues at coordinate 912,068 of SWBG01000002.1, read as the reverse complement.
ATGCAAGTTTCTGCTTGCGTAGACACAGAATGTCTGGAATGACATACCGGTACGATTTCTGAGAGCTCTGCTTCGAGGTTGTACACTCGCTTTGCGTTGTTAAAGTAAATGTCCTTTGCAGCTTCGATGGCCTGCTCCACCGTAAGATCCTTGTTCTCCACATATTCTACAAGAACCTTCTCGAATGCTTGTCTGAATTGCTTCAGCGCAAGCCAGTAGACCTCGCCGAAATGATGGGCATCGGTACTGAAGAGCAATTTCGAAAAAGGCGTGATCTCCATGCATTGACGCAGGATAGTCTCTTGCCCATTCCTGCTGACCTGAGGGAATACTTCACCGAGGTCAAGATAGACATTCTTGTAGACCGTGGCAAGATATCCGGCTTGTCGCATGTACGGGTATGATGTATGCAAAAGGATCATCTGAACGTCAGGGTAAGCAACAATGAGAGATTGAAGATGAGAGGGGTCGGCCAGAAGCAGATTGATATCTGCGTCACCAAGACCGGTGTGAAATTGAAGTGGCTTGCTTATCGAGTCTTGTTTGGCTGCTGCGCTTAGAAGTCGACATGTTGAGATGACGAGACTGTCGTTTAATCCTTTGGACTCGATACGGAAATCGTTCTGCAAGCAGTGGGGAAGATAGCCGCTTTGGAATGCCTCGAGACCATTGGTAGCTATCTGAACGTCTCCAGCGATCTTAACGTCCAGACCAGTTCGATAGCATATCACAGACTTGAATCCTGCCACATCTGGATCATTAATCTCGGTAACGATGGAAGATTCGAAAGCTTGGAGGAAGGTAATCCAGGCTTCAGCACACATGTCATCGTTGTGTATGGCGGGTCCGATAGGTAGAGTGCCTTTCCTGTACATCTCACGTAGAATGTCTGCAGCCACAGTCTCGATGCGAACAATGCGCAGTGTCTTGTCGAGAACAAAGTCATCGTGCCAGTCGAACAAGTATACCGTTGTATCATCGAGACCATCGTCCATGAGGATGGTGTGTATTCCCGTAAAGCATCTTTGGAGAAAGCTCTCGAAATCTCCCTGTAAGATATCTGCTCTCTTCTCCATCAAGTCATCCCACGTTGCATCATCCTCAAGGCCATAAAGTTCGCGTAATTGGCGAACAGTACGGATGTGTGAGAGCGATGTTCTTGTGTCTTGGAGAGCATCTCCTTGTGCTTCTGTTGTTGCGGTCAGCAGGTCGTGAGCTTCTTGCTTCGACGGCAGTAGAAGGTTGTGGGCATGATTGTCGATGACTGGACACGAACGGACAACGTTCCTTAAGTCGTCCAGAGTTGCCATCTCTGAATTGTACAGACAACTTCCAATCCGGTGAGAATGCTCATGGACAACTGGCGACCTCCATGTGAACACGCGGCCCTTATCGATAAGCCGAGCTCCTTCCCATGTTCCAACACAGTCACAACCTCGCGATCGACCCCTCTCCCACACTAATCTTTAGTGCTGTTACATGCTGAAGCAACGTACAGTCACATGAGAGATGCTCAAGGATAACTTTGTGTCTGTAGACCTGGCTCTATTGCGAAAAGCACGATGCATTTCTATAGCTACTCGTGAGAGAGAGCACATCAAGCCTTTCACAATTACAAAGAGCGATGCCGTAAGCTCAAAACTTCATGTCATGATAAACAGTGTTCTGATCGAGGTAATCTGTATCATATTATTCATTAGACGAAGCCCAGGTCGTCATCACTAGTGTTTTCATATCCTCCAGGCTGTTCCTGACGCAAAGTAACCCAATTACCGAGCTTACTCGTTCTTCTTGATGACCTTCTTACCCATGCTAAGTCCCAAACCGTAATCGTAGACAAGAGTACCTCCCAAGTTGGCACCAAACATCAACAGAGCTCCCAGCACAATGCTTGCACCAACCATCCAAGTCTGAGGCTCATATGCCATGGGGTTGAGTCCCTCCTTGATGTACTCCAAACTCGAGGCGCTTCTCCTCTTGTACCAGATCCAAGCTGACACGGCGATCACAATATCGTTGACCAAGGCGTGCGCAATCAAGACCTTGGACTTTGCCTTTAGCTTTCCGCTCTGGTCGTAAAGACCTTGGTTCTGGACCATCTGGGCGGCTTGGGCGATTCCAGAGGCGGCCGCGGGGAGAGCGGTGAGGACGCCGAGTCCCAGGGCCCAGTAACCGATGCGCGTGGTCTCGACGACGGTGGGCAGGTAGCTGGTCAGGGTGCTGGGGAGGTATGGGCGGACGACATGGAGGGCATCGAGACCGTAAGCCGTGCTCAGGAAGGCAATAGGCCAGTGGACGGTCGCGGGGTGGACGGGGTGACTATGCAGATGGACATGTCAGCTCTTCCTGCACGCGGTCGTAACAGTATAGCTCATTGTTGTCGTTGCTCAACAAGCAACAATGTGGGGAAAGCATCCATGACTTACTCGAGAGACATGATTGATGGAAGCTGTATCAACAAGACTTGGTACAATCGGGAGAGGTGAGATGGCAAGAGGCTCTCGGAGAATTTAGTTGAGATATTGAGAAAAGCAAACAAACAGTTGTCTCTAAATATTGTTTCCCTGCTTGGGAGAAATGGTCGAATGTTGATCGGCCCCTCCCGGCTTTAACAATGGTCATCATTTGGTCATCAATCCTGCATCCTGCCGTGATTCGTGCGTTCACAACATCTTGGAAACAGGACACAGGTAGAGCCACTCAAACCTCAAAAGAGCTGGGCCCGACTTAGCTCGAATGCAGAATCATAAAAAAGAGACGATAGAAAGGTCACAAAAGAGCAAAAGAAATTGATGGTTGAGGTCGTACTGGGGCTCGAACCCAGGACTCGAGAAGGTTTGATAGTATAATCAAAATCTCACGTGCTAACCGCTACACTATACAACCAGAATATGTCTACAGTTGAGCCTTCACTGTATATATAAACAAGATTCACGAACAAGCTACTGATTTTTTGGGCCAATTCTCCTACAACTACCAGTACTACGCTCCACGCTGCGTCATGTAATTTCATGGGTTACTCGGTTGGTCTTGTGTACCCTAGTAACCTAGTCTACCTCTGTAGCAACCCCAATCGTCATCAAAGTCATGTTTCTCATCAAAATCGTCTCCCATGCATGTGGCACCGCATCCATCAGTATCTGTCCCAGCCAACAACACACCCTTCGTCTTCATCATCCTCACCACTCTGCACAGCATTGTCATCACTGCCACTTGCACACCTCTGGTCTTCCTCATCGATAACGCCGTTCCCATCTTCCTCAATCTCAGGCCCCTTCTCGGCAATCTCGCTCTCAATCAAGCTCTTCAACAAGCCGCAGAACTCGGCGTGCAGACGTACGAAAAAGTACTCGTCCCCGACAATCTCGGCCAGACTGCGGGTTTTGGGGACGTTTGCTAGTGGAGAGGCTGCCGACAGGGAGGAGCGAGGGTAGCCGTCTGGGTCTACTGATTTGGCAGACAGAAAACTGGATACGGGGGTAACGACTGCGGATGTGGGCGGTGCTGGTTTCTGTGGATGGCTTGTGGTAGAGGCAATGGACGAGGCCTGCGAGTGGGTGCGGTGGGGTTGTGGTGGAGAGACGGGCGGCGGAGTGCGTTCGGCGGATCCCATGGACATTGGTGGTGAGGGTGTAGCACTTGAACTGTAGCTACGCAAGGATCCAACATTTGCCGCAGACAAATCAATTGGCGAGGCGTCTGCACTTTCTCCCTGTTGTATGGTGGACAGATGTGTTTCGGCCAGTGTGACGATTGACTTGGCCCACGCTTCAAAGGCACGACGGACGGTCATCTGGTGTCTGAACAGACAACGCGAGCCTACGGCTACAAAGGCATATGCTCTTCTTTGTCCCCTAGCTCTTGGATCTGGCAGACGAAAGACATGTGCGACATTGACCGTTCTTGGGTCCTTTGGTCCTTGGGTGGCCAGATCGGTGGTCAGGGTCATGGAACCGGAGCTCTGGCCACGGGGCAGAGACTCGACGGCTAAGGCTCGCGTGCAGGCATCGCGTAGCAGAGGATTGGAAGGCGCGCGCGTTGTCGCAAAGGTCGAATCACGCCATTTGCTGCGAAGTACGGGTGGAGTTGTGGTTGCGGCTGGCACGTTGTACGAGCAGTTGGCGCAACTTGTGCCCGTCTCGTTGGGCGGCGGCGAAGTTGCAGTCGGCGACTGAACTGAAGTCGTCAGAAGTGCTTGCGGCCCGTGGATCTCGCAGAAATGTCCCAGCGATATCAGTGTGTCTGCCATATGGATCGATGACCAGGAGCAGGGTCAGCGTGCTTTGGCTCGCGTGGCATTGGCTGTGGGGCCGATCAACAGACGACAGACGACTCTCCGCCAAAACAACCTCCTCTCATCTTTGACTTGAGACAGATCCTCTGGGCAAACAAAGATACATTTGTCTTCTCAAAACTTCTGCTTGGTAGCTAGTTTTTCCTTGCCCAGCTACGCTCCCAAAAAGCCATGCTCAGTCGAAGATAGCAAAAAATATCCTCATAGCCATGCCAGTCTGCGGTATGCATTTTCAATCATGTTCGTCTTCTTCCTAGTCTTACCAGCCATTCATTCGTCATCCTGGTCTTCTTCTTCTTCCTCCTCGCATGTGTCAGCCTATTCCACCCTTGTCTTTGGTTCTAGTTGGATGTCAGTAGCCGATAAGACTTCGTAGACGGTACAGTAGGCAACTTACTGCCAACGATAGCAAAGGTAGCCTCGTTAGGGGCCAAGCCGTTGTTTGGAGCCGCCTGAAGTTGTTCCTGAATAGCCCCCGCAAAGGTAAGATCGCTGGTAATGATCTGGTCAAACTGTCCCCATACAACCATCTCTTCTGGAGCAAGCACTTTCTCGGCCTTAAGCTGACGCACAAAGTCTGCGTATGACAGGTCGCGCCAATCCTGGAGCGTTTCTGGGGCGGCATCCTTTCCATCCACGGGTGCTTGACAACGCCAGAGTGGAAACGATACAATCTTGCGATTCCAGGGATCTGAAGAACTTGGCCTGACGACTAAGATTGTCTCAGCCAGCTTTGGCAAAGGCTCCGGGTCCTCAGACTCTGGATCGATTGGACTGTGTGTGAACGGAAGAACCGAGTCAACTCGGGTCGACAGCTTGTCGAATGGCGACTCAAAGAATTGCTCGCTTGGAGACGGTGTCCTCTTGTTGATTGGTGTGAAACCAAGAGGGCTCTTGAGCTTGCGAGGACGCCCTCGAGTGGGCACGACAGGGCTGTCCTCCTTCAGGTAAGGCACGATGTGTTTTGGTTCACTCTTCAGCTTTGGAGCGTTTGTCTTCTTCTTTGACACTGTCTTGGATGTGCCTTGGTTCTTGTTGTAATCGAATAGGTAGTTCGAGAGGATCTTGCTGATCGAGCTCTTGGTCCATTTGTCTGAGGCTTTGGAACGATCCCACTGAGCGTGGAACTGACTCAAGAGTTGCTCCTTGTGGGAAGCGTAGAGTACGTTACGATTTTCGCCGATTGGGGTTGGGGCAATGGTCTTCGCGGACAAGCGCAGCGCTGATTCGAGGCGTTGCTGGTCGTTTGCGGAAAAGCCGTGCATGGTGGCAAGTGTTTTGCCATTGTGAGCCGGCTTGATCTTTTCTGTGTCTTTGGGCATGATGAAGTGACGAAGAGGGGGATGCAGATGATAATGAGGATGAGCAGCGGTGGAGATGAGTGTTGTATTGAGCGTCTGGTTTTGAAGGTGGAAGTGACTGACACGTGCAAGGCTCCATAGTCACTTCCTCTTCGACAACTCAACCACCAGCGACGCGGCTTCGTGCTCCTTCCTCAGCAGTGCCTCTGCTTCTTCTTGACTTGAATATTCGCACTGTCAATCTAGCCGCGAGAATACCAGTGTCAACTACTGAATGCGACAACCATCAGTGAACATAATGTCTTCAAGGGGAGCCAACCGAACTAGTTGCATGATCTCAGATTTGACCGCAAGTCTACTAAAGACTACCACATTATCTAAAAGGCTCCTCTATCCCAGGCTCTTCATCAATCGCGCCATCGTTCTCTTGATAGTGTTCATCTTTCGTCATGATCTTTCAACACAAATCGAACTGCAGAACAGTGATACTGTACTTGGGCACATCCCAAGACCAAGCAGAACCATTCTCCGAGCTTGCCGTCGACTCAATCTCAGCAGGACGGGGAACAACCTCGGTTTTGTTGCCGACATAGTTGTATGAATTGAGATCGCTAGCAGTGATAGATGTACCGTTGACGCCCGAGTAAGCTGAGGGAATGTTGACGCTCAGAGGCACGGTGGAGTTCAACGTGTTGATCACCTTGAGGTAGACAGCATTTTTGTCCTCGTCAATGCTGGCTGCCCAGTAGAGAGGGTTTATTTGCCCCTCGGTGGCAGTGACGGGCAATGTCTCGGTACCGCGGTAATGGGCAAACAGCCACTGTTGCCAGTAACTAGCACTCAGCACTGTGTTGTCATGCAGAGCATCATACGAGATCATGTCGGGAGTCCAGTTGGTAAAGTTACGGTTCTGGAGCGAAGGCGCGTACGAGGACATCTTGACAGTGTTGGGGTTGCGCTCAGCACCAAGTGCATAGACACCCTCAGCGATAGCAGAAAGAAGACGGGGGTACTGAACATGAACGTCGAGAGGGTAAGAGTAGTTGACGACGCCGGAAGGTGTGTCAATCTGGATGACCGAGTATTCACCCAATAGCACAGTGACATTGGTGTTGTTTGTTTCCTGCTGCCAGTTGTCCCACAGATCGAAGTTGGTCAAGAACCAAGAGGGCTCTTGGTATCCATGCCAGTCCCACATGTTGCCTTCCGGGATGGAGATGTTGTAGTTAGCAGCATTCTCGTTGAAGGCAGTGCTGATGTAAGTGATGTCAGGATATGCCTTCTTCAAGCCATCATACATGATCTGGAATCGATAAGGGTATGTGACGCTGAACCAATCCTCATTGCCGATCTCAACAAAGTTGATCTTGAAAGGCTCAGGATGTCCGTCAGCGATACGTCTAGCACCCCACTTGGTAGAGTTGTCGCCCATGCAATACTCGAGCTCGTCCAGGGCTTCTTGCAAGATTTCGGGCATCTGCTCAGGAGGATAAGAAGCACCGTTCTGTCCGTAGACATCGAGAGAGAAGCCAGCATATACAGCTAGGACGGGTTCGATATCCATAGCCTCAGTCCATTCAAGATATTCAAGCAAACCAAGACCCTGCGTGTTGTAGTAATTCCAGTCACCGACACGACCAGGGCGGTCCTGCAGCGGACCCAGCGTCTCCCACCACTTCCATCTCTGAGCAGGACTGAAGCCCTCAAGATTGTTACCACCAGGGAATCTCAAGAATTGAGGATTGAGGTCGTAGAATCCTTGTGCGATATCAGGACGCAGACCGTTCTTGTAGCCCTTGAAGGTCTCGGGGAACACGGAGACTAGATTGAAGTAGAATGTCTGTCCAGCAACTTGAGCACCGTCGAAGGTGATGGCAAAAGTATTGTTGGCATCAGGAGCAGTCGCGTTAGGATGCAAGGTGGTTTCGAGCTGCTTGAAATCAATATAGGTAGGTGTGACGTTCTTGAAGGTCGAGCTCGCCCAAGTCTCGCCAGTGACGTTCGAACGGAAAGACACAGTAATATCGCTCGCGTTGCCCTGAGTATTACGAGGGTAATTGTTCAGGTAGAAAAGCGAGGCGTTGTATTGCTGGGGACGGACATCGAAGCCCCACCAGCCGAAGTTCTGGAACCCGACTTCTCCAGTTGCATTAAGAGGAAAGTCGATCTGTAGAGAGGTTTCCAAAGCATCCGAGAGAGGATGAAGGATATCGAGAGTCATGCGTACACCATCACCGATGGGTGCCCATGCTGTCATGACAGGATCGAAAGGAACGATTGGATTCTCGGAGTCGGTCACATACGTACCAACATAACCATCGAGTGTCGAGACGATTGCGTTGGACCCTGGGCTGCATGAGTGAAGCTCGAGGGCAATGAGATGCTCTACATACCTTGGAAAGCACGGTTGGCGATCATCTCTGCATAGATTCCACCATCTCCAGAGTGGTTAATGTCCTGGAAAGCATGGTCAGTTGCCGGGTGACATTGTTCAGAATTGATAAGACTTACTTCATGCATGATACCATAGAGGTAAGGGGAAGTGGCATTACGCTTGCTGCAGTCGAGCGTGTCAATGTGCAAGACGACCGGAGAATTGTCATTGCGAGTGGCATTGATATATGCTTGGTATGAGGGAAGAGAGGAGGATAAAGCGGTATCATTGTTAAACTGGCGTGGAGCGACATGGGGCAGCCTTCTGGCACTGACTACGCCAGCACCGGCAAGGACAAGAGTTGCAAACCCAAGCATCTTCGTTTGACTTTAACGTCGAAGAACAGAGATGCCAATGGTAAAAGCATGGTGGGAATGCTTTGCTCTATATATTGAGCCATTCGATATTATCCTGATCATACAAGGCAAAGAGATGAGGAAGCACCCGTAAACACTGAACTGTTTTCATGGAGACCATGTCATAGATCATCGAAACCCACCGGTAGCGGCGTGGTTCCTGCAAAGAAGAAGCTGGATCCACCAATGACAATGGTGAGAGGCTGTCAAGGTGGAGGCTGGGGAAGCAGAGCCAAGGTGCGGGGATGGAGAACCACACATCACGGCTAAATGCGGATCGCTATACCGAGCCGATGAAGGCATCTTGAAGCAGATCATCGGGCAAATAGGGTTTGGCACATCAACTACTAATTGCAAACAGGTTGCAATGAGCCGGCGTGCAGCAGCATCAGAGCGCATCCTTGATCAGTACTCGTGGCCTCACCCGCTGCCTGCATATTGATGGCTGGGAGACCACCATCTCAAGCCTCTTGTTCTGCAAGGCCTCACAACGGAAAGACAAGGGTTGGGTTGATCGAACTGATTCATTTGCTCCACCAATGGCCTGGTGTTTTCTTGTTCTGACCTCTTCGACCTAGAGATGAGCTGGCGTTACCGTTGACTTGGGGCTTTTGCGCTCCATCTCCGTCCATCAGTTTCCTCCACAATTCTGCAATTGGGATCCGTTTTGCAGGAAGCATACTATACTGAAGACTGTACAGGCTCTTGCGATGGATCGGCGGAACAAAACGGCCTGTGAAAAGGCACAGGAACACACTAGGCGAGAGGTAGTGTTTGCGAATGCGATATGCGAGCTGTGCGTATTGCGAGAACGTTTCTGAAAAAGGCAGAGGCACCGACTGTAACACGTTAATGACTAGATCGCGCGGACAGTAGGTGGGATCGGATACCTGTAACTGTATATGCGCAGTGGGTGCAACGTCGGGATTTGTAGAACCATGTTGATGAGAAGAATCGAATGCAGAGGGGGTATCACGAAGTTCAAAACGTATGCCACCTGTTTGATAGGTTAGAGCAGGTCCCATGTACACCCAGTTGGTCTGATTTCACCTGGTAGTCGCTGAGAATCTTTGATCCTCAGCATTAGTGCGAAAAGAGGGAAATGGTTCAAGCAAGCCAGCCATGTGTCCAAAGCAGCTTTGAAAGCAATTATTCCCATGCGCGCGCCAGCAAAAGTTGCATAGAAGACACCAATTGTAGGGAGCAGGAACGTCAAAAGCGTGAATAAAATCGTACCCAGCAGCAGCTGGTCAAGGTCGTAGTCGCACGAGTCGATGCGGTTTCGGAGGACGTTTCGTTTCTTGCCACGGAAGAGATGGAAGAGTGAAACTATTATGGTGAGCTGCCAGTTGTATATGCGGGCCGAGGCAATGTAGAAAGCGTAAACATGAATCGTCAAAATGGAAAGTAAATCTGAGAAGAGGGAGATAGGCATGCTTGCACCCGCAAAGCTTGAGAAGCCTATGACCTGGATGACATGTGGAAGCAGAGGTCGGATGTTTGTCATACATTCAGCCCAGTAGTCAATGATCCAGAGGAAGAGATCACCAAGAAACTGTGCCAAATCTCCATTGAGTTTAAGACCAGCAGGATAATCCATCAGCCAACATATCATGCGTTGTAGACCATCGATAAACCATGAGTCGACGATAGACTCGACTTGGCCCGCGACGTAGTCTGAATTCTCGATGATGTACGAGCCAATGGCGATGCCGATGATAATGTCGTTTGCGACGAGCCAAAGACTATTGTAAAAACGAATGTACTCGGGGTGGCTGTTTGTGACGCTGCCCCAGTCGGTGCGTCGCTTCCGCAGTGTAAGGTATTGAATTGGCCAGTAACAAAACTGCTGCAGGCGGATATCGATCTGCTGTGCGGTAGCCGAGATGTCTTTGAGAGCGGCAGCGTCTGGAATAGGTCGCCATTCGAGAATCTTCAACCACGCTTCACCAGCGATACGATGACCGACCAAAGCCAGTACTAGCAACTGAGTGATGACGGGATAGACATAGGCAAAGAAAGCGTGGTGTATACCATAGCGAGTGTAGTCCCAGAGGTCGGCCGCCGACTCTGCCATGCGCTCGCTCACGCTCATGCTGCGTTTCGTGCGCGGACCAACGAAGCCGATGTTCTTTCGCATCAACTCGTCAATCTCGTATGAGCAATTGATCTGATTCAATATGACGGGCAGAGCAATCTCCTTGGAAGTGCGGGCATGATGGACAACAGTGTGCATGCGCAACTTTTCGACCAGCTGCTGCTTTCGCGCTTTATCGGCCGTCTCTTCGACACCAAAGCCTCCGACTTGTGTCCTGCCTGCTCTTTTTTGTGCGTCCGATAAAGTTAAAGAGATGGGCGCGAGGGATAGGTATTGCATGCGATAGGGATTAGGTCGATCAAAGGTGACGACCTGCAGTGAGATGGACGGTTCGCCAGGGCAATGCACTTGAGGGATTGTAGAGCGGAGATTGAAATAGACCTGGATAGACGAGGGGTTGAATGTGAGGGAAGGCGCACGCTCCGGGTTCAGCGTTCCTAGAACCTGCAAAGGCAAGCGGCCACACCTGTTGATGATACGGTCAATGGGATGAGGACTGCCGCGGAAGAGGACGCCCATTCTGAGAGCATTGTCGACGTTGCGGGCCTGTATCCCTGTTAGCCAATGTAGGGACGATTGCTGGCAGACCGTGTCGAAGACTAACATCAACCTCGGACAAGACGGTCACAACGACCATATCTAAGTCCGAGTTCCTCCATCCTACAATGACGCCTGCTTTGTCGGAACGGACAAGGTCGGTAGGCCAGAAGATGCGCATCAAGGCATTGGGGGCGATCATGAAGGTCTAGAAGGAGCCTCGCCGTTTGAGTTGTTCACGCGCCGAAAGACCTAGAGCTGGACGAGGATGCTTCTTTATGTCAGGAGGGGTTCCTGCCGACGAGACGATTGCACTGACTATGTCGCTCTCTCGGGCAGCTATGCGCTCGATAGGGATGATCAGGACGACGAAGAAGATGCTAAGAGCCAGGAAGGCCTTCAACGAGCGAGTCTGCAATGCTGTCAGCCATGGACGGCGCAGGAGTAGAGGAGAGGCACGGGGGAGGCGCACAATGACACCTTTGTCCCAAGCAAAGATGGCCAGTTCATACAGGCGGGTGACGAGGTCCCAGCGAGCGGTGATGTACCCAGCTACGAAGATGCCAAGCGTGAGGACGGAGAATGGGTGCATGAATTGCCTCGCTCATGACCAGAGTCGATGTGTGTGTGTGTCGCGGGTGATGCGCGCCCTCTTGGCAGCGAGCAGCGTATTGTCCGAGTATCGACGGGAAAGAGTGCAAAGAAGCAGATTGAGAGACGAATGTCAGTGGTGGAGCATGACGATCAGGGAGCCAAAGTGCAGAGAGGCTTGGAAATTGCCTTTCTCCTGGTCAGCGTCCAGCCGCGCAATCGTCGCCCTCGGTGCTCTGAGCTCGACGACATCCTCTCCCCAGATGCCTCCGACCCTGACTTGGTCTGTGCCCCCATGCAAACCTCTATCCAAAAGAGGAAGCAGCGAATCGCGACAAAATCCCTGGTCTGCCTTTCCACCTTGATCAGTCCACTATCGCCAACACACGATAGTGACACTCACATGTTCTGAGCCTGGTCGCGTAGACGTCGTGTTTGCCGTTCGCTGTTCGTCTTGTTGGAATCCCTTCCCTGGCTTTGTCAATCTCGCCCTGGTTATGCTTGATATTATGCAGCAAGCCTTGTAATTTCCAACATCAACCTTCAATTGCCGACTTTGATCCTTCTACATGATCAATGTTCGGACGCGTTCAGCACGGTAATGCCCACGGTGGTGGCGGAGGTGGTAGGGTCTGCTCTTTCTACCAACAGGGTCGTTGCAAATTCGGAGGTAAGCTCAATGAGTCTTCTCTTCTATATTTGCTCCATGTGCTGATCATGTTATCCAGACAACTGCAAGTTCGATCATCCTGGCGCCAACAGATCTCAGGACGGTGGAAACCGTTTTCAGGCACTCGAAAATCAGGGCAACAACTTCGGTCAGGGAAATCGCAACAACCAGCGACCGTCTGCTCCTGGTAGAGGGAAGCAATACACTAGCCAAAACTCGTAAGTCCATTACCTCTTGTTCCGACCACTGGACCACATCATTCTTTGATAACAGATACTGACGTCTTTCCAGTTATGGAGTGACGAGAGATGGAATTGAGAGTGACCTTCGAGGAGAGAAGCCCCAATGGCCATTCTCTGCTTATGGTCCAGGTAGAGATGCTCCGATACAGCTATTCGGAGGGTTTCCGATAGAGCAGAGTCCGGAGGAGATGCGTGTTCTCTACTATCAAGCTGTCGCAAACGGTAATCCAGAGCCCGCTGTAAGTAATACAGATCTTGACACGTGCGCTCAAGGTAATCTGACTACCTATACAGATGCAAGCCCAACAGGAACTTATCGCTCAGACAACTCAGCAAGTAGAACGAATACTTAATGATCTCGACGGGGCAGTCAAATATGTCCTGGATGGAGAGAACCAACATCCAAATCGTACGGACGGATGTCAGGCTGCGGTTGGAAATGTCTTCCACAAAGGTCGAAAACTAAACTCGAAATTTTCACCCAACGCTACAGCGCAAGCAGCCATCCAGCCAGTTCAGACAGGCGCATTCGGTCAGCCCTCTTCTATGGGTGGCGGCGGAGCATTTGGCCAACCCTCTAATCTTGGAGGTGGAGGCGGTTTTGGCCAGGCATCTAACCTTGGGCAGAGGCCAAGTCCATTTGGACAACCGGCAAGTACAGCACCAGCCACAGGAGCTTTCGGTTCTCCCTCAGCCCTTGGCCAGAAGCCTTCCTTTGGACAATCTGCAGCAGGATTCGGCCAGCCATCTGTGCTAGGAGTATCCACAGGCGGCTTTGGACAGCCGTCGACGCTTGGTTCGAGAGGGGCGTTCGGACAGCCTGCTGGAGGAAGTCAAGCGAGCCCGTTCTCCCAGACGCCACAGTCCAACCAAGCGCAGTCATCGCCTTTTGCACAAGCCCCGCAGCAAGGAGGAGGGACGTTCGGGCAAACTTCAGCATTCGGGCAAGCGTCAACATTCGGCCAGCCACCAAACAATACCTTTGGGCAGTCTGGCTTTAGTCAGCAACCTCAGCCAGCATTTGGTCAGCCCTCAGCACCTGCTCCCCAGAACGCAGCCTTCGGCCAGCCATCAGCACCCGCTCAAACCACAGCATTTGGCCAACCATCAGCACCTAGTCAACAAACAGCATTTGGCCAACCATCAGCACCCGGCCAGCAGACACCAGCATTCGGAAAGCCATCAACGCCTGCATTTGGCCAACCATCAGCACCCACGCCTCAGAATGGCGTATTCGGGCGGCCCTCAGCTCCCTCACAGCAGCAGACCGGGTTTGCAAAGCCTTCGCCGTTCGCTCAAGCACAAGAGAATCAGCAGCAGTCACCATTCGCACAAGCTGCAGCTAAACCGGCTGCATTCGGACAGCCATCACAGCCCGCGGACAAGCAAACGTTCGGTGGTGGCTTTGGAACAGCTGTCGCACCACCACAGCAACAGGCCCAGCAACAACAGCCGCCACAATCGTTCGCAGAGCCCATGCCTCAGGGCGACTGGATCACACGCCAACCAAATGGAACGCTCAAAAGCTTCAAAGGCGCACCTGTGCAGTATCAAGCAACAAAAGAGACAGTGCCCACTCAAGAGCCGTACTACAGAAAGGCCAATGGGCAGATGGAACGGATCTGGCATCCAGAGGGCATTCCGGCGCCCAGGGCGGAAATTGAAGCGCCAGCAGAAGCCTACACGGCCGAGCATGAAGCAGCATACAAGTTTGTGGCAGAGCAAGGCGTGTTCAAGGACGGGATCATGCCAGAGCTACCGCCCAAGTGCGAGTGGATCAGGTGGGATATATAAGTTTATCCAGTATGTAGTTTCACCAAGCAATCAATTGCTGACGCGGAATTGTTCCGCGAAAAGACGATATCACATCTCAACCCATGATGCATCTCCATCAGCGTGACAAGCAGTGTGAGATCGAGAGACGACTTTACTGATGCCGAAATTTGTTGGCGCCGCTATACTGCGCTGACAGGGTAAGACAAGACAAACAGGAAAAGGAGTGTCCATGACGAAGTAAGTGTTTCATGAGCTCTTGGCCAAAAAAAGCGAGCGTGTCTCTTCCCCACAAGATGATGCGTACTCTGTTGATGTCACGAACAAAATCACCATGGAAGTACGAAGACGACTGCCTCGCGAGAGGTCATACATACACGAAAAGCAAGAGGGTGCCCCGGTTTCTGATACAGCGGCATCCAAGACTGGACATGGTGTGATCAATGGGCTGCTGGTCCTGCTCGGATACTTGGTTCAACTCCTGAAGTCGGTCGTGTACGGGCCACCGAAGACGGACACGCGACAGCGACAAGATGAAGACGAGGACAAGAACAATGAAGAGACGATACTGCTGGGACGCATGTGCCGTGGGGTGATTGCAGTTTGTGAACGGCGTCGCAAGAGAAGCACGGCTCTAGTACTCTCCTCGAGCAGTCACGACCGAGAGGTGCCTTCAGTACTGAAGCATGCCTCAACCGCATATGCCTTTTTGGGCTCAGAGACACATCCCAGACTACTCCGGTACCTATCTCGTCCTCTTCCTGAGCAAAAGCCCTACTGACCCAGTTTCAGCTGCCTCTCCTACGGCCCTCCAATCGTCCTCGAACACGCTCCCCTCGGCACCGTCCACGCCCTGCTCTCGACCAAAACACCCTACCCTTCCCTCTCACACTTCTCGATACCCGTCAAACACGCCACCCTAGCCCTCCCCCTCTCCTGGCTCCTCCAAACCGCCTCCGCCCTCCGCTTCCTGCACGACCAAAAAGTTACTCATGGCGCCATCTGCCCATCCTCCCTCTTGCTGCGCTCAGACATGTCCATCGCCATAACCGACTTTACAAAATCCACAATTAATGGCCACAATAATGGCGTGCCCACCAGACAACCAAATGAATTCGCCTTCCCCGTCGACGCGTTAAGATATGATTACTTTGACGGCGAATTGTCTGCAAACTCTCAAGCGCTGGGGTTGGCCATTGACGCCTTTGACTTTGCGACGTTGGCTTATGGGTTGTTGGTGAGAAAAGAGCCGCAGTGGGAATTGCCGACTGGCAATGGGACTTGGGCTTTGGAAGAGCTGCACGAGGCGTTGGATGATGCGGCGCCAGAGCTGGGGGATGAGATTGTGGTGGGCTATGTGGTGAGGGATGCTTGGTGTTTGGTCTATGAGGAGGGAAAGACTTTGCAGGAGGATGTCGTGCATGCGCTGCTGAGACATGGGTTTCAGGTCAGGGGTGATGAGGTTGTTGGTGTCAAGGAAGCTGTCACGACATTTGCAGCGTCGTATCATCCTTCTTGGAGATTCGAAAAGTGAGCATTATCATTTACGTTCTGTATTCATAAGGAAACAAAACAAAAATACCCAGGCAACTCCATACAATCTACCAAGTCTCGGCAGGGAGTATACTGTCCCCCCTCGACCTCCGCTGCCTAAACACCGGATACGCAGAACTCGTCTCGCTAATCTGCCTACTGCCCCTCCTCTGCCTAATCGTATTCATGTACCCATTAGCCCAAACGTCATTACCAAACACATCGTCAATATCATCCATCTCATCCAACACACTCTGCGGCGGCTCCTCGTCAAACACATTACCCAGATCCGCATGCGCGCCAAAGCTCTCCCAGAAATCCATAAATGCGTGGCGGCGCCTTGGTCCGAGTTTGGAGCTGCGTTGCCAGAGGTATTTGCGTTCGTAGAGGGCGATGGCGAGGAGGAGGGGTGCGTTGAGTACGCGTACTGCCGTGACGTTTACTTTGTGGAACCAGCGGGGTGTGGTGAGGAATTTGATGGGGAGGAGGATGACTAGAGCGGCGACATTGAAGGGAGGGCGGAAAGCGAAGAGGGTGTCTGACTTGACGCCTTCAAAGGTCAGGACAGCCCTTCTGAATTGGATTTCGGCCGTGGCGTTCTTTGCGAGGTTGGAATAGGTGTTGCTGAGCATGGACACCAGGATAGTCAGGAATAGAGTGTTTCCGATGAAGGCGAACAGCACCATGAGAAATGGCCCTAGCCAGCTGTGGAACTCGACCGATTTCGTAATTCCTGTGCCATCGAGACCGAACCAAATCCACAGCATCCACTTAGAGATGGTCAGGAAGCTGTGCGAAGCATAGCCTTCTTGGCTCTCGCTGAGCCAGCGCATGGCAAGCAAGAACCCACCAAAGCACCACACGGTGACCATTGTAAGAAAGGTGAAGTCTCCCATCATGGTTCGCAGCGCGATAAACAGCATGTTCTCAGGCATCAGACAGAACGCCAGTCTTGGCATCAGAATTGGTGCTCCTAGGGAGAGAATGTCGAGTGCCTGTTTGCCCACAGGTCCAGAGTCAATCCTTAGGCCGTGCATGCGTATTCCAAAGTAAGCCAGGTAGATTAAAGAAAAGGCTATGTCCATAAAGGCCCACAAGTTCTCGGTGTGAACCGACCACCCGTGTTCCAGGACAGATGCAAGTTCTTCAAGCACCCAGCCACTACCGTAAACACAAAAGATAAGCTCTACCGTCGTGAAGTGCAAGTGGCCGGGTCCTATCTCCTTGGCCTTGTTGAACATCGTCAGCAGATACAAGCCGAACAATATGAGGAATTGAGCAATCTCAATGACCTTGCGGTTGCGAGGGACAATGAGACGATATTGGTTCAGAATTGGTGCTTTGCGAGGGTCGTAGAGAGATATTCTGCGGTTCTTGTAACGATCCGGCAGAATATCGATGAATGCGGTCGGCGTGTAGATGATACGGCCTCTGTAGACGGCATCGACAATCTTTTGACAGGCAGATGCTGCCAAGAAGCTTTTGGACTCTGAAATGATAGCCACCTCAAGCGCTGTCAAGACTCGCTCACGGCCTGACGCAAACCAGCTTTCAGCAAGTGCGGAAGGTCGCTTGCCTCTGTCAACCGACGGAGGAGCATTCTGGAACGGCTCGAATCCAGACACCAAGACATTGGCAAGTGTCAGAAGTCCTTCACGGCCACTGTGATCCTCGTCGAAGCGGCGCAAGATTCGACTGGCCAGAACCTCGCACAAATTGGCACGGGTGATATTGACAGTTTGGTGATGGGCTTGGAAAGACTGCTGACGGAGGAACTGCACACGATTGACCAGAAGGCACCAAACTGGTGGAAATCAGAATCGTTACAGAATGTGATGTAGTCGACTTACCAATTGAAACATCGTCTGGATCATAAAGGTGGTCAAGCAGAGGTCGCACAACAGCGGTGTTCATGCGAGGGCTCTTAAGCTGATCAAGACTATAAGGATCATCTACAACGGTTTAGTGTACTGCCGAAAAAAAAAATATGTCGGTATCGATGTACCAATGCATGCAATCACGAGTCTTCTGATTCGATGGATGGTCGTATAGATGGGCAATTGCCTATGAGGATTGGGTTGCCAAGGTATGCTGTCCTTGCGAGGTGGATAACATCCATCGTCGTCTGCAGCCTCACCATCATCGTCAAGAAGTTGTTGCTGTTCTTCGCGGGACATCGCCAGTCTAACGGCCTCGCTGATGCTACGCGAAGATTGCTCTCTGGCAGAAAATCTGTCCGGCAACGACGGGCGAAACCGCTCCGGCGAGGGAGTGGTCATGGTGATATGTTTGTCGCCATTACCATTCTGCTGGTTCGATGACTCGGCAGTGTCCTCGTCGAGTGGCGGCGTTTGGCTGCGCTCACGATAATGAGGGCTCACCGAGTCCTGTCCAAGATTGAATTGAATTGCACTCGGGCTTGGGCTAGGGCGATCGTCCATCTTTGCGACCGTCGTGCATTCGTCGCTCAATGGTGTAGGGAAATGGCTGATGAATGTGTTTTTGTCTTGGTAGAATGGCCCGCATCAAACATCAGAGCTTTGTGGCTGCCGAACCGCGGCGGCGTTGGCTTCAAATTAGCAACAGAAGTTCACGCGGCTCAGCAATTGTATCTGATTGCCATGCACTTGTAGGAAGATACATGTGACCTTGGAGCATCTGATGACGTTTCCGAGATGATAGCACTTTAGATACTCTCAAGTATACTGTGCATGGTGCGAGAATTAAGGAGGTAGAAAATCTCGCAAGAGCCAATGTCGTTCACATCGATGGCAACAATCAGTCTCGATGATGCCAACGTCTCGAGCGGTCAGTGTTCGTCGTGACCTTTACTTTTTTCCTACATAGCTTCACATCTGTTTCGACTGTCTCAATTCTCGCTATCGTCGCGACGTTTTGATGGCGATTCTAATCAACTTCATATCTCTAGAACTGCGATGAAGAGGACGTATATCATGCCCCGGCTGTCTCTCATCAAAATCACAGTAGCGGGTCACTCTTGTGTCCATCTTGTACATGCTCTTGCTCCTCAAGATTATCGAAAATCCGCCGGATATCATCGCCATGACATGCGATCTGACGTGTTTCGCTCAGGTTCTCTGCACCAGTATTAGCAGCCTTTCCCAACGAAGAGGATAAAGAATATCCTTTGGAGTCGACGAAATTGCGGGACTCACCTTCAACTCCGCCGCCAATCGCACCAATCCGTTGTTGTCCATGGTTGCCAGGTAGCTTGTCACGAACCATCTGTTGCCGTTTGCATCCTGATAGAAGTGTTCTTTGGATCCACCAAGATATCCTTGGATCATTGCATTGCCGCCAATATGAAGCCGGCCTTCTTGTCCTCGACCCAACACGCGAACATCCCTGCTGTCGACAGAACAAATCTTGACGAAAGATCCCGACATGACTGTACCAACACTGTCCAGAGTCCGATCCTCTGGAGACACGCCACGCCAACCAAGTACTCCAAATCCTTCGCTCATAGTCAAGGATGACGATACCCATTGGGTTTGTAGTGCGTGTTGTCCTTGGCTTAGCAGTTCCGCGCTTACCATCCCTCCATGTACAGACAGATTTTCCAAAGAGTTGAGGTTCTTTTGTGATCGTGAAGGGTGATTGATCAGCTCCTCTAGTTGCGGTGGTGTACAGACAAGACGCGTGCAGCGGTGAAACTCGATTGCAGAGAGTATCATTTGTGCAGAAAACAAGACTCCTGAAAACACGATAGCTGCGCCCCTCTTCCACGCCACTAGCGCCGCCTCAAGGGATGCACTGCTTGAGGATTGGCAAGTGACTAGATATCTCTGCTGTGGAAGAATATACTGGTTCACCAGCGCAGTCCGGATGTTCGGGACAGTCAAAGGGCAGCCCTTGGGAGGATTCTCCTGAGTGAAAAGGACCACCGCGACGCGGTCATCGGCGACAATACGTTCTTCTGGGCTTGGTCGGTAGGGCTTGTCTCCTGGTCCTCGAAGCCTGTAAGTCTCTGGAGGTTCGAAATTGACCCAGCCACGGAAGAAAGAGTCGACTCGCTCGTGACAGACGATCTTGACTTTGACTGCTTTCGTCAAGTCATGATAGAGCTCGTCGAAATTGTAGGCGTCTCTGAAGTTGGATACTAGGACGATACTGGTCTTCAACTGCTCGAGAGGGTACTCCTGCTCTCCGGCACTGTTCACGGCCAGAGTTGCAGGATCCAGAGGCACGAAAGTAAGCTCAAGGATGGCCGCGACCCAGAACCCGAGCGCCCATTCTGCACAGGTTGGAAGGAAGACAACCACAGTGTCTCCTCTCTTGACTCCATACCCTTCCCAAGCAAGCGCAAGATCCCGGGCGGCTCTCATCAGTTGGCGATATGTCCAGGTCAAGCAGCCGGCGACTGGCTTTTCTCCGACAATATTCCTCAGATATCCCCAAGACTGGTGTGTGCAGATCAGAGCAATATTATCTGGTCCTTCGTCGTATCCTTCTTCAAGCTGGCGAAACATGAGATCAGGTCCCATCTGCGCGCCCCAACCACCATCTAGGATGGAGAGTCGTTTGTCGTGCTTTGCAGTCGCCATGAGATCTGACTTGTGAGCCTAAACCAGTAAAGTCGCATTCGACGACCTTCAAGATCAATCGCACAAGCTCAAGTAGTGATCTGGTCAAGCAGGAGTTGGAGGGGGCTTTCGGATTGATAAGAGTTTGTGTCTCGTCGTGAGTATGCGGAAGAATGAACCCGCATAAGACAATGATAGCGCGCGATTGCTATTCTACCAAGCACATGGATATTTCTCACGTAGTAAGACTGTCAGGCGCTGCGTACTAGACACGGGCCAAACAAACGCCAATTGCTTGGGTACAAAGAGCAATCCGCCAGCGCAAATGTTAAGACAACTTTAGACTAACAGGCAAGAGCATCGCGGCTGGTTCCTTCCACATCACTCTGCATCGTCTTCTTCATCGCGCAGATTCGTCGCCCTCTTTTTCCTACTCACATCAACTTCCCATCTTCACGAGTTTTGTCTCGAACCCATCGCAAGATCTGCAATTCTTCACAGCAACATTCACAATGCCTGACTTCAATGACCTTCCCAACGAGTTGATGGTGGAGACATTCTCTTACTTCGACATCGAAGACTTGATTACATGCATGAGAGTCAACAAGTCCTTCCAAGCCATCACCGAGCACTCTGCTTTCGATCAAATCTTCTTTCGCACCAAGGCCATCGAACCTAACGAGCTCGTTCATATCAGCAAGCTCCAAATCAATCCAGCCTTCGACAAACTGATTTGCTCCACTCGATCTGACATGGACGACATCGGCTTCATTTTCTGTGATCGACAGCTTAACGACCGGAACGATTATCGCGAGTTAGCCCTGACCGACTCGTCTGCCGCCAAACAGAATGCCACAGAACCCGCCGTTAATCACCTCTGTCTCATATCCTACGGCTGGGACCACATCGAGGTCGAGTCGGAACATGCTTTGACTGTCCAGGACGTGATGCAAGGACTTTGCGACTACTACAAGTCTGGTGCCCCTTATGATAGACCCAACTACCTCTTCGAAGGATTCTACAAGTACAAGGCATCCGACACGGATCAGCTCATCCTCGAGGTTCTTTGGGGCACTTGACTGGTGCAAGCTTTGCTAAAGCGCAGATTGGGATGTATTATCATCCACCGAAGTTGTTCTATACCCAAATCATGTTAGCTACTAGCAGAACCACTCAACCCGAGTATGATACATATTAATGCTCAAAATTTGCTCGCAAGATGACTGTCCGTTTCCATGTGCAATATCTGTAATCATACCGCTGCAAGAGCGTCCAGTGATTCTTGAACGAGAGCTAGGGCCAATGTTAATAATATCTACTTTCTCATCACCTTGACATCGTGTACCCTAGTGCAACAATGCCCACCATACACGATCTTCCAGACGAGCTGCTGCTAGAAGTTCTCTCGTACCTCGACGACTACCTCGATGTAAGAGACTGCTCGCGAACCAGCACGATGCTGAGAGCCATTGCCCATCATCCCATTCTCGACCACAAACTGTTCCGATCCAAAAAAGTCAAGCACAAGCACGACAGTCCAGCCATTAGACGTTATTATGCAGTAGTCAAGTGGCAGCTCGTGTGTCCTTTCCCACAACTGTGAGAGAAAGAGAGTGGATAGCTTGGGAAGACACGAAAGGCAGGGGAAAACATTATAGTTCAGAAGTATAACCAAACCAGTATCGTACAAAAAACTCATCCCTCGTGATTCCAACTCATTATTTCGTTACAACCTCTACTCCTCCTTCTTGTCTGCAGTCTCTACTCTGACTTGTTCTGCTCCTCTTGGGTGGTTGTACGATCGATCCAACCCTCACCTCTCAGGACGCCCATACCTTTACGAATCATGGCGCCTCTGACGGCCTTGGGTTGTGTCTCGTACAGTACATCGATGAGGGCCATACTGGCGGCAAAGAGCATGACATCTCCGCCTTTGACGCCCTTCCACCAACCCCTCTTGACACCGACCTTCCAGAAGGAATCCAGACTCATGCGTGCAGAGTAGATGAAGCTGCTGCGTTGACCTCTTCTCGCAACAAAGGCCCAGAGACCACTAAGGAAGCCACTCAAGAACCAGCGTTGTGTGGCCAGTGTGTTACGAGGCAGATATGTTGCAAACAGGCAGATGGTTCCCCAGGCTGTTCCGATGGATCCGGTGATGAAGAGAGACATGCGCAGGATCTTTGCGGCAAGGCGGTTGAGTTGCTGCATAGGATTTTGGACGAAGGATTTGTAGGATAGAAGGGCAAAGACAGCATAGATGACGGTGAAGAAGCGGGCGGTAGAAGGGAAGGCAGCAATAAAGTATTTGACATATGTGCGCATGCATGACGGGTCGTGAGGGTGTAGGAGAGCGCAAGAGGTGTTGGTGATGGCAGGGTGTGCCAGGGCGGTGATTGCCGACAGATGTGAGATGGATGCAGGGAGGTGTTGTTTAGCGGCTGGGAAGAGAATGGGCGAGACGAATGCTGGCCAGCGCAGGCGCGAAATTTCAGCCAGACCATCAACAATATCGAAGGTGGCGGGCCAGGCTTTGTCGATAGGATAGGTAGAGGGGCGTTGCTGGATGTATTCGGGACTGCGTTTCAGAATGAAGCTGCCATAGTTTGCTGGAAAGCATTCGCGGTCGAAGACGAAAGCGTGCAAGAGTTGTCCACAAGCAAAAGGCATGAGCATCCAGCTTCCTACCCAGTCGGGCTTGCCCTTCTTCCCCCAGATACCCTTCTCCTCTGCAGCATTGTAGGCAAACTCCAGAGAGCGGCTGAAGGCGTAAATGGCGACGCTGATACGCAACTGGGAGGCAGGGCACACGCCCAGGAAGAGGCCAGACAGTGCTGCACCCACGGCAGGCGTGTACGACGATGTCAGACCAAGACTGATGCGAGGATTTCGACGGCGGAAAGGACGTGCCGAGGGTTCAAGTAACGAAGCACGAAGACGGAGGAAGAAGCGATATAGCAGACGGTGGAAGAGCAGGATGAGAGACAATGAGGCCGACAGGCGCAGGTGTGATGCTTTGGGGCTTGCATTCTTTGTAGCTGGACTATTCGACCTTGGTCAGTGCTACATGTCGAGTGTTGCTATGAGCTGTCTTACTTGATTGGCCGTAGTCTGCGCGAAATGACGTCCCAGCCCTTGAGGGCAGCATAGGTCATGGCAAAGACGCGCAGACTGGCTCGTACTGTAGAGACACTGGCATCGTGCTTGCTTTCTACTATGGCTTCGTATCGGCGTGGTGGGAGAGCACGCTTCTGTACCGAGGGGGCGCGTGATGCGAGGTATTGGTGAAGTAATTCATACTCGTTTGCACTGATGGTATAGCGAAGCGCATTGCGTGTGACGGCATCCAGCTTCGGTCGGCTGCCGCTGGAAGCAGAGCTGGCCGCTGAAGAGGCAGACTGCACCATGCTCGATTACTCTTCCTTCAAGCAGAATCATGCATATCGAGCCTTTAGAGGCAACAGGGGGAGACGACGATACTTGAACAAAACAAGCTTCTGCTCCATCAAGCCCGGCGACGCGCTGGCGAGGAGCCGAGGTTGACTGTTGACACCTTTTTCTCGTCAGGGGTCCAACGACTCTCTGCAACAGGAAACTCTGTCCGGCAAGCCAAATATCTCTTCAGATGTCGAGCAGGATATTCTGATTGTTGAGGAAACCGCTGGAAGCCTTGCCATTGTTGTGAGCCTTAAAATTGCCTCAAGGATGCCTTCCACCTGCTTGCCAATCACATGAAGAACACTTCTTCGAAGGATGCAGCGTCCGTGCGCAATTTATGCTTCGCAGTCTATGATGCCGTATCCATGGTCGCTGCCTCAAGCCTTCATGTCGATTTTCCAGCACGTTCAATGCTAAAAGCGAGATCGAACTCCACCAAGTCACAGTGGCATGGATACTGCGAGCGTGAAAGGGCCTGTCGCTCCTCAGTCCCCGGCCGCCGTGCCACTGTCGTGTACCCTGTGCAGGAAACGTGAGTCAGTTGTTCAAGTACTTCGTCTTCTCCTTTGACCCTTTCCAGGTAAGATCAAGTGCGACAAGCAGAACCCATGTTCCAATTGCGTGGCTTCTCAAAGAGAGTGTATTCCTGTCGTCCGCGCCAGATTACCGCGTGGGAGAAATGGTGGTCGTAAGGGCGTAAACTCAGAACTACGCAACAGAATCAACCGCCTGGAAGGCCTTGTTCAATCTCTCAATTCTGGTCTGCTACCCGATCATCCAGACTTTGAAGCTCTGCCACAAAAGACACGCACCAATAGCGACACTCAAGCATCAACTTTTCCAGCTCCTCTTCCATCTAAGCAACAACCATTTGACTCTCGCGAGGCCACTCCCGATACCACGAGGTGGCCGCTGGGCTCAACGCTCTGGGCCCAATTGGCCCATGAACTCAACGATATTCACACAGTGCTTGACAACGAGGACGACGACAACAACGACAATGACGATGATCTTGATTCAAGCCCGCCTTCTGTGCCCACGGATAGCAGTGGAACTCCAGGAGATCTGCTGTTTACCTCGCAATCCGTCTCTGTTCCTGCTCCCGTCGTTTCCAGTAGTGATGTGTCGGAATATATCAAAATCTTCCGACGCAACGTCGATTATATCCTAAAGTTTGTTCACCTGCCTAGTTTCGAGAAGCTCTTGACCGAAAAGGAACCTTACCTGGGCCATGCGCCGGAAGATCCAGCCACCCAAGCACTCATGGCGAGCGCTTTCTACGCATGCGTATGCAGTATCAGCAACTCGCATTGCCTGGTTGCATTCAACAAAAAAAGAGAAGATCTGAGAAATGAGTGGCAGCAAGCAACTTTTCAGTGCCTCTCACAAATCGAGATTGTCAAGAGACCAAGCCTTGTAAGCTTACAGGCGTTGTCGATGTACATAGTGAGTCAAACATATAAAACTGGCGAGAACTTGGCTGATCCATGAGCAGGCGGCTCTGAGGTCACATCAAGACGATCAACAAAGTTGGATGCTAATCTCCCTGGCAGTCAGAATGGCCCAATCTTTACAACTTCATCGGGAGGAAGCCTATAACAGATTGCCTTGGGGCCAAGCTGAAGTACGTCGTCGCACGTGGTATACGCTGAAAGCACTGGACTACCAAGCCGCTATGGACCGAGGGAGTGATCTAATGATCGTTCCAGGAGGGTGGACTACTAAACTTCCAACTGATCATGTCGACTCGGATTTCTCACTACATACACCTCCAATTCTGTCAAGCACAAGTTCCCCGACTGGGATGGTCTTCTACAGTATCCACTGCCACAGCAACTGGCTTTTGAGAGAACTAAACTGGGTGTTGCCAGGCGAAGCAGAGAAGCCACCTACGCCGATACAGAGCTCGTGGAAGGTCAGACAGGACGCCATCGCACGACTTGAGCGTACCTTTGATGAAGAAATCTTATCACACATCCAAGAAGATGGCGTGTTTCGTTTTGCTTCCATCAGCTTTACCAAGGTTCTTCTTAGATGTGCACAGTTGTACGCAGTTCGACCGCTCCAGCGCCATCCCCAATTGACTCTGCCCCCGCCCGAACATACGAACATCTTGCTCCTCGCTGTTGAAGCACTCGAGGTCAAGCGTGGCTTGCTGAGCGAAACTACTGAGCCGTGGCATTGGATCATCAAGGGCTTTGTAGATTGGCACGGCTTGGCTGTTCTACTGGCAGAGCTCTGCAATCCTGACCAGTATGATGCACAGCTTCTTGAGAGAGCGTGGACAGTTGGGCTACTCTCGTTTGATGAACTCTCGGGTCAAATTGCCGAAGGGACTCAAGGTCCCTTGTGGAGACCGATCAAGAAGTTGATGCGAGTTGCACAGAAGAAGCGTCAGGAGAGGTCGATATTGGCACCAACTATGGTCATGCCAGGACTATCTGATGATTATGTGGACGACTTATCTGCGTACACGACCTCCGCGATGGACCTGATGCCGATGAATGCTGTGACGGACGTCGGCCAGGGATGGAACACCATGTCATCTGATCCCTTGCAAGCATCATGGTTTAACTGGCAGTCTTTTACTGATGATGTCGCGTCCCTGAATAATGGGTATAGTTGGGGCGCGATGGATTTCGATCCAATCTTTGAGAGCCTATGAGGCACGAAGCAACCCCTGTATCAATGTGTTAGTACTAGTGTGGCACTCTACTCTACATGAATCACATCTCTACTTCTAAGAATGCCTTTTATCGCTCCTTTCATCTTGTGCCATGCTATTATTCATCTCGGTTTTTCGCACTCTCCGGCCTTGTGATTTTTGGCGGCTCCGTCCGGGCTGAGAGGCAATGACCTTATGATATTCTGCGCCTTTCCTGCATCCATCCTGCATTAGAGACTGCCGTTGGTTTATCATCAGAACGACGTCCAAGCAGTACTCGAGTAGCCAGAAATACAAGCAGCAGAGTTGGTCGAAGTTGGCGCTGTCACGAATCCTTTTTGGTGGATCGATTGCTGATCGGAGCAAGCTTCCTTCGGTCTTTTGGACCCAGACCTTCCTCACTCTCCTTCCTCAATTGCTTGCTCGTTCCAACAACAA
This sequence comes from Aureobasidium sp. EXF-10728, assembly GCA_023848605.1. Classification (NCBI taxonomy): domain Eukaryota; kingdom Fungi; phylum Ascomycota; class Dothideomycetes; order Dothideales; family Saccotheciaceae; genus Aureobasidium; species Aureobasidium sp. EXF-10728. Next base: position 885,154 of record SWBG01000002.1, on the reverse strand, counting down.
AACTTATGTTGTTGTGCCGCTCAGTCATACAAATCTGTTTTCGACCATGTTGTCACAGATCAAGTGGTCGGGCCGTGACGGGACGCAGTCTTGAAGACGGCGCAGCCTTTTAATTTACAGGCTGCAGCCGCCCGCGCTACTTGTACATTCGCTGACAAGGATAGTCAGCCTTGGTCGCCAATCTTTCCGCCTCTTATCCTTGGACTGTTTCCTGCCCTCAGGATGGACCAAACTCTCGCCTTTATTATTGCGCATTCGTACCATGGCAGCAAGCCACGAGATCATTGAGCTCAGCAGGCTTCTTGATTCACGCTTTAGAGCTGAAGAAATTTCCCTTGACGACCGTGTATCGCAGTCACGCTCAAAAGCCTCTCTACAAGGAAATCATGGAACGACGACAGATAGCTCTCAGCATCTGGTCGTCTCCGACGTGGACATTCTCAACGACCATGCTTCCTCGATTGCTAAAGGATACGACGTCTCGGTCCATCAAGTCGCGGATAAAGAAGATATAAATTCTCGTCGCTTCTATCGTACTCCTTGGGCACTGCGTCGACTGCATTTGATATGCCTCATCATCGTCCTCGTACTTATGATTGTCGCTTTGGAAGTCGCACAATACATCTCGAAAAAGGATCAAGGTCTGGCAACCACAACGCAAAGGATACACTACGTGTGGACATATGGACCTACTGCTGGTAATGCTGAGACGCCATCTCTGATTTACCTGACTGACCGCCACCAGTATTTTCCATTCTCGCAATATTCTGGGGAGCTCTCGAGTATCAGACAAAGGTCATGATGCCTTGGAAGCTGATGACAGATAGCCCACAGAAAGCGAAAAATAGCCTGTTACTGGACTACGTCTCGCCAAACTCGATTTTAGTGCTCTGGAGATCTATGCAAGCCAGGCACTGGTCTGTTGTGGTAACAGTTTTGGGCTCTCAGCTGGTACTTCTGGCCACTGTTATATCTACTGGCCTGTTCATGTTGGAACCAACACTAGTCCAGCAAAAAGAAGCCCCGATGGCCGTCAGAAAGTTTGATGACACCAATCTCAACATCACCGTCGTCAACGCTTTACCAGTACTAGTTGTCGAAGGCGTCATGTCTGAAAGCATTTGGAAAGGCTATCCGCCGCACACAAACGATTTGATCGCAATAGAACCATTTGCAGCTGTTCATGAGTTACCTGGTAAGTGCAGCTAGACGATCGTCTGAACGGTATTTCCAAGTTAGATGAGGTACATGGATGTCACCAGGACTGAGACTTGACACAACAGAAATATATACATTACTGGAAGCTGACTTTGATCCAGAGTCCGAAGTCTCGAAGACTGCCAATGTCAACGTATTTTCTGCAGATCTAGATTGTCACATCGGCTTTGTTGCAAATGCCACAATGCGCGTCACGATAAGCGAATGGAGTTTGAAAGCCAGTCTGTCGGACTCTGAATGTACCACAGATCTGATCGACATTGGGACTCGGGCTGATGATAGCTCCGACCACGTTGTGGACCCAGCTCAGCAGAGAGTTGGTGCTGCAACGATACAGAAATGCCCACAAAGCGGCGACACTGATGTAGGGTATTTGGTCCTTACATTTACTCAAGTCACTCTGCCGAAGAACCTCGAATTTGGGAACAAGGGGGATGCAATCATGCTACCTATGGATTCGTTCGAGCTCAACTCGACGGTGCTTTTCTGCCAACCCACGGGCAAGTTGCAGAAGGCTCTGGTGACCACTGATCCGTACGATTCTATTGGTGAAGTGATCTATGCAAACACTTCCGCACATCTAGGAATCTCCTCTTGGGACATGGCGTTAGCATTCAACGACTCGGTTCTTGATGCCGCCAAAACTATCTCGACGACAGCTGACATGTATGCTTATGACACATACTTCAGGATCTTGCAAGAGATTTCTCTTCAAGATCCAGTGAAGTACATGGATTCTAGAGTGCTAGAAGCAGAATCTCGGCGTCTGTTCACCGCCGTGTGGGCTCAGATTGCTAATCAGTACTTGCTAACGAGTTCGACCCAGCAGATTGCGGGCATCTATCGAGCGAACTTGCTCCGTCTCCTCACTCGTGAAGCGACGTTCAGCGTCTTGGAAGCTATTATGGCTACCATCCTGGTCTGTGCAATTCTCTTATTGTTCATCCGACCTCTAGCGGATCTGGCAGACATGCCATCTTTAGGTCGTGTGGCTGCCATACTTTCCCGAAGTAAGGAGATAATGGGCACGTTGAAACACACTGGAAGTCGCCCCATCAGAGATCTAGAGCGCTTACTATCCGGTCAGCGGTGCCATCTGGCCTTACAGCTTGATGACGGCGTGATAGTCATCAGTGACCTAAGACCGCATCCTACTCCTAGCTTACCGGACAGCACTACCGCTTGGTGGAGGCCCATCGCTCTGTCAGCATGGATGCGAATACTTCTCCTGGTCCTTCCATTGGTGACCATTATCACACTTGAAGTCACTTTCCATCTATCAGAGAAACAAAACGGATTGGGCGATGTTACTACCAGTGGCTATGAACACTACACATGGACCGTCACACCTGCGGTCATCTTGACATCAATCAAACTTCTTGGACAGTCTCTAGCTTTTTCCATCGAAGCCCTGGATCCATATCTGGTTTTGAAAGCGGGTGCTAGCTCTGCGAAGCAAACTTTGTTTCATGACTTCCTCGCCCAGACGTCGCTTTTCAGATGTTTCAGCAGTACCCGAACAAGCCGATGGGCAGTGCTGAGCGTCTCGGTATCTACTTTGTTCAGTCCATTCCTCACTATAGTCGTTAGTGGTCTCTTCGACGAACAGCCCGTACCACGATACCGAGCACTAGACACCCATGCAGTGGAACAGTTGACCAAATTTGAGGCCCGTAGCTTTCGCCGTGACGCTGAGCCTCCTAAATATCTCGATTGTTCATTTGACGTATGAAAGCAGGATACACTCAATTCCGCCAATCTGTTGCTGCAACAAGCGATCCCATTTCCTGATGGAACCTTTGAAAACTACATGTTTCCACAGATGGCAGACCTATGGGCCATTCCAGATTCGTTTCATGTGTCGTCCGGTTCGGTGATCACACCTGGTTACCAACCACGTACTGTAAGCAAAGCAAGTCTCTTTCCAGCAGCCAATAGATTAGTCATTGTGACAGGCACAGAAAGCATTATATCTATTGAGAGCCATCTAGATGGCTCTCCACGCGGCCTATGTCATGTTGCCTTTGGAGCTATGCTGATCAATTTCACAGGTTTGTCAAGCTATGGAGCCATCCAGTTTTCAGTACACATTGCGTAACGATGGATCCAATATTGGCGGCAAGGAATGGCGAATGCCCGATCCAAGCTCGTTTTACCTCAACTTTACACATCCTGATCTCACTGGTTGTGATTGTTCCTCGCCACAGTACAGAACTGAGTACGAGTCCTGCACGCCAGGGTTACTCTCCCTCGGTTTTACCATCAATCCGAACAACACTCTATTCTCAAAGACTTTGGATGTGGGACTAGACCTCGCCGCAGCTGGCTTTATGGACCCTAATGCGTGGACGAATTCTTCTTCCTTGGCCCACTCGAGTCGTCAGTGTCCTAACTTGACGTTGGTCTATGGTGATTGGAACCAACGATCTAACACGTCACTGAACTTAGGAGGTGTTGCTTGCTATTACAACATGGAAGAAGCTCAGCTCAACATCTCCTATGCACTTCCACAGCTGGAAGTGACTGGAGTTTCCCCTACAAAGACCTCACCTGTACACGGAGATCCTAGCTGCTGGCCTTTTATGAGTCAAAGCATCAACAACTATCTGGCAAATGGCCCATCTGAGCCATATGATAGTCTGTTCATGGCTGCATTGAACGGAAGCGACAAACAAACGTTCTTCAAACCTTGCAATGCTGCCAGTTTTGCAAGCCGAGTCAGCCAGATCTACGATACGTTCCTGACCCAATATTTCAGTTCCAACATGCGCAATACCAATCTCACGAACGGAGTGCCTCAGGTGCCGGTGACTCTTGTCGACGACAGCCGTCAACGCCTGTTTCAGAGCCGAATATCTACGAGTATTCTGGAAGGACTCCTCGGCATCATCTGGGTGTGCACAGTCATTGCTCTTGTTCTCTTTGACAGCAAAGAGCTGCTTCCGAAAGATCCATGCAGTATTGCAGCTCAAGCTAGTTTCTTTGCCGACTCCGAATTTCTGGACTTGATACCCACTGGTGCCGAACACCTCTCTGATCAGGAGCTTGCTGAGACGACGCCTTTCAAGGACCATCTTTTCAGCATGGGATGGTGGGAAAAGGAAGGTGGAGGGCAGAGGACGTTCGGGATTGATATCGGTCAAGCTGTGTCAGTAGACCATAGTAACCAGCGATGGACGTGGTTCAAGAGATTTCTCGGCTTGTGAGATCAAATCCGGCAGTCGCTATTAAGCTCGGAGCGCATGTTACAGCTATACCATACACAGGACGAGACTAGATCTGCTTTCTTTGTCTTGGTTATTATAATCCTACAATCATGATTGTTCTCGTGTTTTCCTCAACGCTGATATAGCCAACTGTCGGATAGTCTGAGCCGCGCTCCCTGCAAAGTCGTTCCAAGCTCGTGTCTCTTCGAGATGTGCGATGCAACCGCCGATGGTGGCTTTCCAATCGATTTCAGAAGACAAAGTGGCCGAGTGGCCCTGACTGACTTCACGAGTAATGACATAAGCAGCTTTGAGCAGACTCATGGAATAGAACCTACAGTAACACAAAAATTAGCAAACCTCATCAATACATTGGAGCGTTATCGGAAGCTGGGTACTGACCAGTGTTGACGGTAGAACTTTGGTATATTCCAGTTCATGTCTATGGACGTTATGTCGCATGCTGCCTGTAGACACATCGATCTTGCCCAGTTGAAGTCGTTTGGCTGGGTTCGCCAGTTCGATTCTAGGACGGAGTATATCGAAAGACGATGCGTGAGGTATGTCAAAATTACTCTTACACGCTGCCAGCGTACCCAAGGGTGTTTTGTCTCGAGCTCCGTAACGCTGGCATCTTGTGTCGGGCTTCCTGGCTTGAGATACTCCGGCAGTCTTGCAATAAGCTGGCGAAGGCGTTCGTCAGCTTGCCTGACCACTTCGCTCTTGGTCATGGTATCCTTGTAGAGTGAGCAGTAAAAGTCGTTGTAGACAATTGCTGCACGGACCATGAAGGACTGAAAACGGACAGACGATATCGTATGACCACCATATGCGACAGTCAAGTCTTCAGAATCAGGAAGACTTCCAGGTAACGAACACCTAGTCTCGCGCTCAGGAACAAGAGGCGTGTATCCCGGCACTGGAACCCAATCATGAATCACAATCAACCACCAAAGCCGTATGCATTGTTCCACAGGCATGGGCAGTGGAGCAGCCATTTTGTCTGGATGGTTCAGGCTGAGTTTGAGACTGATTCTAATGGCGGTGGCCCACATTGTTTGGCCCAGATCGTGGTCTCCTACATTGTCGAAACATAGTCCGAGGATAGCGATGGTTTGGACGGTGCGCACGCTGGGCTTTCGCATGTACTCTGCGTCGTCGAGACAGAACAGTGCTGCGTCGTACCAGCGGCAAGATAATGTCGGATGGTCGGCTAGTGGCAGCTCTAGTTTATCCGCTTGCTCTTCGCTCATGCTCATCAAAGAAGCCTGTGAGTCAAGTTAGCTGGCATATCGAAACAGATTTCCAAGTGATCTAACGGCAAGAACGGCAAAGTACAAGGCTAACCATGAGGACTCCATAGAAGTAATTGGCTTCCCCGACTGCCGCATAATGAGAAAAGTGTCATGCTCTTTCTCAAATCGGGCGTAGTAAAGTGCGTTGTGCACCCATGAATTCCAGACCCTGTCGTGCGCTACTAGAGCCCTGCTGGTGTTGATGTTTGGAAGAACCAGGTGATTCCATTTGGGCTGCGGTCTGATATGCATCTGTGGCTTTGACAATGCCTTCACACAGACTTGATCAAGACTCTCAAAGGTATCTGCTGGTTGATCATTCTCGACCTCGGATACAGACCAGATGGGCTCGCTTGGTGGATCTGGGGCCGTAGCGATAGGCGTAGAAGATTCGACCACGAGATCTGCCACTGCAACATTGCCAGTGATCTTTCTCCGCTTGCGTTTTTGACCAGCAGGGCGATCGGCTTCAGGGATACAGATGTGCTCTTCCCCTCGGCGTTGGCAGTTTGTACATGGTGTTGCTCGGTCGCACTTGACTTTACGAGATTGGCAGATGCTGCAAGGTCTTGGCCATCGTTGTCTTTTGAGCTTTTCGGACCTTTCTGCTGTTGTAGCCTTTTCTGCGTATTCCTCCAATCCTTCGAGTATCCCGGATGATCTTGTGAGTAGTTGTGTTGTCGAATTGAACAAAGTGCAGAGCCCGCGATTGAAGCGAGCTTAGCCGAGCTCTTCGAGTTGTTTCAGGACGCAGTGGGACATCTTGGGCAACGTCAACCAACCATGTTACCGTCATGAATCGAACAGGGGGGTTCACACTACAATAGAGATTGTTGTGAACTTTTCAATTGAGAGCGAATCCTCAAGACATCCTCCTGTATTGATTTGTTGGAATTGGTGCTAAAATCAAGCAGGTCGTCTCTCAACGTTCGCAAAGCTTGCGCTTGTCGTTCTCCAAGAGGTTCATCTTCCTTGCTTGCTTCGGCTTTGCTTGCTCTTCTTTACGACGCGATATATAGATTTTTAGCTTCTAAAGATCGCTCAATGTAGACACCCCAATGATGCGACTCTACACGTATCTACAGTTTTGCTAGTGGCGACCTCGTCTTCTGTTCCACCCACGCGGTGATCCTTGCTACCAACGCCTCGACTTCCACCCTCGTGTTACCAGCATGTAAGCATACACGAATCCGTTCGGCGCCCAAGGGAACGGTTGGTGGTACTATAGGTCTGACCAAAAAGTTCTTCTCCTGGCAGAATTTGGCCAGACCACGAGGATCTGAACTGAGCACTGAAAATATAGGTGATGGTGGGCACTCCTCGAGAACTTGGAGGAGGTGGCGTTGGTGTGATGGTAGACTCGAGGTGAGAGCAAACAGCCTTTCGTGTAAGAGGCTGATCAGATCGAAGAGATGTGTGGCAAGCGCAGTACTGTTGTCGTTCCAAAGGAATGTGTAGGCAGCTCTAATAGCAGCAAGTGCTGGGAAGGACAAGAAAGTCGTGTAAATCAGTGGTCGTGCGTAGTTGACCAGGTAATGCTTGATCAGTGGACTGCAGAGGATGGCGGCTGTAGTGGTTTGTCAGAAAAAGTTTCAGTAAAACTGGGCGCAGAACAAGGACTTACCACCATTGCAAGCCATTGCCTTGCCGAAAGTATGCAACCGAATAGTGATCTTGTCCTCTAGCCCAAGCGCAGAGACCAACCCTCTCCCTTGTGGACCTAAGACGCCTGTGGAGTGTGCCTCGTCCACAATGATATGTCCGTTGCCGTTGGGCAGCAACTCGGCCACTGCCTCAACAATCTCCCTCAATGGTGCAACATCGCCATCCATACTGTAGATTGCCTCGACAGCAATGAAGATGCTTCGTCGACCAGATTCGAACTTCTCATCAGAGTTAATGCATCTCTTCAACACAGCTCGCAGATCCTTGACAGAGTTGTGCATAAAGGCAAAGTTTGCCCCAGCACGACTTGCTCTCATGCCGTCGTGCACACTTGCGTGAATGTAGCTGTCGTACACCACAATGTCTCCAGGCTGCGGCAAGACAGAGAACAAGCCCGCATTGGCATCGAATCCAGAGTTGCATAGTAAAGCATCGTGTGCACCGTGGAAAGCGGCAATGTCTTTTTCTAATGCTTCCGCGTATCTGCTGTTGCCGTCGAGGAGTCTTGAGCCACCACTACCGAGAGGAAAGTTGGGACGAGCAGCTAATTCTCGAAGGTAGAGGTCTCGGAGAGTAGAAGAGCTCGAGAGTGAGAGAAAATCGTTTGAGCTGAAGTCGATGGCATTGGCGGTGGGAAGAGTCAAGTTGCGGAGTGTCGAGGCTTGTCGACGGCGCGACAGAGCAAGGGCTAGGCTTCTCTCTAGATACGATGGCTGTGAGGTTGTGCCAGAAGGTAGTGATTGGTTTGTCTTCTTTTCCATGTCCATCGCCAGTCACGACTGTGTCCGGTATCTCGAGGTATTCCAATTATCGGTTTTTGATGTTTTTCAGGTGGCTTCCTTGTAAAGAGACGTTCTTGAGCTCGGCTAAAAACACGTTGACGAAGGAAAATACACTCCAACACCAGATTCAATAGTTCAAGGAAGGAAAATGAATGTCTATAATTCGATCATGCTGATGATGACTCTTGCAAAAACGCTGAGTCGTGTGTTTCCTCATCCACAAAAGTGTCGGGGTCGAGGCTCAAGAAGGCCTCGGCCCGATCGACGTTTTGGCTTCCCCGAAGACGGCACCCCGAATTCTCCGAGACCTGTTCCTTCCTCTAACATAAAGTATCGAGCATGTTGAGCATACACAGACCATGTTCTTGTTCTCTTGGTTGACATACCACTCATCTACCACCGAAAGCAACACTCACGAAACTTCTCTGGCCTCTCTTCTCATCCTGCTCAATACCAGTTCGGCTCCTCCCATGCACGGGCAAACTAACAGCACTACGTCTACTACTCTTTGGCTTGACGGTAGCATCGCTGCCTGCCTCCGAATGCCTACTCGACCGCCTCGAACCCTCCCCATGTAACGACCTTTGTCTATGCTTCTTGCTCGAACTCGATTTCCTGGACTCGCGGTCGTGGCTGCGTTCACGATGACGAGACTCATCACGTTCGTGTCGAGTATGGCGAGATGCAACACAGGAAATGCTGTCATCTGGAGCTACAGTCTCAAGATCATCAATTCGAGGGATCGAATTACTGTTGAGCAGACTGCCTACGATACTGGTCTTGCGTGACTCTGGCAGCGGTATACCAGCCGCCGAGGTATATTCCTCTGCCGGTGCTTGGCGTCCGAGGACAACGCCGACGATACTTCCTGCTCGAGACTCTGGAAGCGCGATCTGATGAGCCGATATCATCGAAGTAGCCCTGGACACTGGTAGTTGTCTTTCCATAGCTGAAACCAGAGATGGTCTCCTGGAGTTTGGCAGTGGTAGATCGGCACCCGACATAACGGATGTCTTTCTTGAAACTGGCAAGGCATATTCTGCCGCAGAAACTACTGACGTCTTTCCTGAGCCTGGTAATGGCAATTCTGCTGCCGAGACCACGGATGTCTTGCGAGATTCAGGTAGTGGTATGCCGGCGGCAGAGTGATGTCGTAATCCATTGATCTGACTCGCTTTGATGGTGCTCGTATCAGAACCATCATGCGGCGACACGTCTCTGTGTTTACTAGATCGATGGTTGGAAAACTTCTTCGATGCCATTAAACGATGGCTAGATAAATCGCGATGTCTGCTTGATCGATCTGGAGAGCTTGTCCGGTGCTCGCTTCGACAGCTCACGACTGACGGTTCCCGATGTCTGCTAGATCGATGAGAGTGTCTACTGACTCTGTCGGGAGAAACGTCTCCGCGCTTGTCGTGTTGATTTCTAGGAGAGTCTCTGTGAGTGTGTCTGCTATGCTTGCTCTTGCTCGAATGTGTCGAGTACATGCTCATCGCACTGTCTCGGCGAGCAATCACAAGATCTTGTGACGGCCATTCTTGAGCGTGTGCTGGGACGTCCGCAATCTGACGATCTGTGTTGCAGATAGAGGGAGGCGACGTCACCGCTCGACGAGACAGGATGGATGGTCGCGGACTGACTGTGGCCGGTATGTATTCAATCTGCTTTTCTGTCGGTGCTATCGATGGTGGACCTGCAGATCTTGATGCGGTCTGAGTAACAACTCTCGTCGCTGGTAGGTAGAGCGCTTCCGACATTTCGGGCTTCTTGCTAAGCCTTGAGGTGGGTGCTAGAGAGACATATTCAGGGCTGCGATAACTCTTTGTGTCGAACGTCTGAGGCTCGGGAGCTGCTTCGATTGCTCGTACGGAGCGTGTTTTGTGCGATCGCAATGGGACTTCGGACTCAACATCGCTGAACTGTTCCATCACTCTAGACGCGACCACAGAATCCGTAGTACTATAGTTGCGATGCACTCTCCTCGGCCGGGCAGTCACACTTTCAACGGGTTGTTCGAGTGTTTTGCTCGCCTGCGCTGTCTTGCTCATTGTCGCGGAGCTCAATACGGTCTTTGCCTTGCTGGTTTGAGCTTGACTCGGAGCAATCTTGCTAGGTGTCTTACTAGATGCTCTGCTAGACATGGCCTTTCTACTCATTGCCTCGGCAAAGTCTGCTTCTTGTTGCGCGCTGTCTTGTTCGCTCTTTACCATGGCGTAAGCGACTGCCGCACCGGCTGCAGCACCAAGGATAGTTCCTATGATGGCTTTGCCAGACATCTGGAATCCAGGTTCGGAGCTCTCGGATGAGATAGCAGGCATTGATGCAGTCCTGGTGACACTCGGGGCCTTGGAACGAGTTGATTCGGCGACGCTTGTCGTGGAAATGTCTTCGACATGAGGCTGGCTTCTTCGTGCTGACACAAAGGTAGTCCTATCCTCATCAGCCAGGACATTGACAATGCCTCTTCTCCATGTCAGCACACGGCTGCCTCCTGAGACAGTGGTGTATGCATCATGCTCTTCGAGTGGGTGGTGAATGACTTCAATGCTGTTGCCGTCGAGATCAAGCACTGCAGCATTGAAGATACAATCGTTACAGCCTCTAAAGGCAGGTGCGCCATTCGGTCGGCCGCCAGCGGTAAGTGCAGCCGTGTAAAAGTCTCTCACCGCCGATTTGCTGGTCGCGGAAAATGCCACATGAGCATTACTACGAGGGATACTGTGACGATCTCTATCAGCTCGGCTATTGCAGGCCACCGTCCTCGATCAAAGTCTTACCCGGGTACTTCAGGACTCAAGAAAAAGTCAGCATCGTCGGTGCCGAAGCCGACAGAGTCGCCTTGGTTGCCGACGTATCTATATCCGAGAGGTTGGAGCGCCGAGAGGAAGAAAGAGCACGCAGAGGGTACGTGAGAAACAGTCAAGCCGACGTGTGACACTGGCATGGCAGGCTTTGCACAAGGAGTGACCAGAGAAGAATGAAGGGAGCGAGAGACAAGAATTTATCAAAGATCAGCCCACAGGCACTTACATGATTAATCGGCCAAGCGGTCATGTCGACTCGATCATGGACACGTTGAGTTCGCGTCCAGACTACTGCACGTGCTATATATGCTGCGGCTGAAAGAAGTCTTGTTCCTGCGGCCGGAAGATGCGCCTCGGGTACGGTGGACAGCAAAGCAGACAGATAATAGAGAGTAGGTAAGCGGGTCCGGCCGGGAAAAGGATCCCCAGCGCCAATGGGACCCTGGGGCCACGATCGCCTATATAATATACCGTCTGTGCGGCGGCAGATCAGGAGCGGTATGCGCATGGTGAACGTGCCACGTAGAAAGTGCGCGCTTCATGCAAGCTAAATACGACGACAGGCTATCACTCGGCAAATGCCCTAGTTGGGTGGAGTTTTACCGACCAGCCAGCAACATCCGACAAGACCCGTCCATAGAGAGATAGTCAAGTGGCTAGAGGCTTGCGATAATCTGTCAATGTCACGCGTAAGCGGTCAAATCACAGACGAGGGGAAAGGGAGGATTTTGGACGAGATGATGACAGAAGCTTCTTTTATTCGTTGACTCTGTTGGTCAAATCAGAGCGCTTACATTCGGCAACCCACCGGACTCCTGTTAACTATTCAAAACAAAGATCCTGCGTACAAGTATTCCTCATCCGCGCCAATGACCCAGCGCTATAAGAAAATCGATGGCAAGCGATTGGCGCATGGACGCCATAGGGGCCAACGAAGATGTGATGATGGCCGTCTAGCGAAAGCGCAATGCATACGCTGGTGATAAACCCGTTCCACGTAGTGCGGCACTAGGCGGCGTTTCTTGGGGTTGTTCTTGGTGTGTAGTTGGTGATATCGTAGGGATGGTCGTTGCAGATCTAAATGACGTCCCAGACTTCTTCGGCAGCGTGGCAGAATCTGCTGCAGGCAACACTGGCACTCAAGCTGAAGTTGCTGATACTGATCGAGTCGTCCTTGAACTCGTCTGCGAAAGTGTCGTTACCCTTGGCCATGGCTCCCACGAAGACGCAGATGCTCTCCTTGGGCTTGAGATCGGCAATGTAGTCGCTCACACGAACGACGGAAGCATCGAAACTCAGAGTGACCTTGCGACAGTTGGGCGGGAGATGGTCGGTGATAGGGTTCTTGATCACCTTCAAAAGCTTCTCTTGCGATGTGGTAGAACGGATGGACAGTCTGTGGAGGAGCTGAACCATCAAACCAGCGAAGCGCTTAAAGGTACGGGGGATGCGGACGGTGGGGCTGACTTCGATCAAGACACCCTTGGCTGTGTGAATGTAGATTTGTAGTTTGCCGGCCTTGTTGAGAGGCGAGTCGAGAAGGGTAAGGAGACACTGCGCATGGGTTAGACGAAGAGAGCGACGATAGAAGATAGAAATTGAGCTACCTGGTGGGTGATGTCGGGACGGGCGTCTGAGATGTCGCGGTTCATCTTGCGCATGACACCAATGTGCTCGTCGCTGTTGAGCAACGAGTACTTGTCGTCCTTGGCGCCACCGCGGCCACCCGACGAAGCCTTGTATGTCTCGAGACTGGCATTGGAGAGCACGACGATCAGACGCTGCGAGTCCTTGTCGCTCGAAGGAATGGGAACGTGCTGCTCGGCTACGAGCTGAGGCAGAGAAGGAGGGGGGAGACTCTGGGTGCCTTGAGGTTCAGGATTGATGTCAGCCATGGCGAGGTTCTTGTTGGAAGAACTTCTCAAGGAAACACTGTGTGACGGTTGAGCAGCAACAGGTGTGCGTGTTGGAAGGGGACGGTGCAGGTGATTTTAGGGAGTTGCGCTGGCAGGCGTGTGGCGGCCGTGGTGGTTGCGGTTGTTGCTGCGATGGGAGAAATTGCAAAAGCAGTGACTGACGCTGTCTCTTTGATTCACGGCCCTCGAACGAAGAGCGTCTGCGAATTGCCGAACTGGAGTCTTCGCTGCCTTCGGCATGCTCCTGTCCGGCGATCGTCTGCTCGTCCTTGACCATGTCGCTCATTTTGACTAAAAATGCTTTACGGTTCTTTGCTTTTGGTGATTTTTTGCAAACGCTTTTGGTGTCTTTTTCCCAAAACTGGCTCGAGATGGCTGGAAAATATTTTCTCAGTCTATCGCTTCCAAGCGCCCTGGTAGACTCGGTCACGTGTGTCACCCTCGCATCCGCACCTTCCTCATGCGACTTGATCCACCGCACCGAGTCCTACTATATTGCAATTGCGCCAATTATCGTGCTGCATCTCTGACCTCTGCTTCATCTCACCGGTTGTCTTGCTCCAGGGCGCGATGCTGAGAATCGCCCTTGTCACATCAGCGTCTTGGGAAGGAATGGCCAAGAGTCTGCTGGAGGCACAAAAAGCCCTAGCTCAATGATCTTACACAAAACATCGCATAAAGTCGTTGACGCCCTGTGACGCGTGATTGGTATGTCACGACTCGCAAGAGCACACAGTGCTACCCCAGCGTGCCCAGGCCTAATAGCGCCGACAAAGAGTCATCGTCTGGATGGATTACTGTCGCTCGGTCTTCGCTCTCTCGAATGCACGAGACGAGTTGGATTTGCAAGCAATCGTGTACCACCCTGTTTCCATTGATGCGTTTTGAGATTAGCTCCGTTGTATGAGTCGATAAATTTTTCTTCGGCTCCATCCATCGATCATCCTTCCATTCGACTGCGGGAGAATACAAGTAGAACAAAGTCAATTGCACTGACGAAACTCTCGTCGGTTCTCTGACAACCATACTACTAACATGGACGACAACGAAAGTCAACTCAAGGAACGCAAGGCCATCTCTGCTGGTACCTCAACCCAACGATTGGAAATCGATCCTGCCACCGAAAAGAGACTGGTTCGCAAACTTGACCTCTCAATCATCCCACCAGTCACATTACTTTATCTGTTCAGTTTCCTGGATCGTGTCAACATAGGAAATGCTCGCCTTTACGGACTGGAGGAGGACCTCAATTTATCATCTGACCAATACCAGACCGCAGTGTCATTACTCTTTGTCACATATCTTCTCTTCGAAGTGCCTTCCAACATCATCCTAAAACACTACTGTCGGCCTTCAAGATGGATAGCCTTTATTTCCGTGTGCTGGGGAATCATTGCGACTCTGACTGGTATCGTGCAATCCTTTGGAGGCCTCGTTGCTTGTAGACTGCTCCTAGGACTCTTCGAATCTGGTCTGTTTCCTGGGTTGGCAGTATATCTCTCGTTCTTCTACACCAAGAGAGAGATTGGACTTCGAATTGGCTACCTCTTTGTCAGCGCAGCTTTGGCTGGCGCATTTGGAGGGCTGCTGGCTTACGGCATCGGCCACATGAATGGAGTTGCTGGTCAGAGTGGATGGCGCTGGATCTTCATCCTCGAAGGCATACCAACCTTTGTTCTCGGTATCGCATGTTGGTGGTGGCTAGCCGACGGTCCCGAGACAGCCTGGTTCCTCACCAGCGAGGAAAAGAAGATCATGGAGATCCGCCGCCTACAGCAAATCGGTGTGACTGACGAGTTTGCCTGGCAAGACGTCCGAGCCGGGCTCAAGGACTGGAAGATGTGGGCATTCTGCTGCGCTTTGTTCGGTGCCGACACCATGCTCTACGGCTACTCGACATTCCTGCCGACCATCATCAAGAACATTGATCCCTCGTACTCGAGCGCTTTGGTACAAGTCCTCACCATTCCTTGCTATGCTGTCGGCGCCATCAGTTATCTGATCATGGCACGCATCTCGGACTGGTCGCAGAAACGCGGCGTCTACACCGTCGTATTCGGCATCATTTCCATGGCCGGATACGCAATGCTGATCTCAGACGGGGGCTCGGGTGTTCACTATGCTGGCTGCTTCCTCGTCGCCTTGGGTCTATATGTCGCCGTCGGTCTCCCCATCGCTTGGCTTCTGGCCAACAACCCTCGCTTCGGCAAGCGCACCACAGCTACCGGGCTGCAACTCATGTTTGGCAATTGCGCTGGCATCATGTCGTCTTTCCTGTACCCCAAGGAGCAAGGACCTCGATTCATTAGAGGTCATGCTGTTTCGCTGGGCATGGTTTCTTTTGCTATGATTGTTTATGCCTTCATGTGGTGGTACTTTGGCCATGAGAACAAGAAGAGGATCAATGGCGAGCGCGACTACAAGATTGAAGACTTGAGTGAGGAGGAGATTGCTGACTTGGGCGATGAGAACCCAAAGTTCCTTTACTCAATTTGATGAAGTGGTGGTTGCAAACGTGTAATGAAGAATGCATAGACGATGTAATAGAAGGCTGGCTATAGATGTACAAATATAGAATATGCGCACGAGAACTCGAAGTGTCGAAAAATAGTTGTCATTAAACTCTGATTACAGACTTGATGCTGTAAACTACAGTTTCGAAGAACTGCATAATTCAGTTTTTGTTGTCATTATCATCGTTGGAGAAAAAGAGCAGATTTACGAGCTCATGCTGGAGTGCTGCTGTCTGGCCTGAGTGATTTCGTTCTCCTTCATCTGTCTGAGGTTACCAGTGTTGGCAACTCCACCAGTGACATTGGCGGCAACGACTTCCTTGAGGTACCCAAGAGCACCAACATTGGTCTTATAGTAAGAAATATCTGTACCGCATTAGCTTCCCACCTTCAACAACTGCATCAGGATAGGAGAGTAAACATACACTTGCTCTTGACCTCAATCAAGCTCATCCTCGGGTCCTCGGCAGTACCATTGTGAACACCATCACCAAGATCACCGAACCAAGCTGCAGCACCACGGCTCCAAACCTCCTTGATGCGAGGATCGCTGTTGGAAGCAGTAGTCGCCGTGCCCGTCACTGAGATCCAGTCCTGGCTCTTGGTGTCCTGGAACGAAACGTTGACTTCCTTGTTCGCCTCGATGTCCTTGAATTTTTGCGAGTGCGCGTTGGCGAGGAAGAGGAAGTCGGGGCCGGTGCGCTTGGCGAGGGCCATGGAGCGTGTGACGGGCTGGAGAGATTGTGTGTTAGCAAGAAGAGTAGGTGGTAATGTGAGGATTGCTAGGGGAAAGCTTACTCCCACTCCAGGACGGTATGTGCCCAAAAGACCAATCTTGAGTCCATCCACAATCTTGTAAAACTCCTCGAACTTGGTCGTAAAGTCGGCCTCGTCCCACTGTCTCATGACACTGGGGTCATTCTTCTCGGTAATGTCCTGGGGCTTGACGTCGGAAGGCATGCTGTATGTGCTGATTGAGAAACGTGTAGATGGTTGAAAGTTGTAGTTGTTTATTGGAAAGGACTCTTAGTACTGAACAGCATACATATATATAAAGCTGCACTGGTGACGCACGACAAGTGGTGACGACAAACGGTTACATCACCATGCTTCAAAGCTCACCAGTTTCCTCATGCAATCAGAGTCCGAAGTGCGAGATCAAAGTCCGAAAAGTAGCCAAGGATTGTTGGGCGAGGGCTAGTAGGGTGAGCTGGAGTGCAAATGTGGCTAGATGGTGAATTGTTTCTGTTTGCGTGGTTTACGCACAGTCGTTCTTGTCGTTTGCCGATCCCTTGACCATCAATGTCCGAAAGTTTAACAACATGCCCAGGGTCAAAGAGACTTTACAACCATTGAGTGCCAAAGTTGCAAGATATTATGTTGGATGTTTCTCGCGGCTTCGCAAGTTCGATTTTGTAATATCTTGATAGGCCCAAACAATTGGCCTAAGGAATGAAGAAGCTGTATAATCGCTTCAGCCCTGCAATGGAATAGGAGCACCAGCCACCAACGAAAGGACTGCAAAAGGTAATGAAATTCCTGAACTCCTCCAAAGCAATGTGCTCAAACTCCAAGATAATGTTCGCCTAAAAGTTCTAGAATGGGAAGCCTCCGCCTCCAGGGAACTGGAAGCCTCCTTGCTGCTTAAATTGGAAGCCACCACCGCCTCCTCCTCGTTGATGGAAGAACTGTTGGTGACCACCACCAGGGAAACCAAATGGTTGGCCCTGGAAGGGATTACCTTGTTGAGATTGGTCGTTAGGGTCGTCGCCTCGATCGAATCTGGCCTTGAGCTCTGGATCTGAAAGAACTTCGTATGCCTCGTTGATCTCAGCCATCTTCTTCTGTGCTTCCTCGGCACTGATGCCCTTCTGAGCAGCCTTGTCGGGATGATGCTGAATAGTGAGCTTGCGGTATGCTTTCTTGATTTCCCGCTCATCAGAATCTCTGGTGACACCAAGGACCTTGTAGTAGTCTTTTTGCTTTGATCTCTTGAGTAGTGTATGTGCCTTTTGCAACAGTTCCTGGACCTTTTGTGAGTTCTGGTGATGTTCTTTGGCCTGGTTGAGGGTATGGATGGCGGGTTCAAACTCGTCGGCATCTAGCTGGCGTGTGGCCTTGCCAATCAAGGCTGGCAGACAGTTGGGGTTGTGGGTCAAGGCCTCCTCGCAGTACGGCTGAGCCTTCTTGAGACTGTTCATCTCGGTGTAGGCTTCACACGTCAGCTCGACCAGGTCATTGTACAAGCGGTTGGGTGCATTCTTGTGAATGAGGCCCTCGTCGCGATATTGCTGTGTGGCATCTTTGACCGTCTTCAGGAGTCCCTCATCATCGGTTGTAGGAACTAGCATGTTGACGGCATTGACGTATCTGCTCTTTTCCATGGCTTCTCTCATCTTCTTCATCTGCTTGTCGACGGCTTTCTCGGCTTTCAGCAGTTTCCTACAAGGCTTGGAGTCGGGATCTGAGTGGAGACACTTCTTGACCTGGCCCATGCCGTTGATGGGTTCGTTAAGAGCGTAGAATGATGTGGCAGAGATCTGGAGGTGCTCGCTCGAGCCAGAAGAGACCTGGGCAATGTGCATCAGGTCACTGAGAGCCTCGACAACATCGCCCTTCTCGAAACGGCACTTTGCTCGTGTATGTCTGAGGTCCATGGCACCTCCAGCGACCAAAATGGCAATGTCGGCATTGGAAGTACAGTCGGCCCAATGTCCCTCCTTTTCTGCCTTCTGGGCCAAAGCGGCAGCATTCTGAGCGTCGAGCAGTTCGCGAACCTCGTCGCCATCTTTCTTGCCAGCAGTCTCATAGTCGGACTTTGCGCCAGTCCAATCAGCGTTCCTGCTCTTGATCTTTGCTCGTTGAACTAGAGCACCCTCGAAGGTAGGCTTTATGGAAAGGACGCGGTCGAAGTCGTGGCTAGCCTGCGAGTGTTTTCCGAGTTGGAGATAGGCAGCGCCTCTGCGGAAGATGGTGAGGTAGTTCTTGGGATCACGAGTGATGGCGACGTCGAAGTAGGTCAAGGCATCCTGGCCGTTGCCTTGAGCGAGAGCAGCCGTGGCAGATGAAATGAGTTGCGAGACGGGAATGTCGGCAGGGATATCGCTGGCACTCAAGGCTTGAGTGAGTGGAAGACTGGAGATAGCGAAGGCGGCGCCCAGAGCCAGAGTCTGCAAGGGAAGAATCATGGCGACGGCGATGGGTAGCGATAGTCACAAAGCATCAGTATAAACTGTTCACTTTCCTCGAGTAGCATGTGAAAGTGCCACTTGGACTGTTTATTGTACACCTGCTACCGAACAGATGCCACGTTGCCTAACGCCAGGAAACCGCGGCCGACGAGGCGCGCACCTTCCTTTCCGGCAGGCGACATTTTCAGCACACAAGTCATTCTACTGGCAGGAAGGTGCTCGTCATTTCTACAGCCAGCAGTCCATGACCATTTCTGTGCCAATGTCCAGACCACACAGAACTGACTTCGGTTCCTGACCATTATCTGCTCAATCCTCTGTTCGCTAGCAAACGTTCTGTACGCTCTCGACTCCAGACTCTCTCCGTATTCTTCGTATCTCGTATCGTCCGCGGCACGTCATCGAGTCCCGCCGCGTACGTCTTGCTCTCGTGGCCACCATTTCCTTCGTCGCACTCAATCTATTCTGTAATTATCCTAGGATTTTGTCTGTTCTCATTCGATACTCGTTACACACAAACCGTGCATCACATCAACTCTCGATCCGCTTCTTGATACTGTCTGAGAACACCACCGCGACTCCGATCGACCCTGAGCGACCCTGCTCACCATGCCTCTCCGCCTTCGAGTCGACGGAACCGTCTTCCGTGATGGCCACAATCGCGAGGTTACTCTACACGGAATTAACGTCGCCGGCGATGCCAAATACCCTCTGAACCCAGACCAATGTTCGCACATCAAGGACAAGTTCTTCGACGGCGATGACGTCTCTTTCGTCGGCCGACCTTTTAGTCTTGAAGAAGCCCACACGCACTTCGACCGCTTGAAGAGATGGGGATACAACACAATCCGTTACATTTATACCTGGGAGGCCATAGAACATGCTGGTCCCGGAAAGTACGACGAAGAATGGATCCAGCATACCATCAAGGTTTTGCGCCTGGCCAAAAGCTATGGCTTCTACGTCTTCATGGACCCCCACCAAGATGTCTGGTCAAGGTATACCGGTGGCTCAGGCGCTCCCATGTGGACTATTTATGCCTGCGGTTTGAACCCTCAAGCCTTCCTTGCAACACAGGCTGCTCTTGTCCAGAATACATGGCCGAACCCTGCCGACTTCCCCAAGATGATCTGGGCTACCAACTACCAGCGTCTTGCCTGTCAGACTATCCTCACCCTCTTTTTTGCTGGCAAAGAGTTTGCTCCCAAGGCTGTGCTGGACGGCATGAACATCCAAGACTATCTCCAAGGCCACTTCCTAGGCGCCAACAAAATTCTGGCCCAGCGCATCAAAGAGGCAGGCGACCTCGAAAATGATGTTGTCATCGGATGGGAGAGCATGAACGAACCGAACAGAGGCTACATTGGCTGGGAGGATCTTTCCAAGTGGCCAGCAGACCAAAACTTGAAGAAGGGTCCCGCACCAACAGCCTTCCAGTCTATGCTTACGGGCCTGGGTAGGGCTGTGGAGCAAGAAACTTTCGATTTCGGTAACTTCGGTCCTTACAAGTCTGGTAGTGAGCTCGTCGACCCCAAAGGAGAAATCGCATGGTTACCCGCAGGTTACGACGACTCACGCTACGGCTGGAAGAGAGACCCCGGATGGAAGCTGGGTGAATGTCTCTGGGCTCAGCACGGAGTTTGGGACCCCAAGAACGACAAGCTATTGAAGAAAGACTACTTCTCAAAAGTTCCTGTCTCGGGCGAGACAATCACACACGAGTACTACACCAATAATTTCTGGCTAAATCACTATCGCGCATACAGAGACACGATCAGAAACATCTTCCCTGACACAATCATGTTCTGCCAGTCTTCGCCGTTCGAGGTGCCACCATCAATCAAGGGCACCAAAGACGACGACCCGCAGATGGTCTTCGCTCCTCACTTCTATGATGGTATCACCCTCATAACAAAGAAATGGTAAGTTCTTCGAGCACATCGTAGAAGACTACTGGCTAACATTCGACAGGAACCGATTCTGGAATGTCGACGTGGTTGGCATTATGCGTGGCAAGTACTTAAGCCCTGCATTTGCGGTCAAGATCGGAGAGAGTGCTATCAGAAACTGCTTCCGTGACCAACTCAAATATCTGCGTGAAGAGGGTGAGGAGAAGATGGGGCCTCGTCCTACCGTTTTCACCGAGATTGGCATTCCGTACGACATGGACGACAAGTATGCGTACAAGACCGGCAATTACACCAGTCAGACACTCGCAATGGATGCAAACCATTTCGCGATCGAGGGCTCCGGGGTAGCAGGTTTCGCGCTTTGGACGTACGTACCGTCAAACAACCACTACTGGGGCGACAACTGGAATGGAGAGGACTTGTCCATCTACTCTGTCGACGACAAACAACTACCGACGTCTCCAGAAGTAGACAGTGCAACATACAACCCAGAGTCGCCATCGTATTCAGAAGGTAGAACATCCGGAGACGCCTCGGTCAGCCCATCAATACTGAAGCGCACATTATCTGTAGATCGAATGAGCGCCTCGAAAACACCTTCCATCAACTCAGATGGCGTCGGCATGCGTGCAGCTGAAGCATACGTCCGACCAACCCAGACGGCGACACACGGCCGCGTTGTGTCCCACGGCTTCGACCTCAAGAATTGCGTCTTTCATTTGACCCTCTCTGCGCCCAGCTCGACATCTGAAGATGCGCCCACCGAGGTCTTCTTGCCAGAATATCACTTCCCGCAGGGTAAGACCGAAGTCGAGGTGCTTGGAGGAAAGTGGAAGATCAGTGTGGATGAGACGGAAGGTGCATCACAGCAAGTGCTGAGGTGGTGGCATGCAGCAGGCGAGCAAAAGCTGACTGTTCGGGGTCTCAAAAGACGGCAGGGCACAGCAATTGGGCACGAAGCCGAAGCAGGGTATCTTGACCAGTGCAAAGAGACGGGCAAGGCTTGCATTATGATGTAGTGAGATATAATGTTATGGTGGCTAGAACGAATGAATGAAAAGTACCTAATCGAAATGGAATCTCAAATTACCCGATAGGGAGCATATTAAAGTCATGTGATATGGTGTCGGAAGCAGTCGCGACTCTGATGGTAGCTTTCCCGACGGACGAGGTATAGAGCGACGAAATGATTCACTGCAATTGAGCTGAGATTCACAGTTGTCAAGTGAATGCTCGAAAGAATTCTTGTGTGACTTCCCAATAGAAGATATAGGGGTGGTTCGAGCAAGCAAGCAGGCATCACCAATCTCCTCCACACAAACAAAACTTCGACAACTGAGCTCCTTTCACATTCGTTCAACGACTCTCTCTACATGGCACCATGACATCCCTTGTTGATGGAGACAGGCTGTCCCAGATAACACAAGCTCTTGAGGCGACTTACGACGCGCGATCAACCAACGATACACGAAGAGCAGCACTTGAATTCCTCGATGGCGCCAAGAAGCAAGCAGACGCGCCGCAACACGGCTACTCGCTAGCCAGCGATTCCTCGCAACAACCTGCCATCCGTCACTTTGGGCTCTCGTTACTTGAGTTCGCCCTTCGCTACAGATGGGACGACTATGGCCAGAACGAAGCCGAGACTCTCCGTAGCTGGATCCTGAACCTCGCCCAGAACGTGTCCGAATCCGATCCTCAATACTTCCGCAACAAGGTAGCTTCACTATGGGTCGAGGTTGCAAAAAGATGCTGGGGCGCAGAATGGTTGGACATGGACGCTCTCCTGGTAGCCTTGTGGGAGACGTCGGACGACAGCAAGCAGCTGGTATACAGGCAGATGGTGCTGTACATACTGGAGTGTCTGTCTGAGGACATCTGCAACAGAGAAGACCCAGTCGCTGGTCTTCGTCAAGATGTGCTCGGACAATGCTTGAACGAGATTGTCATCCCCAGTCAATTGTATAAAGACCATCTCGAATCGCGTGGCAGCTCGCAGAACGTGCGCCACACCCAAGATGGCTGGCTTTCCCGCATGTGCGCCTTCCTCTTCCAGTGCTCTACTATCATCCATCAAGGCGATCAACGAGTCGTCATCTCTGCTATCAAGACACTCGAGGCTTTGAGGCCGACAGTGACGTGGCTCAGCTTGAGAGCCTTGACGGAGACTCAGTGTGCTCAATCTCTGTACAAGATGCTTGCCGCTGGTGATGCTACTGTGCAGACGGTAAGACCGACATGTGTCCGCTCAATCGCACAATCAAACTGAATTGTGTCCAGGCCACTATCGACGTTCTACAGGCCATCCTGAGCCGCCCCTACAACCCCCACTTCCACGAATCGTGGTCTCAAATCATGTTGTCTGTACTGCAACTTGATCACATTGAGCTGCTGAAGAACATCCATCTGAGCTGCAACACTTCCGCTGATGATATTGACGAGCCCAAATACACTTTGCAGAAGAAGCTATCTGAGGTGTGCTCCTACATTTGTTACATCAAGTACCAAAGTGAAGTACTAACTTTCGCAGGTCTTGTCAATTCTAGGAGATGCCGCTGCTTCCAACCCAGAAATCCTTGCTACGCCCGAGACATGTACCGCCTTGATTGATGTGATGATGCTCGCATTTCAACATGACAGTCTTCTTGTCTCTATCCCATGTTTGCACAGCTTCACAAAGCTCCTTGTTGCAAAAAGTCCGACTATCTCAAGTAACATGGGTCAGAGAGTAGCCATTCTCCTGGGTACCTGTAGCCAACGTCTCATCAAATACGAGTCGTTGTCACACGAAGAGCTGCCGGTCATTCTCTACCTCAATGAGGACTTCGAGAACCCTCCCGAGCTTCATTCCTTCCTTGGCAACTACCGGAGGTACTGCATTACAGTCATAGAAAATATTGCTTACTACATGCCTCAAGAAGCAGTCGGTCACATATTGGATCAGACACTGCAAATGGTCGACACAATCTGCCAAGAGTTCAGACCACCTTTTCCGTCCACAGGTCCCGCAAAGACGCCGATTCCCGTGCTGCAATTGGAGTCCCAAGCATCCGTTCTTAGGAGTACGATGAATGGCTTTATCCAATGGTACAGTAAAGCTTCGCGACCAGACTCCAAGTCTGATCAGCACACCACTAACAATGTCTACGGCGTGACCCTCACGAATCTGCGTGACTTTTGTTACAAATTGATGACAATGAAGCCGCAACATCCCGAGATAGCTCGCCTTACAACACACATCGCGGTTAACGTCTTGGTGAAGACGTTGCAAGGACAGCCTGAGTTGGTCATAAAGATTCTGGACTACTGTCTGAGCCTACAGTACGTGGACGATGGCTCGAACAAGGATTACTCGGCTACTGTCAAGAACTTCCAAGGAGCACGTTTGGGCGAAATGCAACGGATCGCCATGTCGTTCCCAGACTATCTTCTGGACGTCTACTCTGACCTGGAAGCCCGGGTCAATACTCTCATGTCTGCTGAGGGCGCCGACGAGCGTACAAAGTGGGGTCTTCAGGCATTCTTGTTCATAGTCGTACATCGAGCATCTGCCGTTGACTCTCAAGCACGACTCACTCGTCTACAACAGATCATTCAGCCTGTAGTCGAGACTTGGCAAAATCCCCAGTTGACTGAAGCATTGTCGACATTCTCTGGTTTCTGCAATGTCGTTGGTCTCGAAGGGCTACCACAGTATCTCTCAGCTCAGAGGTTTGCATCCGTCCAGGACTGGCCAAGTCAACCTTTGGACCAAGAAGGCAAGGCACGTCAAACAGATGTGCAGATAAAAGTCATGCGTCTGCCTCTCAACGCCACTAAGAATCTCCTCGCAGCCACTACTGAAAAGCTGAAGGAGTCGTCACGCGAGTATCAGATCGGTGCCCAGGTTTGGGGCCCGGCAATGCAAGCCATGCTCTCCAATGTGCTGCAGATGACTAGACACGCCACTTCCTTCCCCAACAGTAGCAACTGGTCAAACTTCCCTTCCGAATTGCAGATGGTAATGCAGAAGATGCTGGTCGACAGATTTTGGCAAGCAGGCATCTCAAACGAAAGCAGAGATGAGTTCTATGCTCGCATTGCCGAGAGCGGAGATACTTATGAAGGGTTCGCCTCTGCAATCCGTGGTATTCCTCGCCAGATCAGAGATTGGTGCTACCATATCATCTACGGCATGACGAGATTTGAAGAGGAGTTCTTTGGACTCAAAGAGCTGCCTGGACCTTTAGCTGAGGCATTGCTTACGGATGCCTCGTTTTTGTCTACACATCACTTGCAAAGGCTGATTGCATTGGTGGAACGACTCGTCCAGAGATGCCCAGCACATCATAGAAAACATTTCATGCCACCGATACTGTCACTGTTCTTCTCACAGACTGACAAGAAGATCAGCGCCGAATGGGAAGTCATCGAAAGGTCGAGTACACAGTCCGTCGAGGGCGAAGATCAATTGAACGACGAGATGAAGGCCGAGAGCGTCTTGCGAGCAACAACCTATGCAGTCGTCAACTTTGCATCCACTATCCTCGACCAACGAGCAACAGGTTCGTACCACCCCCACTCCAAGCTTTCTACCAAATCATGCAGACTTACACGTACAGACGTCACATCCTCCACCCAACCCCAATCCTCGCAACTCTCAATGCGCAACCTAGTTCTCTCCGAACCTTCCGTCCTGGAACCGCTGATCCTCTTCTGCACCCACGCCCTCCGCATGCGCGACTCCCGCTGCTGCACCCTCATCTGCCGCATCCTGCGCTCCATCCTCCCCACCTTTACCGCCGACACCGCCTCAGCACCCCAAGTCCGCGAGTTCATCAGCACAGAAGTCCTCAAGGCTTGCATTACCTCGCTCAATGAACCTTATTTCGTTGATGTCCAGAGGGACTTGGCGAATTTGATTGCTAATATTCTGGCCTTGTACTCGCCTTTGTCGGCTACGGCTAGAGATGTCTTGCTTTCGTTGCCGGATATGGGGCAGCAGAAGGTGGATCAGGCGATTGAGAGGATCGTGGGTACGAGCAGTGAACGTACGCAGAGGATCTTGGTTCTGGAGTTGCTGGAGGGTGTTAGGGGTGTTTCTATTCACGAGGCGGGCAAGATCGATAGAAGGGATACCAAGGCTAAGAGGAGTGCTATGCAACAGCAGTATATGGAGGTTGAGCAGAAATCCGCTGGAGGCAAGAGGGAGCAGAGTCCGAAGTTGGAAGGAATGGCTGAGATGTTTGGAGGAGATTGAGGAAGAGAGGAGAGGATCTGATGTCTCGTTTTCTAAGATACCATGAAAAAGAGAAACTGAGGGCTGCTTCAACCTCTCGAAATGTTTTCTTTATGCTTGCAAGTTACTGTGAGGCTCCTTCCTTCCCACTTGCCCAGATTTCTTTGATGAAAAACAACTCCTCAGCCCTGGACCTCCTCGACTCTGCTTCCAATATAGTCGATCTCTTGCTTTCCTCCTAGGTCATGCGCAAGTTTGGCCTGCGTATCTTCCAAATAACCAAAACCGTAGATATTGCGGTTTGCTTCAAGGCAGAACAACACCATACCATGGTCGCAGATCTCTTCGATGCCCAAGATACTCGCGATTCGATCAATCAACGCGAGTTGCACTCGGCCAACAACAACATCATGCCTCTTCCTCGATCTCCTCGACTCTGTTTGCGATGACTGTCTCTCTGTAGAGTATGTCGGCAAGGCGGGCTTGCATGTCCTCGCCGTAGTCGACCAAGTATCCATCCCTATACTCGTCTACATCGCAGTCCGATGTCTGTGGGTTGTGGATACAGAATTCTTCGAGGCAGAAGTGTGTGAGACCAGGCAAGTTGGCCTTTATCCAAGCAACTAGGGATATGCAATTCTCCTTAAAGATGCATACGTCGCTCAATTTGAGCTCTTCGAGGGTGTCGCTGTATCTACCGAGGAACGTGTATAGTTCCGATTCGGACATCTGGAAGCATCTGAGGTCAATGCGGTGCAGAGACGGAGAAGTGACGCATGGCAATATCTCCCGAAGGTGCAGAAGTTGCTCGTATCTGAAGCCGTAATGATTCAGGGCGAACAAGTGCAAAACTTCCAAGTTACGAGCTGCCGATACCATACGCTTAACGGATCTTATGGTGGCCTCAAACTCCTCGTACTCGAATCTGATCTCAAGCTCTTTTAGCTGCGAGCAAACAACCTTTAAGTCTTGTGCAAAACTGTCAGTGGAAAGACATGAATTGTTCACAGCGTCGTCGCGGCTGTTCTCACTGAACAAGAGCCCGTTGATCTTGCAGCCTTGATTGGAGACTGCTTTTATGGTTGTCTCAATGGTCGTATACCAGTCCAGATGCCAGAACACATGATTACCGTAACATTTGTCGTACAGGAGTTGTCCGGCACCGATGGCGCACTTTTCATTGTCCCGGAACTGGAGAGAGATTCGTTGCCCTCGACCTGCAAATGCCATGAATGCGATAGCAAGCATTCGTCCTGCCATGCCTGAAGTCTTCATGTCCTGCTCCTCGCATATTCCGTTCATGGTGATTTCAAGATGCTGTAGAGGTCTGTGACGGTAGGCGGTATGGCCTCTAGCGATCTCATGTGGAGTAGGCGGTTGAAGGCTCGTGATGCCTTGACGTAGAATGAACATAGGGGAGATGTTGATTGTCTCCACTACTAATCCAAAGAAGGGATGGTGAGATAGCTCACAGAAAGCTAGTAGGGAGGAGCGCGACATCAAGACCGTGATCTTGCGGAAGCATTTTCTGGCGAATTGGTCTGTAACATAGTGACATATATGTTTGCTTGTGAGTCGAAGTGCCTTGAGGTCTTTGATCTCGAACTCGTCATCATTGGCGATCTTTCTGATGAGTTCGTTTGGAAGATCCATGAGTCTGAAGACGTGAGAGTCAACGGTCGGTGGAGGGCCACTACAAACAAGTCAGTACATGGTCGACTAGACTGCTTGCGCGTGACAAGCCTGGCTTACCTATCGGTGGTGTCTTCTGCCATGGTCGGTGGATGAAGGCTTTAGAGATGCAGAACGTGATACGATGTGACGAGTGCGATGTTAATAAACAGTGGCAAATGATAGGCTTGGATGCGCAGAAGGAGTGTTGTGCGGAAGACTGGTTGTTGTCAAAGATGTCTTGTACGTTGCGTTGGTGGTGAAGAAGGGAGAAGGTTGTGATGGAGTGTAATGTCGATGAAAAGATAGGAAGGCAAGGTTGAGAAAGTCCTAAAAGCTGTGAAGGGCGAGCGGAAGAGTGAAGTAACGTGTGTTGATCGCGCCTTCCGAGAACACGCAAGTCGAGTGATTGTGTTTTGTAAACACAACAAGAAGTTGCGAATGCAACTTGCGCTTTCTCCCTGGACACTGATTGGAGTTCCACATCACTGTGACTTTTGTCAGCCCTTTCCGTATGCTCAACTCCTGAACTGGAAACTCTTCGACTCCTTCAACTTCAACACGGCCTGAAGTGGTTCAGCCGTGCTGTGACCCAGCCTATGGGCATGCTCTTACCACTCTATGAGAAGTCACAAAAGTCAAGTCGCGAATCTCGGAGATGCCAGACGAATGGCTACAGAGCAAATAGTCTTTTGATGATACTCTACAACAACCAGATATGTATCCATATTCTATCATCTCATCTTCTACAGCTCATCCTTGACAACTTCTGCCTGCTTGAGAGCCTCACAGACGGCAGGTGTGCCAACTTCCATACGATAGACACACTTTTCCTCCTCAAAGACCTTCCAGATCTCGTTTTGCTCGGCGCAAGCCAGGATGACAGTGGTGCTACGGTTAGGACCGTTCCAGCAGTGCTGGCCATTCTCATGTCTCATGGCAATGCGCTCGCCGGAGCCAAGACCCTTGCCGTCAGCAGACACCTCTTCATCGACGGTGATCTTATCGAAGCGGACAAAGTTGCCCATGCGAGTGCTGCTGCCGCCCTTCTTGGACTTTTGAGTGGTGTGCTCCATGAAGCAGAGTTCATAGGTGTATTCACCAGAGTCGACAGAGATACATTGACCCTTGAGAGCACGGAAGACGCCATCGGGACCGTACTCTTTGTTCAAGTCTTCGTTGTGGGAGTCGAGGTCTCTGCGTTGCGAGTTGACGGCATCTTGAGCGGACTTGAGACGGTCCTTTGCACTGTTCACGGCTGCTGACTCGCCGCCCTCGGAAGAGAGATCGGCGAGGATGCCATTTTCAATCAGCATAACACGAAGATCGCGTAGCTTTTGGTCAACCCAATCACGAAGGGGCTTAGGAAGATAGTTTTCGATCTCGTACACTGGAGGCGGTCAGTAGATGGCTAAGAGGACGATCTCAGACACAACTCACAAACTTCAACGTCTTCGCTCTCGGCCTCGAGGTATGACTCCCAATCGAGACCGTTGTCCTTGTCGGTCTTGGTGATCTCATCAAGATCTCTATCGTGTGCCGAAGTGTCGTCGCCGCTCTTGTCACGAGCAGCGTAGTCTTCCCAAGCACGAACGGCTCTCTTGACACCTTCGTCGTTGAAGTTGGGATTGTACTCCTCCTTGAAAGTGGACAGAATGGCTTCCAGCTCCTTGACGCGGTCCTTGGATGTGTCACGCTCCTGACGAACTCGGACGAGATGATCTCTCAGCTCCTCGGTTCGCTGCTTTGCAAGACCAACAAGCACACCCATCTTGCCCTGCTTGGCACCCTGACCCTTGACAATCTTACCCCTCTCGCGACGCTCGACTTCAGCCAGCTCTTTCTCCATGTCTGTGACGTGCATCTCAGAAGCCGCGAGTTGGGTCTGCAGAGTCTTGATTCTGTCCTCGACCTCCCTTCTCAGGCGTCGGGCCTCGTTGGTGTACTCGTTTCTCTTCTTGTTGGCATTGTTGAGGGAACGCTGGCGCGACTCGGTCTTCTTTCTCCACTCCTTACCAATCTCGTCGCACTTGTTCTGGCACTTGACACCGCCAACGCCAGCCCATTCTTCGCTGCCGTCGCAGCAGAGGTCGTAGTCGCAGAAGCCGTCGTTGACGCTGGTGTAAGGGACGTAGCTAGGCTGATGACCCTTGTTCTTGCAGTAGAAACCAGGCAAGACTTGCGTAGAGTTTATCTGGTCCTTGTTTGTGGTATCGGAAAGGGTCGAAGGCGATAGTGGGGAGAGGTAAGAGCAGGCAGAGGTGCCAGGCTCATCGGAGCCATCGGGACAGTCGCAGTAGTCGTCGTTGACTTGGGAGAAGGGAATCTTGATGGATGGATTCGAAATGCAAGTGAATGATTCAACATCCTTGTAGAACTTCGCAACTGGAAATAACAGAAGGTGGTGTCAATTTGAGCATCTTCTTATAAAGCTATAATGGGTAAACTTACACTCAGGGCCAACACCACGAGGCCGCGAGGGCTCTGCAGCGACAGATGCAATTGATGCGGCTGCAACGAACCAAGCTCCAGCTGCTTTCATCTTGAAGGCTTACAGCAAAAGACCAAGACACAACAAAACAGCCCTTGGACTGGATGCTTGATACTCATCAGCATCCCCGAACCCCCAAAGCGACACGGTTACCATCAAGAAACGTCCGTGCACTTATCGCGTCCCTTATCGGCACAGCATCATCGTCCCCACATTATCTTTCTATACCACTCCTCCTCTTGCCACTACTACATTCTCGCAACCAACAGAATCTGCCAGTCGTTCGATTCATGATCTCCGAAGATGAGATTGCCAACTATGAAGACTTTCGAGATTGCGTGTCCGAATTGTTGATTTCGAGGCTCTCAGGCACTGCAGACAAAAAGAAGAAGAAAGCCACAAAGGGCCGCAAGAATGAGATCAAGCCTGTGAGCAAGCCCGAGCAGAATCCAGAGGACAATGATGCTCTGGTTGCTGATTTGGGCGAGACGATAGAGGTGTGTCAAATTTGGTTTGCCATTGGCTATTCTCATGCTTGTATGCTGACCATGAATGAAGTATCTCGCTTCTGAGATATTCCCTTCATTGCCTGATGATTTGCGGACTCTATCATACAGTGATGTGCAGAATGATCCTCAGCTGGCTGAAAAGTACAGCGTGCCTCTGGACTCGGATGTATACGAGGACCTACTGCAACCGATGCCACTGTCAGTATCAGATTCACTGGCTTCTTATGGCTTGCTCTCTGATCCCACCGACTTGCCACGTTTACTGGAGCCTGTGTTTACATCATACATCACAAGCAGAACCACTGCACCACCAGAATTTGCTCCTTCCAGCCGAGCAACCG
This sequence comes from Aureobasidium sp. EXF-10728, assembly GCA_023848605.1. Taxonomy (NCBI): domain Eukaryota; kingdom Fungi; phylum Ascomycota; class Dothideomycetes; order Dothideales; family Saccotheciaceae; genus Aureobasidium; species Aureobasidium sp. EXF-10728. The sequence continues at coordinate 854,421 of SWBG01000002.1, read as the reverse complement.
AGTGTGAGATTTGCGAGAGGGAACACCTTCCTCTTACCTACCATCACTTGATCCCGAGGGCTGTGCATGCAAAGGTTGTCAAACGTGGCTGGCATGCTAGCTGGGAGTTGAACAAGGTTGCTTGGTTATGCAGAGCTTGTCACAGCTTTGTGCATCGGCTTGCGACCAATGAAGAGTTGGCCAAGGAGTGGTATAGCATCGAGTTGCTGTTGGAAAGAGACGACGTTCAGAAATGGGCAGTTTGGGTTAGCAAGGTCCGATGGAAAGCCAAGTAATGCTGGATTTGTACCGAATTGATGCTTGTATTTCTGCCAATGATGGATTATCTCTTTCAAAGATACGCTATGCCATATGTGTAATTGAAATATGCGCTTTCATGCTTCGCCAAAGTTCATATGACCCGTCTGCTTCGCATGCTCCGTAGCGCCCTGCTCTCCTTTTCCAGTCCAGCCACAAACATTACACTTGATGGTGAAACCATGAGTGTCGGTAAAGTAGTGTCTCTGCTGCAGAATCTGACATAGCTCTCTAGCAGCTTGCAGAGCACCACCATCTTCACCCTCCATGCCCTCGATTTGCGCAACCTCGAAGATTTTCCTGTCGAATTCGGGGCTCGTGCCTTGGCCGGGGGAGACGGCAACAACATCGTAATGAATGCCAGAGTAGATCAGAATGCAGCGTCTTGACTTGCCCTCGTTGAAGCGATCAATCCGCAAGTCCTGGACGTTGATGCTGCAGATCTCAATGTCGAATTGCTGGGAGAGGATGGCGAGTTCGATGCCACCTCCCCAAGAATCCTCGCGCTGGATCCAACGGCAATAGTCGTCGGGTGCCTTTTCAAGCATACCTGCAGTATATAGATCCTGGTTTGCCTGAATGGTCTGGGCAACCATAGAACGTAGCTGGTCATCATTAGTTGAGAAGAATGTGATAAATCATTGTTGAAACAAACCTCATTCATAGCATCGAGCGCATCGCCCAAAACAGCGCTTCCCAGAGCTCTGAACATGCAGCTGTTGTCGTCCGGCATCACACGGAGGACAAGGACTCCTTCCAGACCAGGTACAGGAACCTCAGGTGGGTCGCTCTCCACATCGTTAGGTTTCCGCTGTAGGGAGAGTGGTGTCGCTTGCTCTCCTTTTGTCTGACCAGATGGAAAGTCACCAGCCTTGTGTTGAGGAGGCTGAATGTTCTTCAGAGAAGGCAAGGTACCGTGCGTTTGAGGATCGACATGGCCAGACATTGGGTTGTGCAATGATTGCTGAACATCGCGTGGCAAGATGATGAGCTGTTCGCCATCGAGTTTGATACCGACATCGGTCAACTTTGTTTCGTTGTCGATGCTTGTGGTGTCCAAATTCTGTGGTGGATAGCCGTACTTGACATCGAAGTCTGCGACTGATGTCTTTGTGGATATCTCGTGCCTCAGTTCTCCCCATGTTGCTGTCTCTGGCATGTTGACTTGGGACATGCCCGAAGGACCACGAATTCTGATGCGCATGACTGTCGACTGATCTGATTTTGTATATGGTCTGTGACTGTCTTGGTGAGATACTTTTTGGGTTGTAACCAGGAGAGGTCGAAGGGATGCAAAGTAAGGAAGGTGTTTGACTGTGATATGTGATAGTAGCCTCGGCACGACGTACGTCACTGCAGCAGGGTCATCCTTTCGGCAATATCAATGACTACTGAGAATGGTCATCGACAACTACAGATCCATTCAGATGATAGATATCAAAGCAAATGGTGGACTATGCGTCTCGATAATCGGTGGTAGCACAAGTTTAAATAGTTTGACGGTGTCGTTGCACCTCAAGTGCTCGTTCAAGAGATGCCCATATTATTTCGAGATTCTATGATCTGCCAGGGGAAAGAACCATATATATCAACTTATGTACAGAATAACTTCTGTTGAGGTCCTGACTGCAAAAGATTACTCCGACCATCTACAAACAACACACCCCAAAGCAACAAATACCATAGAAATAGGATAGAAGATGTTAGGTAGGCTCGAACGGCGTTATGGCCTGTAAATCCGAAACAGACTGCCAAGACTGCTGCATAGCTGAATCGACGCGCCCTCGGTGGTTTCGCGACGTGTAATTGCCAGAGGTTTTGTCCTCATCGAAGACGCTTTTCGATCGAGCATACGGAACATTGAGGCTTCACTGTCTCCATTGCGCACCATGGCGTCCGAAGCCGCAATGAGCCAGGACAACACGCCCGTTCCCTCGACCGAGGGCGCAACCCAGGGCCAGACCATGTCTGAAGCCGAGCTGGACCAGATGCAGAGCATCCTCGACTTTGTCTATGACTACAGGACCCCCGAGTACGCGCATTCTGTTGCACACCATTACGCGACTCTGAACTGACATGTGCGCAGCGGCCATGACCCGTCCAAAGTCTTCCATCGCAAGGTCAACAAGCGCGCCCTTCCCCACTACTACGAGGTCATCAAAGAACCCATGGCCATGAGCACCATCAAGGCCAAGATCAACAACAAAGAATACAAGAGCTGGTCCGACTTTGTGCGCGACTGGGCTCTGATTGTCTTCAACGCCCAAACCTATAACAGAGCCGACGCTGGCGCATACCAGGATGCCCTGATCATCCGCGACGTTGTCGGCACCGAACTCAAGAAGCTTGTCGACCTAAAAGTCATCTCGGAAGACGTTTCTAAGTTCCCCTACCTCGGTGAGATCCCGCCTCAGGACGACATTGTTGAGGAAGAGGATGACGACGAGGATGAAGATGATGAAGAGGACGACGACATAGGCGGAGACGACTCGGACGACGATGGCAGTAAACGTAAGAGGAAGCGCGGCCGTCCGTCAAAACGCGACCGCGACTTGGACAAAGACGACGACCCCGAGACGAGAAAGAAGCGCGGAAGGCCACCAAAGGTCCTCACTCCTGTTGAAGCTCGCATCCAAGCCGTTCTCAAGGGCATCAGGAAACCCAAAGGCCCCGGTGGTCTCAAGATCGGGAGCTTTGAACGCCTACCCGACAAGGCAGTCATGCCCGAGTACTACGCCGAAATTCGAGAACCCATGGCATTCGATGTGCTGAAGCGCAAGCTCAAGAGAAAGAAGTACCAGTCACTCGAGCAGTTCATGAAAGATGTCGATCTCATGTTCAACAATGCAAAGTCATACAACGAGGACGATAGCCAGATTCACAGGGACGCTGTCGAGCTGCAAGCCGAGGCGCACCGCCTGGCCAACGAGGAACGCAACAAGCCCGACACAGACTATGCCATGGACGAAGGCAGGATCCCTCTGCCCAATGGCATTCTTTACAACGGCGAACTCTACAAGGTCGGCGACTGGGTCCATGTCACCAACGCAAATGATCTGACCAAACCAATTCCCTGCCAAATCTACCGCACCTGGCAAGATCCCCAAGGCGGCCAGTGGGTCAACGTCTGCTGGTACTACCGTCCTGAACAGACAGTCCATCGTTTCGACAAGCACTTTCTCGAAAATGAAGTGGTCAAGACTGGCCAGTACCGCGATCATCGTGTTGACGAGATTATCGGCAGATGCTTCATCATGTTCACAACACGCTACTACAAAGGCCGCCCGCGTCGCCAGCCCGCTGACCTGGACGTCTACGTGTGCGAGGCTCGCTACAACGAGGAGAAGTTCAAGTTCAACAAGATCAAGACGTGGGCCAGTTGTCTGCCAGACGAAGTGCGCGACCGAGACTACGAGATGGATCTGTTCGACCAGCCGCGCAAGATGAGGAAGATAGCCAGTCCCATCGCATACCTGCTCAAGGACTCTGACAAGGAGACGGACGACATGCCCAAGCCCGAGTGGGGGGCAGAGAATGCTCCTCCCAAGATTGGCGCTGTTCACAGACGCCCTCGCGATCCAAGAGACTCTCCACCTCCAGAGCCCACTCCCTCGCCGCCGCCTCAGCCTGCCATTGCTCAGACTCTGCCTCGTCAGTCGCAGCCTTTGCACATGTCACCGTCCAATCCGGCTGCTACCATGCAGGCCTATTCCCCCATGCAGTCTCAGATGACGCCCATGCAAACGGCTGCTCAACCTGTTCGTCCCATGCAATCCATGGCACGTCCCTCGCACACTCCTGCTCCCATCCAACAACACTACACGCAAAATCATTCGGCCTCGCCCGCGCCAATGCCCAGTCTTCAACGCGCTTCCTCTGGCCAATTCAATCCTGCCACGCCTCAACACATGACCGCCATGCCTCTACCTCGCACTGCAAGCCACTCTTCAACCTTCCAAACTCAAGCTCCTGCTATACCTCCCGCGCCGTCCGCTTCACAAAGCCGCTCCTCGTACCGCGACCCCGTACCCATCGAAGTCTGGACGCTGCCCGATGCCGCCAACGCCAGTATTCCCTCCGAAATCCGCAATATGTACCAAACAGATGATCAAGGCCGCATACTCTTCTTCTCTACTCCTCCCGTCCAACTCGCCGAAGAGGCCGACGACCCAAACAAGAACCTTGGCCACAGCCTCCACTACATGGCCGAAAAGTCTCGTCGCACTCAAGAAATCGTCGCCCGCCGCAAAGCCTATGAAGAAGGCAAGGCCGCTCTCGCCGCCAAGAAGAAGCGCCAACGCGAGGTTGACGAAGAGATGCGCAATGCAGACTACGAGACCCAAAAGGCCAGAGCTCTTGCCATGTTGAACTCGCACCTCACACGCAGCACCGCATGGGAGCTCAAAGCCATGTACGGCGAGGAAGGCTGGAAGGAAGGCATGGACGCCATGCTCGGCAACCTCGAAGAACAGCAGAAATTCACCGTTCAGAGAAAGGTTCTGATGGAAAAGAACGCTGCCCTTAGAGTTGCTGAGCAGGTTTCTCTCAAATCGAATGGTGTCTTGTTTGACAAGGTCGAGGATGGTCCTTTTTGATGAGAGAGTTTACAAGATAAGGACTGATGGCATGGAGTTTGAGCGTGTTGTTGCATTTACATCTTTCGGAAAGGAGCTTATGGTGTTATACTATACTGATGAATTATTACTACCAATGATACCCCACTCCGGGCAAGCTGAAGGAGAAGGAGCGAATCAAAAGAGAGAAAATGGGAGGGAGAATCAAAGCTGTGCTTTTGTCCTTGTCATCAACTATACAGCAATCATGCCGCTGATAGAACAAAAACACTTTTTTTCACCATTGATCAAACACTGCATTGTCCATGTCGTGCTTGAATCTTTTGCAGAGTCTGCCACCACTGCTTGCCCATCCTGACATGATTCTCTCCGTGCGCCGAGGTCAATCACATCCAATTTCTCAGACACTCGTGCTATAAACTTGCACAGAGTTGTATAGGATGTATTCATCCATGCAATACATCTATTTCTGGTGGTCACCTCACGCACACCGAAAACTCCTGGTTTCTGATTTTCAAATCCTCTTCATGCTATACATCCATACATGACACAGTGGCGAAAAAGAATGCCATCATATCGCAGACAAGCAAACCATGAAAGCAAAAAGCAGGATACGCACGTGGACACAGCTTCATGCATGGAACAAAATCGCTCTGCATGCTGCATCTACCACAGATTTTGAGGCTCAAGAAGAGCCCACATGTGCATGTTGGGTATCGGGTCAGCCGCTGGTTTGGAGCAACCGAGTGTAGTACAGGCTTCGGAATGTCTGAGGCTCTGCATCTTTGGTTCTTTTCTACCGCATCATATAAACAAAACAGTCTAAGTTACTATTACATACAAAGAGAAGCACTTGCAGACCGGGCAACTCGGCATTGAGATTGACGCTCTGATTGCTCTCATGACGCTGCCTGCCGTCGTGATATCACGACAAAATAGACAGCAATGCCCACGCCAATGGCATCGAGCCCGAGTGCCAAACACCACGCCCCTCGGATGCCCCACAGAGCGCCGTGGCTCTGACTCACATATCGCTCAACGGTACCCGCAATGCCCAAGCCGATGCTGATGCTGTAATTCACCACGGTGGACACCAAGCTAGCGGAAATGCCCTGGTGCTCCTTGGCCATGACATTGCTGAGCAAAATGGTGCCGGACGGAAAGCTCCAATTCATGCCGATGGGCATGATGATGACGCTCCAAAAGGTGAGGACCCAGTATGTTTGACCCACGGGCACAAAAGCAAGGAACAAGGTGCCGATGAAGAAGCCGAGCATGGCGCACAGCATGATGTATGATGTCTTGAACTTGCGGGCCAGCCAACCCGCGGACATGGCAAAGCCGACTCCCGTGATGGCCACCGGAGATATTTGTGCTGCGGCGGCAATGGCGCTGGATCCCCTGTGGCGCTGCACAAACTGAAAGAGGTAGAAGAGCCAGATGCCATGGCTACTCCAGCCGGCGGCGATGCACGAGAGTGCTAGTACAGCTTCTTTGCTGAGACCTCGGACGGGCACCAAGGCTTGCTGTGCGTGGTTCATCTCGAGGTAGACGAATGCGATGAGTAGCATCACCCCCATTCCTAGAGTGAAGGGAATGTAAGCCTTGTTCCAGCCTACCACAGGTGCTTGGTTGAGGGCAAAGTTGAAAAGGACAAGCCCAGATACACCGGTGCAGGCGCCTGCGAAGTCGAAAGTGGAGGTATTGACCCCTCGCGGAAGAGGACAAGGTATGACCATGACCGATAGTGCTGCCATGCCGACGCAGAGTATAGCGAGCACCCAGAACGCCCAGGGCCACCCTAACTACGTCAATTTGCGCTTTCACAGAGAACGGTTTTCAATGACTTACATGCGAATTGTGATAATAAAGCAGAGAAGATTGCCCCAAACACGAAACCGGTGGGACCGCATGCGCCGAAGGCCGAGAATACCATGTTGCGCCTCAAGCCAACAGGAAAAGTGGTACCGATGAGTGCCATGGCATTCGGCACCAGGATAGCGGGACCAATCCCCTGAAAGCCACGAGTGACGCTTAGCATCACGGAGCCATTCGATCCGGCTGCATAGCTGAAGCCTACAACGATCGAGAAGGCGGCATACCATAACCAGCCGACGATGAACATGCGTTTATGCCCGTACATGTCTCCCAGGCGACCTGACTTCGATCAGCGACTTGTTGTAAGCGTAGAGTGTGGACAAGATATACCGGCAGGCAATATGAATGCGCCAACTGTTAGACTGAACGCTGCGGTGTACCAGCTCATCGTTCCAAGATCCGTTGGCGCAACTCCCAAGTCTTTGCCAATGATGAAAAGCGGTGCCACGGACTGGCCAAGCCCACCGAGAGTGAGAAATTGAGCCATGCAGACATTGACGATGAACAAAAGCTCGCGAGCATTCAGCTTGGCCTTCTTAGGTGTCTCGGGTGGGGGCGGAAGTGCTGTGAGGTCACTCTTCTCAATACGAGGTTCGCGGTTGACGGGTGTTATGGCTTCATCTGAAGCGCAGCCATGCAGCGTGGGCACCTTGCTTGTGTTGATTGAGACATTGTTGAGATCGAAGTCGAAGGAAACAGCCTGACCGATCGGTGTTTGTGGATAGTTCGAAACCTGCCCGAGAGTCGTTTCGGAACGAGCAAAATCGGTTCTTGATGCATGGTGCTCGTCAAAAGAAAATGCCTCGCTCGAAGAATCTGCACGTAGCCGCTCCCCATTCACCACATGGAGTGGGTAAGGCGAGTATCCGCCCATGATGGGTATGTCTTGATTGTATTGGTGTTTCCTTGGTATGTATACCTTGTTGCATGTCTTGTCTCGCAGAAACGACACAAGTGCAGCCAAGTCTAGTGATATAAAAGATCTGTTGGGCGCCTACATGCTTCAAATGCTCTTCTTGAACGTGTGTCGCCTTTTCGGTCGTTCGGAAAAGCGATTGACGCAAGCCCCGTCTTGCTATTTTCATATTCTTTGTCGTAGCCTGACGGCCGAAGGTTCAAGTCAGCGCGGTGGTAGGCTACAACACTGGGAGATCCTGGGAAGCTCTCAGAATACTAAGCTACACGATGGAGCTGCGGCTCAGGTGTGAGTTTGAAAAGCAATTGTCTTTTCCCTGGGTGGTCAGCTGAGGGTCGAGCCTGCTAGTCAGAAAAAAGAACTACACATAGTTCGTAAGCTGTTAGGTCATCCATTCAAAAATTGGTTGGAGGTTCATAATCCTGCTGGCTATGTTTTCCGAAGAACGATGCTTGAGTACCCCATGTACATGCGACAGTGTTGCACAGCTTACCCGTTCCTCAGCATCGTGGTGTGTATTCTTAGTAGCCACAAGGCTATGGTTGGAGTACCCTTGTCTGATTGGGTGTAAGACGAATCCATGAATAAGGATTGCTAGGCCGGTAAAGCTGACAACATGTATTGACGTTGTTCAGACCAGGACGCTACCTTGCAAGGAGCAAATCTGACGTGCTTAGCTGGCCTCGATCGTCGCTGCGTCTTGCTGATGCGATGGATGTATCATCTGTACATAGACCACGATGGCTTGAGCTGCAAGGATGATGTTTATGATGAAAGCTTGTCTACGAAGCCAAGTGTGAGGTATTCAAGTAGAGAGTGGTAGAAGGCAGGAGCCGAGCTCGGCAACCGGGGTTGCAAACCTCCGAGGTCGATCCACTCTTTCCATCACTCTACCTCGTCTCAAGCTTCTCGGCATCAACCACCTGCTCATACTGCATGCACGACACTTCTGGATATGACCCAAATCAGAAGGTGCATCCTATCATCTTTCCAGTGGATGTGACTCAGCTACCCGTTTCCATAGTGCTTTGGGTTCAGGCGACGATTTTACTAGTATGCTCGCTTCAATCTTAAGAACCGTGGCAAGTGTCTTATCAAATCTTGAGAACTCACCCAAGCTGCAAGTATAGACCCAATTTCAAACCTTGAACGCCTCTCGATGATTATCTCTTAGTCGGTACGTGTTGTCTATATGCAGATACTAGATCATCGACTAGTGATGATGTCTTTCTCGTCCTTCGGAGAAATGTCTGTAGGTCTTGACAATGCAGTGTACAGGCTTACCTGCGTTTCCAACTATACATCAAGGCTTCGCCCGTCATGCACGGACTTTGGTACAACGTCGCTCTACCAGATGAGCCATGTTGTATATGGATGACTGACATGACTGGTACTAAGCCTTGCTCTACACTGATCCTGGCTGGATGATAGTGATTAGTGTAGCCTCAATTGGTACAAGGAACCGGTACTTCTTCAACCGACCTTTCAATCAGACGGGAACAGCCTTTGGTCAAATCTATCTCTTGCCAAAATAAACCCTCACGGCTCAGCGGCACGAGAGATGACAAGCTCGTCTAGGGATCACCACACCTTCGACTAATTGATTCAATGTGCCCAGAATGACAGCCCAGGACTGCCAACCAGTCTTCCAAGCCTCGCCCAACAGGTAGTATATACTGCCGGTGTTCGCGCCTTCCTTCCTTCTTCTATCGTGAAGATTCGCAGATGTGCAACCTCTCATAAAAAACAGCGAACACCCTTCAATCTCAATCCACTTAGTGTGGTCTCGGCATCTTACATATCGTTTTCTTTGGTTCTTCACCGGCGATGTTGTCCTCTACAACACTAGCCTACTGCTTCATCTGGGCATCTCTGGCTCAACACATCGCAGCAGGAGGCTCGAATCTTTACAGCGCCTGGAGTCATTCTTATGGAGGCTATCAGAACGGATGGGACTCTGATTCTTCCTCCACTTGGCAAGAGTCTGCATCGTCGGTCCGAACTCTGAGCTCGGCGACTCCTGCTACAAGCAATGTCAAGCCTTCATCTGTATGGCAACACTCATCGTCTTTTTCCCGGTCCACCATTGGAGCTGTCACTTCCAGCATCTTTTCCACAAAGTTGACAACAACGTCTTCAGCCATCGCTACTTCGACACCTTATTCAACGAGTAACTCGAGTGTCTCGGACAACTCAGCATCTTCGTCCAAGACAGGTACCGCACTTACTAGCCATGCTTCCTCAACAACTGGCAATACAGTGACGTATGACTGGAACATCGAGTGGGTGATTGCTGCCCCTGATGGAATAGCTCGTCCTGTAATTGGTGTCAACGGTCAATGGTAAGTCTGTTTGTAATCTCAGCTCAGATCTAAATTTGTCTAATAGCCTACAGGCCATGTCCGTCCATCGATGTCATGACAGGAGACCGTGTGGTTGTCAATGTCTACAACGGCCTCGGGAATGAGAGCACAGCACTCCACTGGCATGGCATACACCAGAGAGGCACAAATCATATGGATGGGGCAACTGGAACTACTCAATGTCCGATAGCCCCTGGCCAGAGCTTCACGTATGACTGGATCGTAAGTCGGCTCTCATTGTGTTAGAAAAACTGCTGACCTATTCTCTGCAGGCCGACCAAGCAGGCACATACTGGTGGCATTCTCACAATATGGGCCAGTACCCTGACGGCCTCTGGGGACCACTCATCGTCCGTGATCCAAATCCGCCTTACCAATACGATGAAGAACTCATTATAACTTTCTCTGATTGGTACAACGATCAGATGCCTTACATCATTCATCAGTATCAATCTACTGCTGGCGAAGCAGAGGATGGCACTCCTAACCCAGTAGGAGGAGCCTTGATTAATTCCGCAAAGAATGTCTCGATTTATGTCAAGCCAAGCACGACTTATCTGGTTCGCATCATCTGCCCCGCTGCTTTCACTGGTCACGGTTGGGTCTTCGATGGTCATAATCAGACGACTGTAGAGGTCGACGGTGTATACACTGTGCCTGTTGTCGCTACCGCCGGGGGCAAAAACGTCCGAATCGCTCCTGGACAAAGACAAGCGTTCCTGATGAGAACCAAGGACGACACAAGCAAAAACTACGCCATTCTTGATTTTCAGGATCCCAACATGTTGTTCATCAACAAAGGTCTCACACCCGATCCTGTCTACCCGCTCAACGCTACCGCCTGGTTGGTTTACAACACCAGCGCAGATTATCCACCGCCACCAGTCCTATACAACCTCGGAAACGACGACTTCTTCGACGACGTTAACTACGTTCCATTGGATCGGGAACCTCTTCTCGAACCGGTCGATCGACAGTTGGTCATCGATATGTCTATGGAGAATATCACCGGCATCTCCAGGTACGTCTTTAACGCGCTAGCGAGTAAACAATACTAACAGTCCTGAAGATACATCTTGAATGGCCACACATTTTTAGGCGCCAAAGTGCCTACGCTATACTCGTCTCTCACCGTCAATGAGACCGAAGTATCGAACCCAGATGTGTATGGAGATGTCAATCCTTACGTTTTCAAGTACGGCGAAGTTGTCGAAGTGGTAATGAACAATCTGCACTCCAATCTCGTAAGTGCAACTCCACTCTGATGCCTATGTATCAACTACTCACAATCTGTTCGTACAGCACCCTATGCATCTTCATGGCCATCAGTTCCAGATCATTGAAAGATCAGACCCCAAAGCTGGTCAATTCAGTGGTTCATACTCAAACTTACCAGCCACGCCGATCAGGAGAGATACAGTCATGGTTCAGAACGAGGGTTATGCTGTCGTTAGATTCAGGGCCGACAATCCAGGTTTGTGCATTCGAACTGAGTTTAATCGTAGTACTGACGAAGATAGGTATCTGGCTTTTCCACTGCCACATTGAGCTCCATGTCGAGGCTGGCTTCAGCGCGAGTTTCATTGAAGCTCCGGAAGAACTCGCTGCCAGTGGCTTTGCCCTCCCGGCAGACCATATCAACGCCTGCAAGACTTACCCTATGGACTACGTAGGCAATGCTGCTGGTAACGACTACAATGCTCTGAACTTGACAGGCGCACCCACCACGGTTCCCACGGTTGCATGGGGGTAAGTCCCACGAGTAATCAACGAACAATCGCCGTATACTGACAAGCTACAGTGCTATCTACCCACCTGTCGAGACCGAAGCCCATAGTTAGACTTTGTATCGAGTAAAATGGTAGTGGTCTTGAGTTAGTACCCGAGTGGCGGAGTTCTGATATTTTTGCTATATTGAATCTCGCTCTATTATACATCTTGTCCCTGTATTGCTTATCAGATCTACCAGCATTTTTTGCTGATGCATGTCAACGTATATACACACTCGATTTCTTCGATCCGCAACATCCTTTGGCTGTATGACTTTCTGGTCGTTGCACCCGTCGTGACAGCGAAATTTTATAAATCGCACCATATATTTTGGGTCAGTGTGTGTCGAGACGCAAAGGCCGTGTCAAGTATCAAGTAATTGCCATTCTTGGTTGTGGTCAAAAATAAATGAGGAAGTTGGCAGTTGGCAGACTCTTTCGGAAGGCTGGTGAAACGCGGCTGCCGATGACGACACAATTTGCGTGGTGGACGCGACAACCATGCGACTCGCATACTAACAAACACCCACGAGTCGATTCGATATCTCACGGTGTCCGGACTCTGGATCAAAGCACCGAAGCATGTCAGAGTGTTGTCAACCGCGACCACCGCCAACATCACTGGAGAATAGGCAAGCCGCGAACAAGACCACGGCGCTTATTGTTCCGGCTTTGTTGATAGGAATTGTCGGCTATGTCACTTGGGTTGTCGTGGTTCTTATAGGCAGTAAGTACCATGCTTACTTTGAATTGGATTGGACCGGTCTTGGAGAAGGGATAGTGGGTCGCGACTGAGGCACACTGAGTGGGAACAAAACGCCTTCCATCCGAGCCCGCATTCGTCCTCGAAGTGTGCGAATATTGAAAACAGCAGCTGATCGTTCTAGCCAACTATCTTATCAAACATGGAGGCCGAAATGGCACGGGAATCGCCATTATAATGCTATACTTTATATTCTTCTTTCCGATGACATCTAGCTACTTACGACTTCTCATAACTATCCCTCATCCCGGATATATCGAAAAAGGAAGCCCCACGGCTGCTACTCCTGTCAGACCAGCAAAAGAAGCCCCTCCTCAGCACAACGTCCAGGCTTCGTGTACGAGTACCAAAGTCCAGGACGGTACGAACCAGTCCGCCGACAAGAAGTACACTTCAACTCCCCAGGAGCCTGCAGTCACGTTACTAGACACGAAAGCCATTTTGAGTGGCGAGTTGCCGCCACCACCAGGCACAGAGCGTTTCTACTCAAGGGATGTCTTTGCTTGCGACCAGAATGGTCTCCCTATATGGTGCGGCGTTTGTAACAACTGGAAGCCTGATCGATCACATCACGGCAGCGATGTTGGACGATGTGTCTTGAAGATGGATCATTTCTGCCCGGTTAGTATTAGCCGAATTACTATCTTGGTGACTGTGCTGATATGTGTGTTCAATCTAGTGGGTCGGAGGAATCGTGGGAGAGCGAAACTTCAATTTCTTCATCCAATTCTGCTCTTACGCTGGAATTTATGCTTTGTTTGTTATGATCGTTATGGCTATCTTTGTGGCCGAAGCTAGAGGCAAGGTAAGTCTCTCTCTATTCTTCTCGCCGGTCTGCTTTCACCTGTTCGGTTCTGCAAATGCTAACTCTACAAAAGGGAAACTCACCGGGAGGCAATTGGGTCGCTGGTGTAACCCTTGGAGCTGTTTTCACATTATTCGCAGGCGGCATGGCGATGACTAGTATCGGGCTTGCGCTGAAGAACCTCACCACTATTGACAACATCGGTCACCAGAGAAGAGTCATGCACATCGCTGTACTGGTTGACTCCTCGCAGCGTCGCCAACCCAGACCTATGTCAACAGACCACGTCAAACCAACGCATCAATCAGAAGACGACGAAGACCCTTACCAGGGCACAATCACATATCCTTTGACAGTAATGCCTGATGCGTCTTCAGAGACAACACTACCACCGCCCACATCATCGCCACCCAGAACATTTGCCATCTTGCGCACACATCCTGGCATGAATCCTTGGAATCTTGGGGCTTTCCGAAACTTCAAATCCATCATGGGCAACCATTGGTATGACTGGTTCTTGCCTTTACGACACTCGCCTTGCTGTAACCACGACCGTGGCGATAGCATGTATGAACTTGGCCCGGATGTCGAGCGACTCAAGGCTGATGCCGGTCTATCGTCGTCGAGTAGCAGAGATGGGTCGAGTAGACGTAAGCATAGGAAACACCGACACCGCAGAGGAGACTCTGAAGATGTAGATATCATGGGGTCCACACTGGCCAACGTCAACGGCTCGACAGGAAGGGAGCGGAACAGCTTTGAGTCAGCTTAGTCGGTAGGCTTATTCTTGCTAGCTACATACATCACTCGCACATACATGATATAATACCCCTTCGGCGAAGAATCTAATGCTTAATTTCATGATGCTACAGATCAAGGAGCCAAGACAAGAACAAGGGACTGATACAAAGTGATCGCTACAACAACCCAGACAAGGAAAACCCTCAAACCATCTTCGACCGTCTGAGCTCCCACTCCTCAGCCCTCCTCAACTCCTCCTGCGCAAGCAGAATAGCCTTCTCCATCGACGCCCTCAACCGGCCTTCAATCTCCTCAACCGGCGTCTCACAATTCATCAGCCCAATAAACTTTCCAAACTTTCGTCTCTTGATAGCAATCCTCTCCACATCCGTAAACCCCTCTTTAAACTGCACACTCGGTCTCCTCTTGACCAAAATCGCATTTTCCGCTTCCTCGGCTGCCAGCAAGGTTTCCCACCATTGATTGGTTTCCACCTGCGAGGCGGAATGCAGGTGTTGGGCTACGCTGGCGCGGCGCTTGGCTAGCATTTCCTTGTCCCAGTTCATGCAGGCTGGGTATTGGTGTGTGTAGATGCTGGGGGTGGATTGGTGGTAGTAGCTCGCTATGGCGTCGAGTTGTTCTTCGCTGAGCAAGTGGTAGTCGAGCAGTGTTTGGGGAAAGTCTGGGTGGGGTGCGCCGGTCGGCAGCGGCACCAGAGGCGCGAGACGTAGTTTCAGATGTGCGATTCTCGCGGCGAGGTGGTCCTTTTTGGTGGAGGATGACATTTTGGTTTCTTGCTTTTGGGTTGTTTGGGTGGAATGCATGGTTGTTGTGGTAGATGGATGCACGAGTGTTGTCTTTGTAATTTTCGACCAGCGAAAAGTGTTTGGAGGGCAGGTATACACAGACGGCAGAGGAGGAAAAGGTGACAATGGATAATGAAGAAGGACAGGGCCGAAGCAATACTTATTGGAAGAGTCAATTGCGTCTTTGAAGACATGTCTTTTGTCCCAAACAACTCGAAAGACATGATCAGCCACCGAGACACGCTTCTGTATAAGACAAAGGACGACTTGAGATTAGACATGTGTGATCGCTTTGTCTCCGAGATTTGAGATTCTGGATCATGCGCTTGGGATTTGTTTGTCTCAAGACAAGACCAAGACGGGCAGCGAGACAGATGCTCTTTCCATTCTAGTCCGTGATATACAGAAGCAAAGATGGTCCCCAGATGACCAAATCAGTAATTGAAGAGCTTGAGAAAGGCGCAAACAAAGGGACCTATCCCTGACTTTTCAATCAGAAGTGAACCAAACTCCAACACGGTGTTATATTGATGCCAACTAGCCTTTCTCACATCGAACCGGTGGAATGGCGCAGTGGTAGTAGCTCGTGTCTCCCACCTATGCGTCCGGAGTCCACTGGTTCGATTCCCCGGGTCGCTCTTGTAAATCCCCCTATTTATGCCAGAGGTCCCAGTAATCCTCACCCGACAACAATAATGACGAAAGCATTGCTTTCTCTTCCCCCCTTAGCAGTACGGCGGCTAGGGGGGTTTCTGTTTTGTCCGGAGTCTCTTTTTTTTTGTTTTTACTACCTAGCTTTTGGCGGCTAGAGAGGGTTTCTGTTTTGTCGATTGCTAGATGTTGTTGTTGTATTGCTTGACAGTGGTGCGAGTTTGGTAACGCCAGAATTGCGGAAGGGACGATCTAAACACATGAACGTCTTGACACGTACAAATTGATCAAAAACTGTTATTGATAGATACTGATGCTTGCAGGACAGATGTGCATACCGGGTCTTGATCTCTACAACCATTCGCCATCCTTTCGCGGCGCTTGAGGCGTTCCTCCCAGCGGCACCATCTTGATTGTCTTCTTGAGCTCTTCCCTCCGCTTGTTAGCCTTACTCTCGCGTCTATGGTCCTTGATTCCTGCAAAGACACTTGGTCGCTTGATTGCAGCATAAGAGGTTGCAGACGACGATGCTTGCAACCTCACTGGGTCATAAGCTTCCGCTATTGGTATTGGTTGCGGTGCACTGATAACAGGAAATGAAGGTGTTCGCTGCTTGGAGTTGTCGACCAGGTTTGACAACCCTTCCACGGCGCTGACCGACGACTTTCGGACAAACACCGAAGTCATCTTGTTGGTAAGCGACTTCAAGGGTGCTTTTGAGCCTCCTGAGGAAGCCACGCTGCTGATGCCACTGTCATAAGACTGCTTCCTCTTCCCATAAAGCGGTGCTTGCGAAGAGTGCGTGGTCTCTTCTGACGGACGTGAGTGGATGGCAGGTAGCGCGTCCATCTCGAAAGTAACTTTACTGCCGGCCTTGCCATATTCCCTGGCTAGCTGCTCCGCGTCCGCATTGATGCGTTGGTAAAAGGCCGAGAAGGAATCAGAGTCGTCGATGCTTTGTTTCCTTTGTACAGCGGGGGGCGGCGGCTCCTTTGTCTTCGGGGCTGCATGTCCAGGGAATGGCGGTGAAATTGGTATGCTGCCACTTGTGCTGCGACGACGTCTCGCGCCTGTAGATTCTGGTGTGAGAGACAGCTTGTAGGGGAATTTGAGTGCACGCTCTTTGCCTTTGGGACTGCTTCGCTGCTCGCGAGGGACAGCCCGCGAGTTGGGACTTTTGCTTGCTGCTGTTGAGTAAGCCATGTTGCGCGACTTCTGATACTCAAGCTCTCGCTGTCTGGATATTTGTCTGGGGTTGAAGAATAGTGGTTGTGGTACGAGTTTCATCTTTTCCTTGATGCTATTGGATGAAGCACTGTGTTTTCGAGGTCCAGAAAATTTGGCTTCTTCTTTGAATAAGGCATGGTACTCGTTGGCCAATCGCTTGGCCTCATCCATCAGACTTTCGTTGGAGGATGCCTCAAGAGTTCTGTCTTCGTATGCATCAATCACCTTACTCTCGAAGTCGTTGAGGCGTCTGCTGGACCCTGTTCGTGACTGCTGCCGGGGTCTACTACGAGGCTCGTAATCCACTGCTGAAGGTTCTGACGGACGAGTGATCGATATCTCGATCGGAGACTTCAACTGCCTCTCCACAGGTGACATCGACATTCGTTTCTCCTTGTTCATTTCAAAGTATTCGTCGGACAATTTCGATCCATGCTTGTCAAAGTAGGTGTTGCCTGGTAGAGGCCAGTCAAATGGGGTCGGTGACGGAAGACTTGGACTTGGGAGGACTGGAGACAGTACTGGAGTTCGTAGAGGCACGATACCTTCGAATGATCTGCTGCCTCGTATTATGTGTTGTTGATTCGCCTTCTTGGCTGCAGCTAACGCTCTCATCTCTTCTGGGAGAAGCTGCGGCACTCCTGGCGAATTCGAAGCAGCCTTTGCTTTGTCCAAGGATACAGTCCTGATGTGTTGAGTCGCTACACGCAGCATCTGAGGCGAAGGAGGCAGAAGCTTTTCTCGCCAGAAACGATCCGGGGGTGGTGAAGGTGTTGAGGTTCGGCTCGGACTTGGTGATGGACTGGTGATCAGCGGCGCACACGGCCTTGGTGGTACAATTGACTGTGGTGTGTCTTTAAGAGTAAGCTCGGGAGTGCTCAGGCTGTACGCAGATGGCTGCAGAAAGAAGGTCGGCATCAAATACTCTTCATCCCTCCATGATTCAGGAGTCGGGGCATACTGAGAGACAGTGCGACTGTAGATGCTCGAAGTGCGTCGTGTTGAGATTGGAGATGACTCTGATGTTTCAATTATGGGCACGGGCGGTAGAGGCTTATCTTGATTCGGTGTCGGTGTCTTTCTTATGAATGATTGGAATGATGGTGCCGACTTCTCGAAACCGTTCAAACCGAGAGATGAAGACGAATGGTTCAGCGCAGCTGGTGGCCGTCGCAGTTGAGGCTCCGGATGCTCCAACTCGGCGAAGGAGCTCCTCGAGCTATGGGAGCCGCCAGAGAACAGAGATGTCGGCTTTGAGTCGATGAACATGCTGTGTCTTGTACGTTATAGACGAGGACTGAACCATGGCAGGCAAACGCCCGAGGCACAAAGAAGTACATATTGGAGTCTGATGTAGATGTTCGAATACTTCTCGAGACAATGACGATGGAAGAAACAAAGAATGATGCATGGGAGTTCCTGCTTCCGGGTTGTGAGTTTGGAGAGTGTTCTTTGATCTCGAAGCTGGAGTGTAGGCCTCGGCAGAAGCAGCTGCATTCCTTGAGTACCCAACCAACAATGCAATTCCGCTTTCGATCTCGACTTCCTTGATCTTAGAAAATGTGTTTATTCCGATCTTCTCATTGCTTTTCTACTACGAGCGAGCCGGTGCGAATGGGGCAGATATGCAAAATCGACTCATGCGCGCCTCCAAATTCACCTAGAGCAAACGACTCGCCGTCCGTTCTCAGGCGCTTTGTTCGTTGTTCAGAATGCCGCGGTATGCGTATTTGCAACGCCGCGTCTCGTCAGATCATAGCATCGTGTGATTTTGGTCATGATTCATTATGCATTCGTTCTCACATGCTCATTTGGCATGGTCGACGACTTGTTGATAGAGTTCGTCGGGCAATTTTCGTACAAAGCTGATAGCCATGGGCTTAATCTTGGATGCTTGAAGAGGCGGGAACGATCTCAGGATTTGGTTTGGGCTGTCAATGTTAGTTTGGATACTGTGTATGCAGTGGAGTAAATGTTGGATATACCTCGGACTGGTTAGAAGCTGGTCTCGGATGAGAACCAACTGAGCGACGATGCAAAGCAAGTTCAAGTGCGGACCGTAGGCGAAGCAGAAGTCCCACAGCTGGAGAACTTCAGGTAAAGGAGGTGTGCAGGCACACATGGTCAAGACGCTTGCAAAAGCATAGATGCGGGCCTCCATGCCTTTGCTGGCCAGGTAGGCGGATAGCTTGGGGTCTACAATGGCAAGGATCTTGTCGACCAAGGCCAAGCCTCTGTGCACACCGTCCATGGAGCCTCTTACATAGCCAGGGCACTCTACTGTGATGAAGCGATCAAAGGCAGCGAAAGCCTCGGCCTCACTGCGCGCGGCATACAAGAAGGGAGCAGCCATGACGTTCATGCCCTGGACATAACCAACATGAGAAGCGCCGTCGCCGGCCTCGGAGCCCTCGGTGCCGGTGATGGAGGCACGGTGTCTCGAGGTGGGCGAAGTGACTAGGTCCGACTGACCGTCGATGCTCCTGGGTACAGACAAGGTAGGAGGCGACATCCATCCGTTGACGCGGGCCTCGTGGGCATCGTGCAGCTTCCAGGCGATGGCATTGAGGACACGGGTGAGGCTGTTTTCGGTGACGCGACGGCGGAACAGAGGGTCGGTGGTCAGGGTGCGGAACGTGTCGTTGCGGATCTTGGTGTAGGCAGGCGAGGCACCCTGTCGTACAAGATCGAGGTAGGCATCAGTACGTAGTGGAGGCACATTGAGCAGGATGAGCCAGATGTAGATGCGCAGCTCGGACTAGAATATCATGTTTGTTAGGCGTTGCTACGAAAAGGCCTTTGTTTACATCAGGCCTCCTCACCATGCCATCGCTGTTGCTAGCTATGCCGTCTGACAAGACTGTGTAGCGTAGCTCTTCCAGCCCTGCCTCTATATCGCCCGCAGGGCCTTTGAGGACCAGTGTTTCCAGACTGGTCATGTCGTTGCGAGTTTACAGGCGACGCTTTCGTTGTTGTTGTCCATAACCACGCACCTGTCATTGCACCTCGGGCTTGCGCGCATCGCGTTTAAGCTTTCCTTACGCCGCTCTTGCTGCTTTGAGACTCCACGTGATTTGGTCTTCGCTGCGTCAAGCAAACTGCCGGGGAAGGCACCGAAAACGTGGCGGTCTGAGCGTCTCTTCTTTTGCTTCTACCAAACTCTCTTCGACATCATCATCATCGCCGCCTGTCTCCGCGGTGCCAGTCAGCCTCTGCTTGTGGGGGCATCGAGTGAGAGTCCACTCCTTGCTGGCATCAAATCCACTTCCCTATCAACTCTTGCGAGTCGTCGCAACCATTTGTCACAGACAAATTGAAGGCTTAGAAGATGCTCTTCGCACCGTGTCACGCGTTGCCAGTTTCAGGAGCACAAATACCACCGACATGATTTTTTGCCCCCCTGGACCCGTTTGTTTGACATGTCCTCTGCTTGTGCTGTCTCCTACTACTCGGATGCGGCTCTTGGTCTGCTCCGACGTCGTCGAGCATAACGACCATGCCATGTCTTCGCTATTGATGCTTCACCGTTCTTCAGCCTCGGATAAGCATGTCGTCGACTTCTAGATTTTGCTTGTCTAATCCTTCGCGCAATCTCACTACCCGTGCCCTGGTATTCGAGAGCCTCTGAGAGGGCATGCCTCACCTCCATGCTGGGTGAAGGCTTAGAAAAATATCGATCTTTGGAATGTCGTCAACCCTCGACAAAGCACGCCACGACACGCGTTTGTGATTGGGCCCAAATTCAGCGGGGATCGGTACCGAAGTCAAACGTCTAACCCCAAATTGGTATCACGTCAATGATGTGATACCAATGCTTTGCTCGGCGGCCCACTACTCCCATGCGACGACGAAAGGTCGACGTCGATTCAAAGCTTGATGCCTGCCGGTTGAGATCTGGATCGATATGACCTCGTCGTCTCTACCGCACTCGTTTCCCAATCTGTCTTTTCTTCTTTCTTTCGTGTGCAGCACGCCTTGTCCGACTCCCTTGCGGTTCTTGTGATTCGTCAAACCCGTTCGGCTTACGACCGTTCGTCCTAGTTCTGGCCCGAGTCTTTACCAATCCTTGTTGAGTTCTCTACCTCTGGCTTGCAGCCCTTGGCTCATCCAAATACGCCTCCCACACTTTCTGGAGAGCATCATTTCCAGACCCCGGATTGCTCATCCAAGCCCTCTATTGGACAATAAACGTTCTGAAGCAAGCGAGATCTATAAACCCTCACCTTGTCTCTCGATAATTCTCTTCATTGTTCATATCCACTTTTCATATCTTTCAACCCGGACCCTGGTGTGTTGATCAACACTACCTACACACTCCTTCAACATGCCTTCTAGAAGGGCTCAAGTTGGCCATGGCCTGGCCAAAGTCCTAGGCATCAAGCTCGACTACCGTCAGGAGATGCAGGCTGAGAAGATCACCAGAGGAGAGTCTGTCTTCTCTGTTTCTAGTGCCGACACCTTCGTCGAAGCCGAGCCTACAGTCTGGGAGTGGATTAGAGATGTCACACCAACCGGTGCGACTATGATGAACTACGGTCGCAACCTCTTCCCATTCACACGCTGGATCGGTCGTTACAATCTCCAGTGGCTCTCCGGTGACTTGGTCGCGGGTATCACCATCGGTGCTGTTGTCGTTCCTCAAGGTATGGCTTATGCCAAACTTGCCGAGCTCCCTGTCGAGTACGGTCTGTACTCGTCTTTCATGGGTGTTTTGATCTACTGGTTCTTTGCTACCTCCAAGGATATTACCATTGGTGTAAGTTGTATATCCTTTATCTTTGATAGATCGCTTGCTTACGTCCTCTCTAGCCTGTCGCCGTCATGTCTACTATCGTCGGAAACGTCGTGCTTGAAGCGAGCAAACACGGAAAATACGAGGGTCATGTCATCGCATCTGCGCTCTCGATCATTGTCGGTGCCATTGTCTGCTTCCTGGGCCTTGCCCGCCTTGGCTGGCTTGTCGACTTCATCTCTCTCACCTCAATCTCGGCATTCATGACCGGATCTGCGATCAATATTTGTGTTGGTCAGGTCCCTACATTGATGGGAATTACTGGCTTCTCGACTCGTGATTCGACATATCTTGTTGTTATTCATACTCTACAGCACCTTGGAAGAACAAAGCTTGACGCTGCGATCGGTCTCACCGCTCTCGTATTCCTTTACCTGTTGAGATTTGGCTTCCAATACCTCGGAAACAAGTTCCCCAAGCACCGCAGGATCTTGTTCTTCTGCTCGACACTGCGCACCGTCTTCATCATCCTTCTCTACACTCTCATCAGTTGGTTGGTTAACCGCAACATCCCTCACATCCACAAGAAGAATAGCTTGGCCAAGTTCAAGCTTCTTGGAACTGTTCCTCGTGGCTTCAAGCATGCTGCCGTGCCCACAGTCAACACGAGCATCATCAAGACTTTCGCCAGCCAGCTTCCTGTTTCGGTCATTGTCTTGCTTATTGAGCACATCTCCATTGCCAAGTCCTTTGGCAGAGTCAACAACTACACCATCGATCCTTCTCAAGAGCTTGTTGCCATTGGTGTCTCAAACCTTTTGGGACCTTTCCTTGGTGCCTACCCTGTCACCGGTTCCTTTTCGCGTACCGCTATCAAGTCCAAGGCAGGTGTCCGCACACCATTTGCTGGTGTGATTACCGCCATCATTGTCCTGTTGGCCATCTATGCCTTGCCCGCGGTCTTCTTCTACATCCCCAACGCGGTTCTCTCGGCTGTCATTATCCATGCTGTCGGTGATCTCGTTACTCCTCCCAACACCGTGTACCAATTCTGGAGAATCTCTCCTATCGAAGTACTCATCTTCTTCGCTGGTGTTCTCGTCACTGTCTTCTCATCGATCGAGAACGGTATTTACACCACCATCTGTGTGTCCATTGCTCTCCTCCTCTTCCGTGTTGTCAAAGCTCGTGGTCGTTTCCTCGGAAAGGTCCAAGTGCACTCAGTCATTGGAGATCATCTCCTCGAGGATAAGGACAAGCCTGAAGGCCACCACTATGATCACGAAAAGGCAGACCGCAACATCTTCTTGCCTATTGAGCACGATGATGGTTCCAACCCCATGATTGACACCGAGTCTCCTTACCCTGGAGTCTTCATCTACAGATTCTCTGAAGGATACAACTACCCCAACGCCAACCACTACCTGGACTACATGGTGTCTTCGATCTTCAAGCAAACCCGTCGCAATGATCCCAACCCATACGGCAGACCAGGAGACCGTCCCTGGAACGACCCTGGCCCGCGTCGTGGCAAGGCACCCATCATCGACACTCATCTGCCTACGCTCAAGGCTGTCATTCTGGATTTCTCTTCTGTCAACAACGTTGACGTCACTTCGGTGCAACACCTTATCGACGTTCGCAACCAGCTTGATCGTTACACTACCCCAGAGAAGGTGCAATGGCACTTTGCTCACATCAACAACCGTTGGACTCGACGAGCCCTTGCATCTGCTGGCTTCGGCTACCCTACTGAAGAGGGTGAAGAGTTCCAGCGCTGGAAGCCTATCTTCAGTGTCGCTGAACTTGGTGGCTCGTCGAGTGCCGCTGCTGATGCTGAATACGCTGTGAACCACCCCGAGCACAAGAGGCATCGCGATATTGAGCTTGGTCGCTCGCAAAGCAGAGAGGTCACTGGCGAGAGTAGCGAAACCTCTAGCGATATCAACGAAACCATCCAGAACAGCAAGGCATACGGGGCTCAAGCCAGCCAGAAGAAGATTGTTGTGCACGGCCTCAACAGACCTTTCTTCCACATTGACTTGACGAGTGCTCTGCAGAGCGCGATCGCCAACATCCAAAACCCTGCAGCCACTGCCGACGTTGTTCAGGACAAGCAAGTTTGAGGGATTATGCATTGTTAATGTCTTTTTTCACATCTTTCGCTTCCTTTTGATATTATGACTAGCGATTTGTTTTCGGATTGGATTAGGGATGGAGAGTTCAAAAGCAAGCATCATCTGTATATATATGTGCTCGATGCTGCACTTTATCGGCTTGTAGACTTGCACATTTATTCGCACGCACAACATAGATGCATTTGGGTTACTGTACACATTGCACTTCTTATCGACATTTTTCAAAGTTCTCACAACATTCCTTCGTTTGCATGTCAGTGCGTGGTGCCCTGAACGAACGAACGCATCGCTATGCGATGGTCATCCATCTAGATCATAATGCAGCATCTCTGGGGCCCCAGGTTGCTCAACTGCAAGCTTTGCCTGTATCAGGTACGTACCTGAATATCTTCGCAACGCTCTGTCTTCACCTCGTGGCATGGCCAGGGACAACACCCCAACCATGGCCAGAGCCATTCACATCTGAGCACACTTTGAGGGTTCCTGATGCTCGACAGTTCGACCTTCACGCAGAGCCTCAAAGCTCATCGTACTCGTACAGCTCTTGACCAAAGCAAAGCCTTTGGTTAAAACACGTCAATGCTTGTTGTATCAACATTAACGGCATCTTTCGCTAAACAAGTTCAACGATTTTTCGAGCAATGAACCATCAAAAGCACATGCCAGGGCTATCACGATCATCCATGCGTTTTTTCTTCCGCAGGCTCTTTCTCAACGATTGGCTTTCAAGGAACCGCATGTCAAAACGTGCCGACTGCACGTCCGTGACGCCAGTGCGGCCTTGGTATCCCAATCTACGCATCTACGCACGCGCTTTGGTTGAGTTGGAAGTTGGAAGGAAGTAACCGCTTGCATATCATGACTTCATCGTTGTCAGTCGTGACAAAAAACTACCCGATGGGGGAATTATTGGCAGTGTGGAGGAGAGAACGTGAAGGGAATTTTCTATCCCCGAGACATGGCCGTCAGAGGTGCAGGTCTCGGATGTGGGTTGCGGCTTTCCGATGGCGGGTTGGCGAGGGTACTCGCGGCATAGTGGTGTGAAGGCGACTACTGAGCGGAAGGAAGAAGTAGATGTTGACTGGGAAATAGGGATCACAGGGTAATGTCGGTATAGAGGAGCATACGCTTGGATGAAGAGGAGACGAGCAGCGGACGTGAATGTGAATTACCTATGCGAGGAAAATGATGCATGGTCTGAGCTCATTCACATCAGAACTTCGCAGCGTGCGTGCTTGTCGCAGTGATGAATCTTCTTCTTCACATGACTTAACAACATTATCATCAATATCATCAACATCTAGCGAAATACTGCTCATAGGCATATCCCAATAATCTCACAGCACTTGACAACTTTTTGCGATAACTACATTCGCATCTCAGAAAGGCGAGGAAATCATCTTCGATCAAACCCCAACATGCCAGTCCCAAATACCAGCCAGGTAGTGCCCGGCGCAGCAGTCTCCATCGTCCTCAAAGCCGACCAACCCACCGGGCGTCAAGTCCAAGGCATCGTCCAAAACGTGCTGACATCCGGAAACCACCCACGAGGCATCAAAGTCCGGCTCAGCGACGGTAGAGTCGGTCGCGTCCAAAAAATGCACACTGGCGAAGTACCGCCCCAAGAAACCTCTGCAGCACCCAGCTCGGCGACAAGAAATACAAGACCACCTAGGGAGAGAGATAACCGACGTTCAAAGTTTCAGTCGAGGGATATTAGACTGGATGAAGATGGTGAGGCGCCGGCTGAGGAGATTGATCTGTTTGCGTACATGAAGCCGGCAAAGCAGAAGAAAAAGGGAGGAGCGAAGGCTCAAGCGTCGGTGGAAGAAGACGAGCCGGTTGTGGAAGCTGCGACTACTGCTACCTGTCCTGTTTGTGGTAACTTTGAAGGAGACGAGACGGCAGTCGCGCATCATGTCGAATCGCACTTTGCTTGATCAGACGTTATCGACGACAATAAGCATCGTCAGATTTTGATCTTGCCAGCTCACAGCGGCCGTCTCTCGTCGCTCCCGGGCCGCTCAACGTATATGCGATCCTGCTACTAGCTCACTTCGAGATGCGAACAGTCTTCTCGCGCAACCAGATTAACAGAGAGGGGCCGGAAACCACTCGATTTGGAGCGCAATCGAGACTTGATAGAACCGACTCTACCACGAGGAGCACAACAGCAATCGGGACGGGAGATGGTCAAGGGTGAAAAGGCACAGCTGGGTATCAGCTTTATTACGACAATGAATGTCACAGGCAGTGCAGATTCAGAGGCTTTTGTCGACAGCTTTACGCTGGTACTCTTGAAGCTTTGATTTGTAGCGGTCGTTCCGTCCTTCCTGGGTTGCTTTGCAAGCATCGGAAGCGTCTGCTCGGCTTTTGGTATGTCTCGTTGCTGTCATACGCAACCTTCCTTTCCTAGCGCAGCAGCAATTTCGTCGACTTGCTCAGGCACAAGGTCGAAATTACTCTCGACATGGTCGAGAAGAGCCGAGTGACAGCATAGACCATCAAAGTCGAGAGTACGTGCAAGCCACGTGCAGATGCTAGAAAGGCCGCACGAGGTATTGCGATTGATCAAGGTGGGAAAGATGGCAGAGAACCAAGCTTTCTCCGTTGGGTGATTGCAGCTTCGACATTAGATGGAAGAAGCTCGAGTCTGTCGTAGTCGCGAGGCCGGACCAGGACACATTTGACGGCTGTACTATTGCTCTTTTTCCTGTTCGACGCAGAATCTGGCAGTAGACGATCCAGGAATGGATACAAGCAGGATGGGAAAGACACTCAAAACATGCGATGAGTGATCCATGGAGGGAGACGATATATTGTAGGTCCTTATGGCTACATTCTGAATCTATAAACATGTGTGCCTTACTATAGTCAAAAAGTCGCCTTGTGTTGATATGAGGAGAGATTGCAGGGCCTTTACAGCTCTGTTTTCCAAATATCGTCCAACGCAAGAGATATGTCTGCCGGTGGACAGTATGCAATGAGGTTTACGTCAAGTCAAAAGCAACCGAGGTGTATTACGCTCAACATGACAAACGTGAAGTGAACATGAGGTTCTGTGTGCCAGAATTCAAGCAGACAAGGGCGATAAGACAACCACAACCCGAGCTCTCCATGCCGACAACCGTCGAGGCAGCTTCTCTAGACATCTGATATACCATACTGCATGATCCAAGCCTCAGAAAGAAGGTCAATTCGTGGTCAGGGCAGAGTGATAGTCACAGACAGGGTTGTACCAGCAGCAACCAAGACTTGCTCGTGAATGACATCTGATTCTCTCCTCATGCTCTCTACAGAGGCCATGCAGAATGACTTGGTAGTCCGACATAGAACAACCTACTGCATACCCAATCTCCCGACCTTACAGCTAGTCTTGACACCCCGAATCATCTCACTGACAACCAATCCCGTCCCCAAACTCAAAGAAATACCCCAAGGCCCATGTCCCGCAGCCACAAAAACACCACCTTGACTCTTCACACCTCCCAACTTCTTCTCATCAATCCTACACAAAATGGGTTCTCCTCTAGGCGTGACGGGTCTAAAGCACAACCCCTCCCTCAACACCTCAATCTCTTTACCTGGCACCCCACACAATCTCTGCGCCGTACGTTTCAACTCTGCAATAGCGGATTCCTCGATTTTGGCTTCTGTGGCCAGGTCAGGCAGAGCAAGGGTACCGTCGTTGAGACCTGCAATGTATATCTCTCCGCCTATGCGACTGATGAGTTCGGGGCTGAAGCCCGAGGACGAGGTGCTGAAGATTGCGTGGCAGCCGTGGGGTTCGTGGGAGGTTGTCCAGTGTGGGGAGGAGATGACGATGCTGTGGCCTGCAAAGGCAGAGATGGGGAGGTTGAGGGATGAAGAGGGGAACAGTGTGGAAAAGACTTTCGGGGTCCAGGCGCCGCAGGCAAAGAGGAGGGATGTACATGGGACTGGTTTTGTTGTGTTAGCTCAAAGGTCGAGTGGATTGCATTAGTGAGGAAGGAAAAGAAGACCCATACTCTGTGTTTCGGAGCCGTCATTTTCTTTGATGTTGAGGGCTGTGATTGTGTGATCGCTATCGGTGATTATGGATGTTGGTGTTGCTGGTTGATGGACTTGTACACCTCTCTTCCTACATTCATTTAGGAGAAAGTGTGATAATCTCAAAGGATCTCTGGAAGTTCAGTCAGCCTCATCTGATACTCACTAAAACATAACTACTTACACTTGAGCGACCGTCTCATCTGCAGAGATCACATCGTAGCCGTCTCCTTTCCTTCTACTCAACCACGCGGGCCCTTCACCCTCTACGAACTCATGTGTTCCCGCAACTTCAGCTCTACTCCTCCCGTTCTCTAGCCAGTCGCCATCCTCACCTTCATCGTCAACAGAGTTTCCACCATCAGCAAATGAAGCACCGGTACTCCTCGCATACCCCCACTTCGCAGGCCCATCAAACGCATCAGCAAGTTGCTTGTGGAGCTTAAAAGACAGCAAGCCAAGCGGTGCAGACGCAGGGCCAAACCAGTCGGCAGCGAGGAAGCCTCCTGCTTTACCAGAAGCGGAGGCGAAAAGTTCGGGCGAGGGGTCGATGAGATGGATGGAGGAGCCTGGTATAGACTGTGAGAGGTAGTAGGCAGTGGACACGCCGATGATGCCTGCTCCTAGAATTACTGTGGACTGAGGTGTGGTCATCGTGGAAAGGTGCTGGCCGGAGATCTTGTGCGATAGATATCAAGATATTTGATGCTTACACGAGTGTCAGGAAATCAGAACGAAGAGTGTGTTCGGTTCTCAGTCAAACAAACACGCAGAATATTCGAACATCACAGAAGTAACCTACTTGTATACTGATATAGATATGGATGCTGAGGCAAAAGAGGAAGGTGAGCGGAAGGGACGCCGAGTGACGTGTGCGGGGAGTGGGGCTCTTGAGGTGAGCAACTTCATCCGAAGTTTTCGTGTCCAGCAAACACAGCTTCTTGAACCAACAACCAGTAAACATCATCATGGCCGCCAGCAAAGTTGTCATTCTCACCGGAGCATCTCGAGGTAAGGAGAAGGAAGTGTAATAACAAAAGATATGAATTGATGAAAAGCACAGGCATTGGCCTTGCGATTGCACACTATCTGCTGAAACAATCATGTCGCGTCGTGACGGTTGCCAGAAGCCGCGAGCCCATGGAAAAGCTGAGCCAGCAATACCCTGGACAAGTCGAGGTTCTTTCTGGTGATCTGTCGGATCTTTCGCTCGGACAGAAAGCAGCAGACCTGGCAAAGTCCAAGTGGCAGCGCCTGGACAGCATCATTGTCAACCATGGCATTCTCGATCCCGTCAAGAGAGTCGCCAATGTTGAGGCAGAGGAATGGAGACAATTGTTCGACGTCAATGTCTTTTCAGCCATCGCTCTGGTCAGTTGACCCTCGACTGTTGAAGTTGAGGACCACTACTAACCAGTGACGCAGGTCAAGGCATGTTTGCCAGCGCTCCGCGAATCCAAGGGCAGTATCATCCTTTGCTCTTCTGGTGCGGCCACCGGTGCCTACTCCACCTGGGGAGCGTATGGCGCATCCAAGGCTGTGTTGAACCACCTTGCCATGACTCTTGCAGTTGAGGAGCCCGATGTGACCACTGTGAGTTTACGCCCGGGAGTCGTAGACACTGACATGCAAGTTTCTATCCGTGAAACACACAACTCGAGCATGGATGCAAAGGATGCAGCCAAATTCAAGGAGCTGAAGGAGACTGGAGGGTTGCTGAAGCCTGAGCAGCCTGGTCATGTCATGGCCAAGCTGGCACTGGACGCGCCCAAGGAGTTGAACGGCAAGTTTTTGAGTTGGAACGACGAGGCACTGGCGGCTTTCCAGGAGTAGTAGACTAGAACAACTTTTCGAAACGTCAGTCAAGTACACTACAAGACAGGTTCTGAAATAAAGGTGGATTGAAGGAGTGCAGTCAGTTGAAAGATGAAAAGCAATACATTTTGATCACCATACGGCGTAAGCCTTCAGGTTTAGCATGGAATGATTTTGTTCATCACGCAAAGGGGTAGAGGTAAAGTGAGGAAGGTACTGACCTTACAATGTGCGAGACTTGTGCATGTCGATTCTGAAGATCGTTCTAACTGTACCTAGACATATGTTGGTAAACAAGAAACTGACAAGATTGTTGAACAGTGGAAGATGGGAAAGTTGTTTTCAGGTAATCGAACCATTATTTTATTCCTCAAGGATAATAGGTGGTGTATATAACATAATTTTCTCATCATGTAAACAATAAGAGATGGTGCTCGGTCGTTACTAACCTCGAGTGTTCCCGCCGAGTGTCGCTCTATGCGCACACTCAGCGCGCGCATCCAAATTCTTCCATCGAGTTCAATGCATTCACAAGGTGCATCATGTATGCAGAGCTTGGTTGATGCGAGAGAAGATGAGAGATCTGTCTGATTTGCAATGTTAGCCGACATTCATGCAAGAAAGTCTTGAATCATGAGCGGGTTGTGCAAGAATTCAATCAGAGAGTCCGTTTGGTTGAGACAGGTAAATCACCACGTAAAGGTAAGATAGGGGCGACACGAATGTTCATCCTTGAATGTGCTGAGAGGGAAGAGAAGGGAAAAGTGACCACATACCTTTTGCGTTGTTGTTTGTTGGAAGGAGGAAGCAAAAGGAAAAAAGTCGCGTCCGAAGAAATAGGCTGTGAAGCTCGGACGCGTTGGTGACGGAAGCCGTGCTGCGGCATGTACCGGCTGTGATGGTTCATGTGAGACTTAAAGCTGCTGCATTCCCCCAAAGTTGCGCGCTGTAGGAGGATGTTGACATCGACACTTCTTTGGCCGAATCGTTGATCCCATTGTACTTTCAGGCTTCAACAACCAACCCAAAACATGTCGGACAAGGAATTCGCTGGTACGGGAACACATTTCAGGACGAAACTCTTTTCGCGACCCGAAGCATGCTAACGAGCAACAGGCAGTGATGAGCTCACTCTGCCCAGAGGTATGCGCCGCTTCGACCTTGGAATCTATCAATCAACGCGACTGACACGGATCACACAGCGACTGTCCAAAAGATCATCACTGAAGTACTGGCCAACGACCAGGGAATGTCGTTTGCCAAGGAGACTCGAGACCTGCTCATAGAATGTTGCGTCGAGTTCATCACCATGATATCCTCCGAAGCCAACGAAATTGCCGAAAAGGACGCCAAGAAGACAATTGCCTGCGAACACATCGTCAAGGCCTTGGAAGAGCTGGGGTTCAATGAATACGTGCCGGACTTGCTCGAGGTCGCGCAGCAGTTCAAGTCACAACAAGCGGTGAGTTGAATACTAGAAAGACGAATCGGATGAGGACAGTGCTGATACAGAGTCAACAGAGCCGCGAGAAGAAGCAGAGCAAGATCGAGCAGTCTGGCATGACTGAGGAGGAACTGCTTAGACAGCAGGAGGAGCTGTTCAGATCAGCAAACGAAAAGTTCAACGCTGGACCTGCAGAGCCAGCTGAGCCTGCAGCATAACGGAAAACAGAAAGAAAAGACACAGCAGCTGGGACCAGAGGCGTCACGGGCGTTTGGGACGATACGATTCTTCTTTAGATACCCCATCTCTACTGGTTTATGTTAGATCAAGGCGCAACATGGCATGGAAGGAGCGAAGCGTATCGGCATCACTTTTTGATACAGGCTCTCGCAAGACAATGACAAGAAGCATTCAAGGCATTTTGATGGCAGCAAGACGCGCATGTGACAGTGACGTGCAAGCAAGATTGCCAGCCAAGACCCCACACTCTCGTGGCCTCGGCCGCCGCCCATGACCGTCCATCCAACCAACAAGCACTCAAGCATCTGATTTACCAGACACACACCTACATGCCCTTCGAGTCTCACGACTAACACACAGCCATCATGTCAGGCCTCGAAAAGGCTCTCTTCAACCTCAAGGTATTTCCCCTCCTGCAGTCACCTCCAGACCCACCGTCACGTCCAACCCCACTAACACCTTCCCTCACAGTTCACAGCCAAACAACTCAACCGGCAATCCGCCAAAGCCGGCAAGGACGAAAATGCCGAAAAGGCAAAGCTGAAAAAGGCCATCCAGCAAAACCACGGCGACATTGCCAAAATCTACGCGCAGAATGCCATTCGCAAGCAAAACGAGAAGCTGAACCTGTTGCGCCTGGCGTCGAGGATCGATGCCGTGGCCAGTAGGGTGCAGACTGCGGTAACCATGCGTCAAGTCACCGGCAGCATGGCGAATGTGGTAAAAGGCATGGATGGAGCCATGAAGGCCATGGATCTGGAAAAGGTGAGTGCTATGCTGGTGCCTTGGACGGGAAACACAAAGACCGCTAGAACAAGGGTCATGGGCTGACAAGGACGACTCTACAAGATCTCAGCCGTCATGGACAAATTCGAGACGCAATTCGAGGACTTGGATGTCGCGACCGGGTACTACGAGAACGCCACTTCCAGCGCTACTGCCGTGGGCACACCCCAGGAAGACGTCGACAGACTAATGTCGCAAGTCGCCGACGAAGCAGGCGTCGAGCTCAACCAAGAGATGGCTGGCGCAACTCCAGCACAAGGCATCAAGGCCCCTGCCAACCCTACCGAAGTCGAGGAAGACAACCTGGGCGAGAGATTGAGAGCTTTGAGAAGTTAGGTGGACAGAAGAGATATGGGACACTATAAGACACGAAAGACCTCTTTTGAATCGGCGGGCTTGGAGTTTGGGCGTCTTTCTTGATGCTTGTGGGATGGCGTGGATTCGATCGACAGATGCATAACCTATTGACAACTTGTGTATACCAATGTTCTTTGTTCAAACTCGTCTCTTGTTGGTGCAAATTGTGATTCTGGGCGTTGACCGCACGGTATGACGATCCACCTAGCTCGAGAACTACTAATGGCTCCCAGGACCAGCTTTGAATAACACGATATCTCGATCAATAGACGTGAGTCAAGGGCTCGAGTCCAAACTTTTGAAGGCATTAGCTTTTCGTTTCTATCTGGCCTACAGGCTCTGTTCTATCTTCATTTCGTGTCGCGGAAATATCAAACTCATTACATCTATACATAAAACGAAAAAGAGGCGAGCTTCATCATCTCAGCTCGTCCCTAGAAAAAAGCAGTTTTTCAATAAACGAGCGTATCAGTCATCCAATCTTCAGTCCTTCGTTCTTCACTCTTTCATTCTCCAAGAGTATTCCTTGAGAGATGCTTTTTTTGCGCCATCTAAGCAAACTTGCCATTGGCACCGCCCTTTTGCAGTCTCACGGATCCAGAAGCCAAGCGGTTGGCTTCGGGTCTCTGGTTCGGGGGTGCGCCGGCCTTGAGTGCCATCCACTTGTCCTCGGGGATGGTCAAGCAGTTGATGCCCAGGTAGTTGCAGATGCTGTTGCAGACGTAGACGGCCCAGCGTGCATACACGACAGTTGCAAATGCAAAGTAGCCTCTCAGGAACCAGAGCTCAGAGCTTGCGGACAAACCAGGGAGACCAATGTATGGCAGGTTGATGAGAATGCTGCCGGTAAGGAGAGGAGCCAGCATGACGGTCCACATAGGGAAGTCCTGGCGGGTGAGATGCGCAAGGATGATCTTGGTCGTCATGCGGCCAAAAGCTGGCGAGAGAGTGAAGCAGAGCAGAGATAGATGGTTGTCCTTGAGCAGGTGCGAGTAAGGCGATCCCAGCCATGCGCACAACGAACCAGTGAAGATGAAGATGGGAGCCCACTCTAGCAAAGCAGGTGTCAAGGACTGGTTTCTGCCCCTTCTAGCCTGGTACACGTTGTTGACGCAATCAGGAATGTGTGCGAGACAGAGTCCGAGAAGCAGAATGGGACCCCAAAGATCGAGGAAACTGGTCTTGCCGAGGAACTGCTCGTGGCCGAAGAGAGTAGCCAATGGAGATGTCCAGAGTGTGGGGCCATAGTAGCCAGAAAGGATCATGATGAGTGCGGCAATGATGAGACCTTCGGTGGGACCGTTGAAGTAGCCGAGGAACAGGGTGTGAGTATGGTATGTTTCCCAGGTCGAGAAGAACATGGGCAGCGTGGGGATGAGTGCGGTTAGAGCACCAAGACGTGTTGAACCCAGACCCATGGCGGACGTTTCGAGGAGGGATGCGAGCGTGCAGTTGAGACTGTCGATGCCGTGGCTGTTGGGTTCAGTATGGTCAGCGTTGCTCCTGCCATATTAATATCGAGTGAAGCACTTACTCGAAGAGCTCGCCCAAAGGAGACGAGGTTCCAGTGCGACGTGCTTGCTTGCCGTCAATGTTATCCATGGTGCTGTAAGACCAGATGCCGAGGGCGTAACTGTAGTAGACCCATGAGGGAGCAAGACCCGTCAAACCAGGGTCATAGATGAGCATGAGGATGACGTTGCTGAGGATGCAGAAGAAGCCCAGCAGCGTCACCATGTTGGGAGCCAGCCATAGTGGTAGGAATTCGACGCATGCGTTCCACTGTTCGTTGACACAGCTCAAGTCAGCCCTTGTTGTCTCGTTCCATCTTCAATGTCTGGTTGTATGCAGGGTCCCGGAGTGCCCTTTCCCATGCTCTTGCTCGATGTGTATCTTCGTAGTAGCCTTGCCAGGCAGTCCAAGGATTGAGAGTCGCAATCAACGTACATAGTGTTTCAGGACATAGCGCGAAGTGAACGACTTGTCAACAGACGAGTACTTGTAGAGCTTGAGGTTGGCCAAGGCGTCTTCTGAGAGGGGGCCCTCGAGTGTGGACGAATCTTGTCCCGTCAGCCTCTTGTATTCTTGCTGCAGCAACTCGCTCATGATGTGAAAGAATAGGAACTTACTGGAACTCATTTCCAAACCGGCGACACTAATAAAAAAAATAACCTTAGTCAAGCAACAACAAGGGACCGTCCGGACCGCGACTTGACCGAAAGCCGCACTGTTCGCAATCCTCTCCTGAACCGGTTACGCTGCTATACGCTGTGGGGGGCCACGACCACACGCTGGAACAGTGACAGATCGAACAAACTTTTTATCCCAGACTCGAGCAACTCTTCAAATCATGCTACTCCTATAAAAATGCAGAGTAATATTTGACAATCAGTTGTATCCAAGGAGAGATCTCCCCAATCATAGTCTCTCCGGAGGCCACTCGAACCCTGAGCGATACTGTGCATTTTGATAGGCAACATCAGCGATGGAATAAGATCATTGACTGGCTTGAGGAATCGATTGTATGAGACGAATCCCTAACTCAAGACGATTCGGGGTGTAACACATGAACGAAAGATCAAACATCTTGCGTTGTAGGGTTTCACAATGGCGACACAAGAGTAATCAGGCAATTTCACTTCACAACACACTGGAATAGATATTCTTTTGACATGATTGTTCATTGAAGTTTTTGACTGCTTTTCATGTAGCTTTTGATCTCGCAAAAAGCAAGCCAGCAACACCCTAAACTGCCTGCTTGAGATGCCCGCTGCCATGCTAGCGTCACCTGCATCTCATAAAGAAAAATCGAGCATAGCTTTTTGAACCCAGCTGTACCAATCTAAAACACATGAAGAAAGAAGAACGCCCATTAAACCGTCATACGATGCAAGACGTTTACCTGGTCGACATGGCCTTGGTAACGACACGCTTGAGGGCCAACTCCTTCTTCTTGAGGTCGTCGGCAGAGGAGTCCTCGATCTCGAGCTGGGCCATGGCGTCGCTGAGAGCAGACTCGATCTTCTCCTTCTGGTTGCGCTTGAGCTTGAGCGAGAGAGTGGGGTCCGAGACGATCTCCTCGACACGGGAGATGTAGGACTCGAGCTGCTGGCGGGACTCGAATCTCTTGGTGAAGGCCTCGTCGGAGGACTTGAACTTGGCGGCATCCTCAACCATCTTGTCGATCTCAGCGGAGCTGAGCTTACCAACGGAGTTGGAGATGGTGATGTTAGCGCTGCGGCCGGAGGTCTTCTCAGTGGCGGTGACCTTCAGGATACCGTTGACGTCGACCTCGAAGACACACTCGAGAACGGCCTCACCAGCGCGCATGTGGGGGATGGGAGCAAGGGTGAATTCGCCCAAAGAGGTGTTGTGTGCACATTCACTTCTCTCTCCTTGGTAGACTGGGAATTGGACAGTGGTCTGCAAAACAGTTAGCGTGAAGAAATTTGGGAGTGGCTCGAGTGAAGTTTACCTGGCCGTCAGCGACAGTGGTGAAGGTTCTCTTCTTGATGGTTGGGACAGTGGTACCACGGGGAACGACGGGAGCGAAGATGTTACCCTCCATGGCAACACCAAGGGAGAGAGGGCAGACATCGAGAAGGAGGAGGTCAGCGGTGTCGGCGGAAGTGGCCTTTCCGGAGAGGATACCGGCCTGAACGGCGGCACCGTAGGCGACGGCCTCGTCGGGGTTGATGCTCTTCTCGAGCTTCTTGCCGTTGAAGAAGTCGGAAAGGAGCTTCTGGATGCGGGGGATACGGGTGGAACCACCAACAAGGACGATCTCGTCAACCTTGGACTTCTCAATGTTGGCATCCTTGAGGACCTGCTCAACAGGCTGGATGGTGCCGTTGAAGGCCTTGGCGTTGATGTCCTCGAAACGAGCACGGGTGATGTTGGCGTTGAAGTCCTCGCCGTCGAAGAGGGAGTCGATCTCGACGGTGGCCTGGGTACCGTTGGAAAGAGTACGCTTGGCACGCTCGCAAGCAGTTCTCAGACGACGGAGGGCACGGGCATCACCGGAAAGGTCCTATTTTGGGTCAGTCTTGATCAATTTTTGGCAAACAAGAGAAAGGTACCTTCTTAGTCTTTCTTGTGAATTCTTTCTTGAAGTGCTCAAGGAGGTTGGTGTCGAAGTCCTGACCACCCAAGTGGGTGTCACCAGCGGTGGCCTTGACAGTGAAGACACCACCCTGGATGTGGAGGAGGGAAACATCGAAAGTACCACCACCGAGATCGTAGATGAGGACGTTGCGCTCCTTCTCGGACTTTCCGGAACCGAGACCGTAGGCAATGGCGGCAGCGGTGGGCTCGTTGATGATACGGAGAACGTTGAGGCCAGAGATGGCACCGGCGTCCTTGGTGGCTTGACGCTGGTTGTCGTTGAAGTAGGCGGGGACGGTAACGACGGCCTTAGCGACCTTCTTGCCGAGCTTGGTCTCAGCGACCTCCTTCATCTTGAGAAGGACCATGGAGGAGATCTCCTGGGGGGAGAAAGTCTTGGTCTCGCCGAGGTACTCAACCTGGACCATGGGGGAACCAGCGTTGTCGACGATCTTGAAGGGCCACGACTCGATATCCTTCTTGACGGTGGGGTCATCGAATCTACGACCGATCAAACGCTTGACATCGAAGACGGTGTTGGCGGGGTTCATGGCGGCCTGGTTCTTGGCGGCCTCACCGATCAGACGCTCCTCAGCGGTGAAGGAAACGAAAGAAGGGGTGGTGAAAGAACCCTGCTCGTTGGCGACTGTGGGACATGCGAGTCAGAACTGTGCGCAAAAGGCGATTGAAAGCCGCAAAAACAGCTCCAGAGTGGAAACATACTGATCTCGACATTGTTACCGTCGTAGTTGGCAACGCAAGAGTAGGTGGTACCTGAGGTCTGGTTAGCAATTTTGATCTTGTGGGCTCGCGCTTCGGCAATGGAGTTGGGCGCAAAAACTCACCAAGATCGATACCGATGGCACCGTCGTAAACCTCGTCGCTCATGATGAAGGATATAGAGGGGTATAAAAGGGAAAAAAGATGGGGAGGGATGGAAGGAGGAAGAGGTGAGAGGTGCTGGGAGCTTAAGAAAAGGCTTGCGGGTAGGCGATTTTCGATTTTCCGCGGTCTGTGCATCTCATCTTTTTTTCACTTCCCCATTCCGTCCGAGGTCTGGACGCCAAGCCCTTATTCACTCTTACCCACGAGTACTCCCCAGGTGATCCCTTCGTTGATGCGGTTCGTGCAGACTTGCTTGTTTGCTGAGCTGGGCCACTTGATGTTGAGCCGAGTGAGGCAACTACCTTTTTTGTCGAAGCACCTTCCTCGAGGCAGTCGGTTCTCGAGAGGCAACTACGAGTGCCTTCCTCGCTTAGCTCATTGCGACCACAGCTCATGGTAAATCCTCAATCAACCAGAGATCAAAGCTGCCAGTGAGTTTTCGCATGTCTTGTATGCCGACCGGATGATGCTAGAGTAGGCTTGTCACCTCTCTCCAGTGATCTTGTTCAAGATGGCCGGTAAGAAGTCTGTTCATACCACGATGATGCGACGGTTGGGAGGCGGTCCTTGATGGATGTTTGCCACTGCTGATATTGGTTCCTGTACTGGCAGCTCAAAGCATCTGACATGTGTGAGCCGTTGTCGCCTTTGCAGCAAGCCTTACAGGAAGGAAATCCATCCAGAGGCTTGACCATCGACCCGACCACTGCCTGTGCAAGCGGAAGTAGACAACAAGTCGAAGTCCTTGAGGCCTGCAAGATGACCATCTCGACCATGGCCTCCTACCCAGCGGCGGACATTGATATTGTGAGTCTTGCTAGGAAAGGGCAATCCTGAGTTGATGGCTCCTTCCTTGGTAAGAGGTGATGCCGTCTCTTCTAGACGACCACATATGGAAGGCATCTTCAAGACATGCAGAATGTACCAGGTCTCAAAGCACATACCCGGATCTCCCTACCGTACATTTCGAATAGCGACTGTATTCCAAAAGAGAAGTTATCCAACAAAATAAAATATTGCTCTGCAAACACAAGGAATAGCAGTAAGACGAGCTGTTTGAGGCAGGAGCAGTCCATCAGAACAAGTACTGCTCTCTTGCTTTCCGGCATCCGAATGGTACAATGACAGGCAAAATGGCCTTGAGGGGTAGACCACACACCACAACACTTGCACCTTCCAGCCTGATGAGAAAAGGTGATATTCTGGTTCTCAAGGGTAACGGACAATGGAGAATTCGTATGCATTGAATTGCTTGAAGCAAGGCCATGGACGCAACCACGGTATAGACAAGGAAACGTCGATTCAATCAAGTGGCCAACAGGATTGCGTTCCTGATGCACAGAATGAGCGGGTCCGGTTGAGAGCTTTCGGGATGTGTGTATGATGTATCGCAGCTCTTCATGTGTCAATAGCAATCAAGATGAATCGACGTCAAAACACAATCTACCCTTTCTCTGCATTCTCTGGTCGTTTCTCTCGTTCGCATGTTGCACCTACCTCGAGTCTGTCTCTGTCCAGCACATCTCTTTCTAGACGACAGCCATAAACTAGCTACAACGACTAGTCTATAGGCATTCACGCTGTTCGCAGGATATCAGGATTGGTTTGACGTATTTGTTGTATTCTCAAGCACTGTCTTTGCAATGCTGACCCATTCTTTGCACAATTACCCATCTATAGCCCTCAATGTCAATCCTTCCCAAGTCCCAAACTCCATTGAAAACCAGCAGCAAAAGTAAGATTACATACATGAACACTGCTCTACTTGATTCTGCCGAGCTTGATTCTGTTCATGGCAATCTCGTCGTCGACAGTTTCGGTCTGGTAAAAAGGGTTAGCGAATCGTTCATTGTGACATGGCATGAGAGAAAGCATCTTACCTTTCCGATGATACGGTTAATGTGGTTGTTCTGCGAGTCGAGCTCGTCACCCATGGCGTTACCCAAAGCATGCAACGTCTTTGCACTCCTGTGAATCTGATCCAAGTTGTCTTCAATCTCGCCTTCCATGGCCTCATCCTCGCTGTCGGCTTCGAACTGGTACTTGGCTCTGTTGGCCAAAGTGGCCTTGTCGTGTGTCTTGCCAGCATTGCGCATGGTCCTTTCTTGACCCGCGTGACGTGCTGTTGTAGACCAGGCGTTTGCTCTTGTGTCGTCTGCACGCTCTCTCTCCACTCTGTGCTTCTCGAGCGCGATTGCGTTTGCGGCTTCCTCGCGCTTCTT
This sequence comes from Aureobasidium sp. EXF-10728, assembly GCA_023848605.1. Lineage (NCBI taxonomy): Eukaryota > Fungi > Ascomycota > Dothideomycetes > Dothideales > Saccotheciaceae > Aureobasidium > Aureobasidium sp. EXF-10728. Next base: position 814,879 of record SWBG01000002.1, on the reverse strand, counting down.
GGCGGTGAAAGGGTTGGAGACGTGCATGGCAAACATGCTTCTGTTCAGCGTCTTGAGCTCGCGGGCCTTTTCCTCGGCGAGTCTGTTTTGGTGTGATGCCATGTCGAGGTTACGCTCGGTGTTATGGATGCGCTCGCCTTGGACACCCAGACGTGCTAGAGTCTCGCGACCAGTGGCTTCTGCTTGTTCGGCGATGCGGCGTGCGTTGCGGGTAGAAGATACATCTTGCTGCTTGATGAATCTGATCTCGTCCTTAGAGGCCTTAACATCTTCCTCCTCTTGCTCTTCGGCGGTCAGATAGCGATCGGGTTGGCCGTAGAGTTCGCTAGAGCTACCGCCGTAGCCGCCGGGCATGTTGCTGTTTGCATAGCTGTTGTCGGACGAGGGTTCTTGGGCAGCTTGGTTGGCTTGAATTTGTTGCTGTTGTTGTCTCTGGGGGGCATCGCCGAATAGAGCGGCTCTGCCAACATCGGTGCTGACGGTCTCCTGACTGGCTCGTCGTCCAAGACCACCGTAGCCTCCAGCACCGTAGCGAGAAGCCTGTGGTTGTTCACTGCCGTATGGGTTGCTGCCGTATCCACTCTGTTGTGCGTAGTTTCCAGAACCGCCATAGCGGGGTGTGCTGCCACCATAACCACCGGGCGGTACGGGGGACTTGTCGCTCATAGCAGGAGGTGCGGAGCGGTTGTCGTAGGCGGGAGGTGCGGCCGAGGGTTTGGCATACGGGTCTGCAGGTCTCGCGCCATAAGGATCAGGAGTGGATTGTGCGGCGTAGGGGTTTGCTGCGGGCGCTGCTGCCTTGTCCTTGCCCTTGGAGCGTGAGAACAAAGACGAGCGGGACTTCTCCTCGGCCGCCTCCTTCTCTTTCTTTCCCATTCCAAAAGGCATGATTGTTTTGTGTATTTGAGAGTCGGCCAAGCAAGGAAAAATCACGATATACAGAATGTTGGAGGGGAAGTCAACAAGAGGGACTGATGCCCGATATAAATGAGGCTGTTCCTTGACTGTGCTCCGCCCCCGGACTTTTGCTGAAACCGCCGTTTCGTTGGTCACATCCAGAACACCAGTGAACACACAAGAGTCACAGAGTTGTCACAGCAGAACGAACAACATGTTCAGGTTCAACATGTAGAAAGTGATGTGAAAAGGCTTTTGCAAGCAGCAGCTACGACTGAGTGGCTTGACTTCTTCCTATTGTACAACGAAATTCCTGCTTTTCCACGCCCAAACGTCTCTTGAAAGAGCACGTCGCAAGATTGCCAATATCTTCCAGGTATCAAATTGTCGTTAGTTTACCATGCATTAACATCAAAGTACTCCTGTAGCACGGATCAGTACATGTCAGATTTGAGTAAAGGGAAGGATAATCACGAACCTCGCCAAAGAAGGTAACGACCACGGTGCGGTCAGCGAACTTTCTACCAGCCAGAGCACGCAGAGCCTTGGAAGCAGACTCGTTGTTGTCGTACTTGACGTAAATCTTGCCAACGCCGTTGGACTGTCTGCTGCCGCCAGAAGGACGAGGAACCTTCATCTCGAGTACCGAACCGTACTTGCTGCATTCTTCCTTGACGTCTTCGACGATTTCTAGACGAATGTTAGTCATGTTCGTGGAAATATCCACAAGTTGTCTCTGCTTACCTTCATATTCATCGTTATCCAAAAGCTCCTCTGCTGTGACCATGTTTAACAGGCAAAGCACGCGACCTTGCTCAACGTCTGCACTTGTGGTACCGGCAAGCATGCTCATGGCGTTGACACTCATGTCGCCACCAACCTGCTGCACACCGACAGCGGCTCTCGCAGCTCTAAGCGCACCATCACCCAACTCGATACCGTTCAAGCCTGTGACAGCCTCATCGGTCTTTGTGGAATCCATGTATTCAAAGAAGGCAAATCCGCGGCTTGCACCAGAGGAAGTGTCTTTGGCAAGGACGAAAGATTTGAGCTCGCCGAAGGTGGTGAGCAATTCCCTGACTTGCGCATCTTCGATGAATGTGGGGATGTTGGACATTCTAAGCTTGTTCTGAGTGTCTGGAACATTCTCGGAGACAACGCCCTCCATCTGCTCGCTCTCGTCTGTGACGGCGGGAACAATGTAGTCCTTGGGACGGCGAATTTGCAAACCAGCGGGTCTGCCGTTTGCTGAACCGTTGGCAGAGTCGTCGCTCATAGAAATGCCATCTAGGGCCAAAGCGGTTGTAGCATCCTCGGGTGTCTTGAATTCGCAGAGAGCAAAGTCATGCTCGGGCGAGATTTGAGCAGACAGACAAGGGTCCATACCCTTGACAATGTTGAGGCCATTGAGTTGGAGGTTGAAGAAGTCGATGATGTTGTCCTCGGTCGAAGTGGAAGGAATGCCGTGCACAAAGAGGCGTTTTGACTGGCGAGCGTTGGAGGGCTTGAGAGCGGTGTTTGCGCCGGCATTAGCGGGCTGGTTCATGAAAGCCTGGAGTCTCGTAGGGTCCATGGGTTGTTGGCGAGGAGCACCGGGAAGAGGGAACATGCCCGAGAGCTTGGCCTGCTCAGCTGTGACATTTTCGTAGCCAGGGGGCTTGATATCCCATTGTGTGAGACGACGCTTGCGCTCCAGAATGGGCACGACATCGGTCAAATCGGGGGTAGGCTCTTTGGGCTTTCTCGGAGGGCTAGGGCTGCGCTTCTGGTCGATGGATTGCTGAGGGGCACGTCCACCATCGCGGTCGCGGCCTCCTCTACCACCTCCTCTGCGGTCGTCGAACAGATCACCGCCACGGTCGCCGCGCTCTCTGGCACCTCCGCGTGGGTCATCACGGCGGTCTCCTCGTCGCTCGGCGCCACGATCTCCTCTGTCCCATTCGCGGCCACCTCCACGCCTATCTCTTCCAGCGTACCTGTCTTCTCTTTCGCGCTCTCTGTAGTCGCGGCTCGACGAGTATGTGTCTCCTTGGAATTCGTCTCTGCGCGGGCGGTGTCCAGGTGAGCGCGAACGTCTGCGTGGTCTTTCTCTCTCGCGCTCTCTGTCTCCACCACGGTCACGGTCGCGGCGGTCGTCTCTGGATGACTGGACTTTGTTAGTGATTTGCGGGACTCGACACATGAACAAACATACATAGTGGTCACGCGAAGACGCGTGTCTGCCACTGGGACGATCTGAGCATGAAAAGTTAGAAAGTTGCCGTCGGGAGCAAAGCAAACGTATTACCACGGCTGGAATATGAATCACCGTTCATTTTGGCGGATTGTGTAGCACACGGTTGGCGATGACAATCCAATGAATGGTTCTGGAGGACTTGTTGTTGCAAGCGATGAATATGCGTGCTCGATGGGTCCCTTGAGCTTGCTTGCGCGCTGCCAGAGAGCGAGAGCGTCTACGCCGAAGCCAAGACGCCATGCCCAAACGGGAAACGTGATTGATTATCAACCCAGCCTTGTCTACCGCGTCAAGGTCGTGACTACAGTCCAGAACTTGTTCATTCACATCAGAATCATGTTGAACCTCCAGGAATGGCAGAAGCTTCCCATTGGACTCGGCGAACTCTGCATCAACACGACGCTCCGCTGTGGGCAATGCTTCAGATGGCGCAAATCAGATGAAGGCGTCTGGTCAATGGCCCTTCACGGCCGCATCTTAGCATTACACCAGGACCCTGAATATCTCTACTACCGCGCTATCAATCCTGCAAAACAATCACCAACCCTGAAAGCTCATTCCGACGATGATACTCTACCCCTCATCAGACACTACCTCAATCTTGGACCAAACCTAACCCAGCTATATACTGAATGGTCTTCTGCCGATGCAAACTTCAGTCGCAAAGCTCCAAAGTTTACCGGTATCCGCATATTGAGGCAAGATGCATGGGAAGCTCTTGTGGGCTTCATCTGCAGCTCAAACAACAACATTGCTCGCATATCTCAAATGGTTGAGAAGCTCTGTACAAACTACGGTCCATTGATTGGCCAATTTGAGGACAAAGACTACTACGACTTTCCCACTCCATCATCACTGGCGAAACCAGGCGTGGAGCAAAAGCTCAGAGAGTTAGGTTTTGGTTACAGAGCAAAGTACTTGTACAAGACAGCCTGTATGGTTGTAGACAAAGAAGATGGCTGGTTAGACGCTCTACGAAACCCTGAGAGCCCTATCCTAGGCGTGAAGCCAGCACCAGCTGGTGAGTGGGCCAGCGAGGGAAGAGAGGGCTACCGGAAAGCACACGAAGAGCTCCTTGCCCTTCAGGGTGTGGGACCAAAGGTCGCCGACTGTGTCTGCCTCATGGGTCTGGGCTGGGGAGAAGCCGTCCCAGTCGATACACATGGTAAGTACATTTTCACTTGATTCACTTTCGAGTTTCAACTGACATATATCTAGTTTGGCAGATCGCTGTCCGCGACTACAAATTCGGCAAAGGCAAGCATTCAAGTCTTACCAAAGCCACTTATGATGCTGTTGCGAACAAATTCCGTAGCCTATGGGGTCAAGAGGCTGGTTGGGCACATTCAGTGCTCTTCACCGCCGACCTCAAGGCATTCTCTGAGAGACTCGTGGCCAAGACAGAAGTCAAGGAGGAGGTGACAGAGATCAAAACCGAAGATGGCGTACCTGTCGAAGAGACCATCGTCGAAGAGGACAAGACTCTGATCAAAGGTATCAAGAGAGAAGCTGAAGAAGACGAACAAAGACTGGTCGAGACGAAACACAACATCGTCAAGAAAGCAAAGAGAAGAAAGAAGGCATCATATTGAGCACGATATATCAACCTTGACCACTGGTCCTTCTTGACCGCGTTTTGAGCCCAAACTATCTTATGAAACTCGGGTAGAGCAAGCATCCTAACATCCAACCATCTCCTCCGCGACTTTCTGATGTCTGCGATAATATGGACGATGGCGCCCTTGCCTTCGTTGGCTGCCGGAGCAAAGCCTTGCGTCTTGGGGAATCGTGGTCCTCAAGCAGCTCGACGGCGCAGGAGTGGCTGTTTGGCTTCAGTCTAGCCCAAGCACGGGCATGGTACATCGCCGAGCACCCTTGGCGAGCTGGTCTAATTTTCAATAAAAGATGTTGAATTTCAAGTACCACGATCAGTTTGCAGGCTTCTGGAAGCGACCTTGCATCCAGCAACGGTACATTTTCAGCTTTCTCTGTCTGTTGACAAGCATTCTGTTGTCAACGCCCAGGTTCGTGATCTCGAATGCAGGCATCTTGTTCTCCTCTGAAATGTCGGTGTTTTGCAACTTCTGAGCAAGCTCGTCCTCCGCCCCTGTCTGTTCCGAGGCGTCAATCTGGAAACTATTTGCTGGGAGCTTGCCAGACCAGATATCTGCAAGTTCGTCTCTTTCGAAGAAGTATACACGGGTACCATCACCACGAATGTAGAAGTTTTCCTCGAGGTAGCGACCCTTTTTGAACCGGACCTGTGCCAAGTCGCCGCGGCCATAATCACGGAAAAGAACGAGACCGCCGGGCTTGAGGACATTCCACACGTTCTTCACAGCCTGTGCCCATTGTCTGGGCGACAGAGCCGAGAAGATGAAGATCATGACAACCACATCAACACTGCCGGCCTTCAGACCAGGAGGCAAGGCGTGTTCACCAGTTCCTGCGGCATCCCAGACATCTGCCTGCAGAGTGGTCTGGTTCTGGTATGCGTCTTGTGTACGAATAATCTCAATGGCCTTCTTGGAATAGTCGCAAGCGTGAATCTTCAACAAAGGGTTCTTGTTCAGGTTCAGAACAGGGTATGCCGTATTTCCCGCACCAGCGCCAACTTCCAACATTGTCGCAGCGCCGTAATCTTCCTTGGTAATCTCTCCCAAGACGGGGAACTCTTGAGCCAGCCATTTGCGATCCTTGAAGAAGTTTGCGCGGTTGTTGCTGTAGAACTTGTCCCACCACTTCTCGGGATGCTGGTTGAAGCGCTTCTTGTCAAACTCGGTGACGGGGGCGGACCGTTGGAACTCTTCCTGGCTCTTGATGAATTCTTTGTATGTGTCGTCGGTCTCGACGTGGTCCCATGCGTTGTGGGCAAAAATGTTGTCGCCTTCCTCCAAGTAGCGGGTGCCGAACTGGAAAGGGTCGACGCGCTTCTGGTCGTTGTTGGCAGAATCGGTCTGAGGCTTGCGAATGGGTTGGATCGAGGCGGGTACGCCGTATGCTGCTTCTTCCTCGGCGTCGGCGGCCGAGTCGGTCTGAGGCGTTGAGAGAGCGTCGGGGACTGTGACCCATTCGCGCATGTGCTCCATGCCCTTGGAGAGCTGCTGCTTGGGAGTCTTCTTTTTGTCTACGCCCTCGGGCTGAGGGTTTTGGATCTCGGCCATGACTCGATAATGTCCGGCGCTGATAGACGTCAGGAAGTTACTGTTTTTCGGCGTGCGATATCTGATAGTTCGGCGGAAAAGAAGTGTTGCACCCGAAGAGTATCTCAGCACCATCTGAACATGATCAAGAGCATGGAAAAAGTTCAGAGTCGATGGACCGCGAGGGGTCTGGCAGAAAGTCACCGCCTTAAGCGGGTCGGCCCGCAGCCAGGAACAGGCCGACGGTCTCGATCTCTCTTCGATTCTCCGCAACCTGTCAGCGCGTCATGCAGCCAAACATTTGATCTTGAACTCAACTCGCAGCACTCTCGACAAGCATACAAGACTCTCCTTGCTCTTCAAGTCTCACCTAGCATATCTCACTAACTTCGCACGACCAATTGCCATTTCACAATCCCAAGATGAAGTCAATTCGTGCTACTTCTGCTCTGGCGTCCCAAGCCTCGGCCACGACATGCTCACGAGCAGCTATCACGTCCCGAATCACCTCATCCACACAAACTCGCTCCTTCTTGCCGAACCCCTTCGCATCTCAATCCCTTCAGACCTTGACCGCATCTAAGATCCTGCCCTACGACGCAAAAACTCTCTACGCAATCGTCGCCGACATCCAAAGCTACCACAAGTTCCTTCCCTTCTGCATCTCCTCAAACGTCACCAAGCAATCCTCTGCCGATGCCGAGGGAAAGACATGGCCCGAAGAAGCAGAACTCGTCGTCGGATACAAGGATGTCATGCGAGAGTCCTTCTACAGCCGCGTCTACTGCGCTCCACAAGACTTCATTGTCGAATCCGTCAGCGGAGAGACCAACACCAATCTCCCTGCAGCAAGCATACAACACCACAGCACTCGTCCCTCTGCCGATCAAGATCCCGCCCGCAACGCTACCATCCTCACACACCTGCGCTCTCGCTGGCAATTGAGCCCGTTTCCCTACAAGCCTGGTCCTATGGGCAATGAGCGGCCTCAAGAAGTCACTCCAGATATCCCTGCGAGGATGCAGACTGAAGTCAATCTGGTCATTGACTATCAGTTTGCGAACCCGCTTTACACAACATTGAGTGCTGCTGCCGCGCCAAAGGTTGCAGAGAAGATGATTGAGGCCTTTGAGCTGAGGGCGAGGGAGATGCTGGATCGTCCTGCCGCTAGCACGACGCAGAAATCCAAGGGCACTGTTAATGGCGCCAATGTTTGATTGTCATATCATATATCTCTGTAATACAGGATTTGTAAAAATAGTAGAAAATTACATAGATCTTCTGATTTACAAAACAGTGCATGTCTTTAGGCCTGTTTACTGTCCCCATCATATCATGGACTACGCCTGATGGTCTGCAGGACGTGCTGATACGAAGACACCTCTCTAAACTTTACGTCAGCCAACAGCTCATTGACATGGTCAATGTCCCACTCATGTTTATTAGTCTGCTCCTCCCACTCCTCCATCTCTTCCTCTGGCATGTCTTCCGGCATACTCGCCCCTGAGCCACCCACACACCAAACAGCCTGCCCGCTCTTTACCCTGACACCAAGCTCTGCAGCCTGCAACCCTTGTTCCACAACACCCATAAACGTAACAGAGGTATACCAAGGGTCCCCATAGCAATCATACGTATAAAACATCCTGAGCGCTCTAACCTCTGCAACCTGCGTCGTATTCCAAACATCCATCAGCCGCACTTTTTTGCTATCCAAGTCTTTGGAAGGGTTCATGGGACCCAAATTGTGCAGGCCCGGGCCATCACGCGTGAGCCCCGAATCCCTGACGTTGCAAATCTCTCGACGTTCGTCTGGAAAAGGATTCAAGAGTTTTGCAGCAGTAATGGGAGATTTTGGTCGTTGCTCGAGGGTGAATTTCCAGAGGTGGTTGCCGGTCCAGTCCATGGCGGTGATGATGGCGTCGGAGAATTGTTCGAAGAGGAGGATGGCCGGCACACGCAGTGTTCTGGTGACGGCGACCGGCAAGTCTGGTATGAGTAATCGGATATGGACCAGGTAAAAGACGTTTTTGGCGATACTGGATCTGAGGGTGTTGCCTTGGTGGATGTGGATTTGGTTGACTAGATCTTTGGGGTTTGTGATGGGAGGTGCTGTGGTTGTGGGAGCTGGAGCTGGCCTCATTGGTGCTGGTTCGCGTTCGGGTTCATCTTCATCGTAATCTTCCTCGTCTTCGTCAAGGTCGCCCTCGGGATCCTGGTTCTCTTGATCGAGTTCTTTTTCTTCTTCGTCGGAAGATACATGGGTTGTGGCTCCGGTCAAATAGTCCTCGAATGAGGTATCCACAGCTGGTCCTCCCAAGCTGAAGCGTTGACGTTTGGGTTTCCTTTCTGCCATTGTCTCTTATAGCAGAAGAGAGGCAGAAGATTTCTTAGCGGCTTCGCATTTGCGTCTGCGTCTGCCTATCAACAAAAAAGTGATATGAGAGCTGTTGGACTCATGTATAAAGAATCGTAGAGACGCGTGTTGGTATCCGAGGTTCGAAGGATTTGGCGTCATGGGAACTTCGACCTTCTTGAAACGGTAACATATTGAGCACAGCTCGACGCCTGATACTGGACTGTTTTGCTCGAGTTTCTGAGAAGAGGATGTCATTTTGTATGGTAGACTGTTACTGCCGGGTTTGTCGCAGAGGGCACCAGGTGGACCATCATACCCATCTCTGCCCGAAGCATATCACCTTTGTACCTTGAGCCTTGTTCGACTTTATCGACGACATCTGGTCTACCTTCGAACGTCATAATATTCTTGGTCCGATGCGAAAGTTCTGTCGATGATCGAGTGTGTGCATACAAGAACGCTCATGTTGACTCCCACTTCACATCCCAAAGCCTTATGCTGCCATCAGGGAAAGCGATAGCAACTTTGGCGCCATTATCGCCAAACAAAACTTCCAGTGCTGGAGAATCACCTCTGACCCAACCACTCCAAGGATCTCTGACTCCGTCTTCATGCTCAAGCATCAACAAACAGTCCCCATGCTCGACATCCCAGACCCTGAGACTACACTTCTCTGTACCTGAGATCAAGATCCTTCCATCAGGGGAGAAGAAAAGTGCGGAAGCCTCTTCTTGAGGGTCTTCAATCGGTCCATCCCGGCGATCTTCAATTGTTCTGACAACCATGCCGGTCTCGACACACCACAGCTTTATTAGACGATCTGACCATGTGGCAACGAATTTGCTATCAGGCGAGAATACGCTCGAAAAGAGTTCTTGTTCTTTGTCCCTCAGTGTGCTTTGTAGTTGCCAGGTGCATGTATCGTATATCTGTACAGCTTGATGCTCATTGATGGGGACTGCCAGATGCCGACCATCGGGCGAGAAGAATGTATAGTATCCTCGAATCGTAAACTCCAGTTTCCATGTTTGCGTGTTCCAAATACACACTGTGGATGCATTCGGACAGCCAGAAACCAACCATTTGCCGTCCAGCGAGAACTCGACTGTGTCGATTTCGGGTGGGTACTGGGTTCCCTCCATCATTGATGTGATAGATGGAGATTGAACGTCTGGATCCAAGAGTTCATGCAGCACCTCCCCAGTACCCACATCCCAAATCCTCACAGCCTCAGAGCCAGTAACGAGGACTTTGCTATCCCTGTCAAACACCACCGACAGCATTCGCTCATCCTCAACACTGACCGTTTGCATCAATTCTCCCGTTACAGCACTCCAGATTCGGCCTTGTCCTTCATCAGATGCCGCCGCTATCCATTTGCTGTCGGGAGAAAAAGCCATGCCGAAGAACATGTCGTCCACTGCTTCGGATTTGCTGCGAAGAGATCCTGTATCGCTGTCCCAGAGTGTGATTGTTGAGTCGTCGGTGGCAGCTAGTGTTCTTCCGTTGGGAGAGAATGACAGTCGTGCAACTTCCTCAGTGTGAGCTTTGAGGACATGTACCAATGTTGCTGAAGCCTGCATGATGGAAAAAAACGAGTTGCGGAAAACAGACGGTGTTATCAAGCTCGAACCAGAAGCAGGGAGAGCCGAAGAGACCGAGATTCTTAAAATGGCCAAGTAATAGAGAGACTGTTCTCTAGAAAAGAGTAAAGCAACAGCAGTAAAGACACCGAGGCTGAGTGTTACACTATGTCTTTGGTAGACATACCGCCAGACCGCGGCATCCTTCGATGAAGTCATATCTGAGTTTCGAGTCGAGATCCTACTTCTGAAACGAGACACCGCAGTACGAGTAAGTCTCGACCGGATGAACATCTAGGATGAGTCACTGTTGGATGTGACCCGCTTCTACTCGGTTTAGAAACTTTGATAATGTTGAAGCAACTCGGTAGAGTCTGTTTAGTCTAAATGACATGGAGTGAGAGGCAAGCGTTCGAGACGTGTTTCCACATACTTATGCTATGTCTGAGTGACAAAGCTAGCCTAACACTTCATGTTGATACCTTTCCTCTTCTCACTCTCACGAACCTCGAACATGACTTGGGCACCGACAAACAGCGTGCCACAAGCACCGAGTAAGAACGCCCACCCACCGAGACTACCCACAATGTTGCCAACCATGGCCTTCAAGCCATCAACACCGATAGCAAATCCGACAAGGTTGGCTGCCATCATCATGAGAATATTGCCGGTAGCACCGACACCACAGATCCAGCGATAAACATCCGGACTATCCTTCCACTTCTTGGCTGGGAACAGCAGCGTGCAGATGACCTCGGGCAGAACGAACAGCGTAATGAGCCAACCCCAGATGAGTAGCTTGAGGTTGATGTCGTGCCAGAGTGCGACAAACGTAAAAACGGCGAGAAAATTGCCGATAGCGCGCACTTTGCCTTGGCCACTGCCACCGATAGGGATGTAGATGTATCTGACGATCCAGCGATTGAAACTCCTATGCCATCCTCGCCAGAAGGCCAGTGCCGAGTAGTTGTCGCTCATGCAACGGACCATGTTCTCAGGTGGGTCAATGCCATCTACGAGCGACCACAACCGGAAGAAGCGCCAGGGGATCAACAACTTTAGCCAGATGATATGTAAATTGAAATAACCGAGCATACTCAACTGCATCGGCGAATAGACCTCCCAAGCTGGCTGAGCTTTGCTGATGGCCACGGCATAAAGGAAGTGGAGGCACAACTCCATTGTGAGAACACAGACCAGGAAACGAACACCGTACATCAAGGTGCGCTTAGTGTTTATGGACGCAAGCGGGTAGCGCGACTGCGAGATGTAGTCGTTGAATGTCAGTATAGGTCCTGCAAGGTACAGTGGTGAGTACAGGGCGTAAGCGAGGTAGTTGCGGAAGCTAAAGTCTGCTGGCTTAGCAGGTACAGAAACTCTGTCACGCTCTGAGAGATTCGAGGGATCAAGCTGTTTCTTCTTCAGGCGGTCAGCTCGAGCTTACATGAGAGAACAAAGAGAGGCCGATCATCGTGTAACATACCTCGATGGAAGCAGGAGCACCCAGACTCCAATAGTAATCAAGGTTAAAACTGATCAGGCGGAGCACAGTAATGTTGAAAAGAATCTCCCAGCGTGGTAAGATGCCGCCATAGCTATCAATCCAACCAGCCCATCCAGGAGTTTGATTGCCTTTCTCGGAAGCACTGGTTTGAGAAGGAAGAATAAAGGCGGCGACCTCGGCCAGGGGGTAGCCATGACACAGTTCGTTTGAAAACAAGATACCGACGTTGAAGGTCCATGTAGCAGCAGGGACGTATGCTTTAGGAAGCTGAGTGGCCAACTTGTAGTTGGCGTAAAGGATAAGAAGGACCTTCAATGCTGAAAATCCATGCAGTGCAAATATGAAAATGACAGCGAACATGACATCGAAAGATATCCTGCATTCCATTCTGGCATCTGCAGCAGCTGAAGGGCTCAAACCCTGAGTTAGACCAGGATTTCTGCTGTTCGAAGGAACAGGCTTTGTATATGAGTCAATGCGCCAGAAAGAATTGTAGGCCTTGCGGAGCAGAGGATGCAAGATCAGAAGCAGTGTCATGTACGGAATGTTATCGCGGAATCCAGCATACTGAGAATCTGAGTTGTCCTTGACAAAGGTTAGAGACGAGAATGATGTTCAAGTTATCGTAACCACGTACAACTTTGCGGCCAGGGATCCAGCCGTTGGACAAAAGATGAGAGTAACGAGAGTAATTGGGATGAGATTCTGTCAAAGACGTTAGTGGGCTGAAGTGGTGTTTGAAAGAGAAAGATCACCTTGAGAAACATCATAGACAGCCTTGACCATGAAGACAGGAATGGTAAGGAAGCAAAGATAGTAGAAGTAGAATTCAGCAGTATTCCATTTTGATGGCTGAGCTCCTGGCAAAGATTGATTATGTCCTGGTTGAAGTGCTTGCTGTGCAGGAAGTTTTGAGTCTGCTATTGAGTCCTCGGTTGTGAGTTTGTGGGGAGTTCTTGTGGATGTGGTGAAACGGGTGTCGAGAGTGTCGAGAGAGTATAGCTTTTTTATGAAGGAGAACCACGACATGTTGGGCCAGAACCCATGAATACAGATGGGAGTAGCTGTAGCAGTTCTATGTCTTGATGTTCCGAAAGCACTTGATCTGCGAACTTGGTATTGGAGATGGTCAGGAATCAGGGGTGGTATATGTGGTCGAGACCCTGGGACGCGGCGACACATGCCAAAAGCTTGGCGGGGCGCGTGTTCGTAGAGAGCTTCAATTGTCGCATCTGTCGTCTGCCACATTCTACACAGTTGCATCTCACAAAGATGAATTCGTACAACGCGCCTGCACCGCAGGAGTACGCCGGAGGTAGGATGCCTCTTCCCGCGATACGGCGACACTTGGACGCCCATTGACGCGCCGCAGATGAGATCAATGCTCTGGTCCTCGACCCCGGTTCCTTCACCACTCGCGCCGGCTTTGCTGGAGAAGACACGCCCAAGTCTGTGATTCCCTCCGTCTATGGCTCTATCGCTCGCGCCGATGCCGACTCCCAATCGCGTTATCTCTTTGGAGAGAATGCCATCCACAACCCTCAATCGCACATGGAAATCCGTAGTCCTTACGACTCAGACGGCATCGTCGAGGACTGGGATGCTGCTGCAAGGCTGTGGGAATACAGCATCACCTCACGCTTGACCGGTGCCCGACCAACATCCGCTGCCAAGAACGGCCTCAACGACGACAAGAAGGAAGGAGACGAAGCTGGAGACGGTGACGGCGATGTTGCTATGGAGGGCATCGAGGAGCAAGAGAAACCAATGAGCGAACACCCACTGCTCATGTCAGAGCCTGCTTGGAATCCTGCGAAACATCGCGCAAAGTGCATGGAGATTGCCCTCGAAGACTGGGGTGCTCCTGCCTTCTGGCTAGGCAAGACTGGTGTCCTGGCAGCGTACGTTCATTCAATTTCACAAAGACAGGGTGTACGTTGCTGACTGCCTTATAGATTCGCTTCGGGCAAGCATAACGCTCTTGTCATTGACATCGGAGCTAGCACGACCTCGGTCACCCCTGTGCATGATGGTTTCGTTCTAAAGAAGGGTAAGTACCCATGTCCTTGTTCTACACACCGTATCGCCTTGTTGTGTTGCATAAAACATTCCAATCATCTCACGATGGTCAACGTAGCCACAAGTTGGTTTTTGACGAAGACGCCCATGATAACGCATTACTCTGGCTATCACAGACCTTACCCAGTCCATCCGTGTCGAACATCTTCCCGATAGCAACTAATGTCTCTACAGGCATTCAAAAATCATCATTGGGTGGCAACTTTGTGTCAGAGCAACTGCGCCTGCAATTCTCCAAGATGGATCATGTGGTCTCCCTAACGCCTCATTACATGATCAAATCCAAGTCACCCGTCGATGCTGGTCAAGCTGCCAACGCCTCGTACATCAAATTTGACGTCCCACCGACAGACTCTTTCAGGAAAAACGAGGAAGAGCGCATCTTCACGTCCTTCAAAGAGAGCATGGTTCAAGTATGGCAAGGCCCCGGCAAACTTGATTTGACGGATGGCATGGGCAATCACGTCAACGTCGATACAGTCAAGACCCTGCCTCCGCGACCATTCGAAATGCCGGACGGGTGGAACCAGGTGTTTGGCATCGAACGCTTCCGAGTCGCCGAAGGTTTGTTCGACGCCAAAGCAGCACTCACCGATGACAGCCATCCCACGCCTGACCAAAAGCACACCATCACATCAATGGTTCAGGCTGCTTTGTCTGCTGTTGATGTTGAGATTAGACCAACGCTACTGAACAACATTGTCCTTACTGGAGGTGGCAGTCTGCTCGATAAGCTCGCAGAACGTCTCCACGGCGAGCTCTCGGCACTTTACCCTAACCCTCGTGTGAGAGTTCATGCTAGCAACATTGTGACTGACAGAAAATACGGATCATGGGTTGGAGGTAGCATTCTCGCAAGTCTGGGCACCTTCCACCAGGTAAGCTTTGTCTCAGCTCATACTGCCCTAAAAGATACTGACCGAGATAGATGTGGATATCCAAGAAGGAATACGAGGAGCACGGTTCTAGCATTATCGAGAAACGATGCAAGTAATGAGACATGGGAGATGGGCGAAAGGCGTTCTCAGGCACATACCATAGCAAGTCAAAAAGGGGGTCATGTTAGTGAGCTCGGAAGATACCAGACGGATAGAGAAGCCAACAAAGATTATATTTCGCTACTGTGGAACTGTCGGGCAGTGTAGTTACAGGTGTTGCGGCAAGTATTGACGAAGCGACGCGACTCATATACCATCCACGCCAAGACCCAGATGAGTCGCTAGCGCGAGTTGGATGCGCGACAGGCAAGCACGTAGCAAAGCTCAAGTGATGGTCAAATAACTTTTGTTTGTCACTTCAACACGCCCTCTCGCACAAGCGTCTTAACGCTCTTATCTAGCTTCCTCTAGCTCCAGCATTCAGTCTTCACCTCAACCAGCATCATAATCAAAGAGTTTCGCGCACACCACAACTCTATGCGCATCGCGCGCGCGCATTTCCACAAAGGCTAGAGCTCGCTCCAACGCACCACCCATCATGTCTTGGGGTTTCGAAAACGCAGGCCCTCAGGTCAGCGCCTTGGAAGAGGCTCCGGAAACATTCCAGGAATCCATCGGGTTCAAGACGATTGGAGGAGAGTCAAAAGTCCGCCTGTCGCAGGCCTGGCCAGCAGACAAACAACCTCCTGCTTGGGCTTCCCTCTTGTCCGTCGCATCCACGAAGGGACTCATCGCCGCCGGAACCTCCGAATCCGTCATTCTAGTGTCGTCTGATACGGTGCGAAAGACATACTGGGAAGCCAGCGCCGAGACAAAGACCAAGGATGTTACGCCCCAGCTATCCCTCGCAGTCCCACAAGTTTCGCATGTCGCCTTTTCAGCCGATGAGAGCTCCCTGGTCATCGCTGCACAAGAAGGAGGAGGCCTGGCTGTATATGATGTGCAATCAATGCTTCAGGGAAACAAAGATTCGGCCTTTCAACTGGCGACCAACGGCATACCAGTCCGCGCACTTGTACCAAACCCAAGCCCCGACAACGCCCACCTCTTCGCTGTCGTCCTAACTGATGGCAAACTGATGATCGCTGACTTGAAGCAACGCTCATTTGGCAACGTCTTCCGCGAAGGCGTCAAGTGTGTTTCTTGGAGTGTCAAGGGCAAGCAGCTTATCGCTGGTTTAGAAGATGGAAGTGCTCAGCAGTTCGACCCTCAAGGCAACGTCAAGGCTCAACTTCCGACACCACCCCAGCTCAGTCAACCTACACCTTTGACAGCCATAGTCTGGATCGCGAACGATGACTTCTTGGTCGTCCATACCCCCAATTCCGAGGACGAACCAAAAGAATCATCCTACCACCTTTTGCATCGAGAAAAGTCATCCGGTGCCTTCACTTCGCAACCTCTTGCTGGAGATCCGTGCATACCGGGTTACGAAAACAAGCCCTCGCGCTTCCTTGTGTCCAGACTGAGAAAGTTCCCCCCAAGCTTGGAGGACATGCTGATGTTATGTTCTTCTGTTGGAACCGAAGTGGGTATCATCACACATTCTTCACAGCCACTGGCAAGTGGCGCGCCTGCCAATACCTATACTGTTACCAGCATGGAACGCGATTCAGCTCGTGCAACGTTTCCTATGAGCTCCCTGGACGAAATGTCTGACACGTCTGCCGTGGGAATGGACCTCGATCTCTCTTCGACCGACAGAGTTATGCAGCCCATACCAGGAGACGATCTCGAGTCCACGGGCCCTCTGCCAGCACTTATGGTCTTGAACAATGAGGGATTCCTTTGTACTTGGTGGATTGTATACAAGGAGGCTGTTGTCCAAGGCCTTTCTTACCCTGGTCTTGCATCAGCGGCCTCTACGCAGTCACAGCCTGCACCTCCTACTCCTGCTACACCTGCCACGCCGGCTGTTACAGGTTTTGCAGCATTTGGCAAACCTGCTTTTGGACAAGCCGCGAAACCAGCCTTTGGACAGGCTTCCACGCCAGCATTCGGTCAAGCATCTACACCCGCCTTTGGTAAAACATCTACACCTGCTTTCGGACAAGCATCCACGCCAGCTTTCGGACAAGCATCCACACCAGCCTTCGGAAAACCATCCGCACCTGCTTTTGGTAAACCATCTACACCAGCTTTCGGACAGCCCTCCCAGCCTGCATTTGGCTCGCCCGGTGTGCCCGGTATGGGCGCTGCCAGCGCTCTCGGAAGCAAAGCTTCGCCATGGGGACAACCTGCTACTTCATCCACCATTGCGACTCCACCGAAAGGTCAAGTATTTGGTTCTGCTTTGGGCGGTGCTAGCGGCAATGCAACTTTTGGATCATCTAGTAGCCTGGGTAACAAGGCACCAGTCTGGGCAGCCTCCTCTACCGACTCGCAGTCTGCATTCGGCAAGCCTTCAGAACCCGGTGCATCCGGCTTCGCAAAGTTCACCACTCCGGCCAAGGACGAGAGCAAGCCGTCTGTGTCTCCTTTCGCTGCCTTCGGTAACAAAGATCAAAACAAGCCTGCCAACTCTTCCCCATTTGCCGCATTCGCTACTGCGCCCAGCAAACCATCGCCACTTTCCTTCGGCTTTGGAAAGCCAAGTGCAGCTGCTGCAACCCCCGAGAAGGCTGCAGAGGACACTAAGGAGGAGACGATGGAAGACGAAGCCGAAGAAAAACCTGAGGAGGTACCTACTAAGGAAGGCCCTTCAGTCAAGGCTGCCGAAGCTCCTAAGGCCCCGGCCACCACATTTGGAAAAGAACCCGAGAAGCCATCCGAGAAGCCGCAGTCATCAGTATTCGGACAGACATCCGACAAGCCAAGTACCTCATCATTGTTTGGACAAACGCCAGACAAGACCAAGACCTCAAGCCTGTTCGGAAAATCCACTGACAGTTCAAAATCTCCTTCGGTCTTCGGGCAGCCTGCTAAGCAGACCGGATTCCAGTTTGGTAAGCCCTCTGGAAAACCCACTTCTCCGCTCAGCAGGGACTCCTCGCCAGACAAGCCTTCTAAATTACCTACATTGGGTGGATTCAAACTTGGTTCGACTTTCCAAGGAGATGGAAGTGCAAAAGACGACTTGCCTGCTCCCAAGCAAGGTGGAGGATCTTTGTTCGGGGCCAGCTTCAGTAACATGCTTGGGGAAGCGAGCAAGCAGACAAAAGCACCCACACCTATCAAGAAAGAGCCTGGCACTGAAGCGTCAAAGCTGGGTGACATTCCGTCTCAGAAAGAGCCTAGTGTTGAGGCTGAAGAGGCACCTCTGCCTCCTGATTTCACATCTTCGAAGCCCAAGCAATCTGTGGAAGAAGATGTTCCTCCCATTGCAGGTAGTCCTCCCGTCGACCTCGGCGGCGATGGTGGCCAGCTACCAGCAAGCGATGATGAAGAAGACGATGAAGAAGAAGATGGATCTTGGGTCCAGGACGATGGTGAAGAATCCGAGGGAGACGAAGAAGAAGGCGAATCAGGAGACGAAGAAGAGTACGACGAGGAGGACGAGGAAAACGAGGAGGACGAAGACGAGAGTGAGGCCGAGGAGCCGGAGAACACATTCGACATCGAGAAGGCCTCAAAGACTCCCTTTGGTTCCCGTCTCAGCTTCCCTTCTCTTTCTCACTCAACAGGCGACGCCGGCAAGCTGCTGAGACCAACCTCCCCGGTGCCCTCCACCACCCCAGCTGGCTTGCCCAAGGGTCCTTTCTTTGCACCACCGTCAAAGTCACAAGACTCACCGCGCTCGCCCTCGCCCCTCAGACAACCATCAAGCACCCCAGCAGGTCTCCCAGCATCACGACAACACTCACAACCGATCACTGTGCCTTCGCTGAAGGGACCGTTCAAGAGCTCTAAATCGTCTTCTAAACCTAGACCCGAATCACCACAAGTTCCCGAGGCTGGAGAGCTCAGTGACGAGGAAGACGTTCGCGTCCGTGAGATACTCGCATCTGAGATTGAACCATCCATGGATCTTGAGCCATTCGTCGCCCATCAAGATTACGCCGGTCGCGTCAACAAGCTTGGTCTCGCCGGTCAGATCGAGAAGGTCTATCGTGACATCAATAGCATGATCGACACACTTGGTCTGAATGCACGTTCACTCGAATCGTTCGTCAAGGGCCACGAAACACAATACAAGCAAGCCGGTCGTGAACGCAGTGACCTCGAGGATTCTGAAGAATGGTGCCTCGTGGAAGTCAACGAGCTCGGTGTTGTGCAGAAAGAGATTGGTAGCGACCTCGAAGCCGGCAAAGTCGACGGTGTCGCTCAAAAACTCGAAGAACTCGCCGAGCTGCAAAAGGACGCTACCAAATTGCGCATCAGAACGGGTGACATGAGAAAGCAAGTCAATGCTCGTGCCGATCCCCAACAACGTGCAACACACCGTGCTTCACCACTCACCAACGACGCTCAGATCCAGCAGAACGAGCTCAGGGAAGGTGTGGCCAAGGTGCAGAAGCTACTTCAAGATGCCGAAGAGGCCTTGAGCGTTCTTCGCGCTGACCTGGCCGCCGCTCCTGCTCAAGGGCCTGCAGCTCAGCGCGTTCCCACTGTTGAGGCCGTCACCAACACAATCATGAAGATGACTGCCATGATTGAGCAGAAGTCGGGCGATGTTGACGTTCTCGAAGCACAGATCCGTCGCTTGCCTGGTGGGCTTGCCAATCTCAACATCTCTGACAGCAGCGAAGACCTTCTTCGTAGCAGTGTGCGTAGCGTCCGTCCTTTGGAGCGCTCGACCAGTGGTAATCTGTTTGGCACGCCACCTGCGACACGCGGCAAGAATTCTGCAGCCAACCGCGCTGGCCCTCTCGGTATCTCGGGCATGCTCGGTAGATTCGGCGGCTCATTGCGCCGTGACAATGGTGACGCTGAGTTTGGACGTAGCAGCATCATGCTGGACGGCACACCTCGCAGAAAGATGGCAGATGTGAGCGTTGAGGAGGTCAGAAGATACCAGGACAGAGTCTCACAGCGTAAGAGAGTACTTGCTGCTTTGAAGCAGACTATTGAGAAGAAGGGTACCAGAGTCACCGGCACCGGAAAGAACTAAGATTGAGAGTCGTTGGGAAGGGTATCAACGAAGCATTAAATAGGTCCATTGCTACATCATGGTGGGATTGCGACATTGGCAGGAGGCGTCCCGTCATTCCTAAGACTTGTTTATACAGCCAAGAGATTATTATGGATAAGCGGAAGCAGTTAGCAGAACATGATTTCTTGTTCACCCCTATATACGTTGCTCGTGAGTCGTGAATTATTTCTTGGCAGTTTCCGTGTTTGGAAATGTATACCGCTCGGTCGCAGCTTCCCCGAGTGTCGTCGGCGTCATCCCACTGACACAATCGTCGAACACGTACCGCAAGCCCTTCTCGAAAACAACCCATGCAGGATTCAGGATAGACACAGCATACAAGCATGGCGGCCACAGATGCAGAAGCGTCATACATCGACTACGAGGCGTTCGCATCGCCAGACTTTCACGCACCATCCTTCGCCAACACGCTTGTCCTTTCCACCAACGATGCCAACGACACCTCCCTCGATCTCTCTACACCGCTATCGCGTGTCTTATTCGATGTACAAGAAGTCGATACGCACATTGACTCCCTCACAACCTCGTCAGCATTACCCCTACTGAAATATACATCGGCCCGCGCGAAAGCCAGCACCCACGTCCTCGACACCCTCGAATCTCAGGTCCAGGGATTACAACAAGCATACACAAGACTACATCAAGATGTGGTAGAAAGATATGAGCAGGCCGACCAAGTACGTCTCGCAGCGGACAGGTTGGCTAACACACTACGACTTGCCAGAGCAGTCGCAAGATGTCTACAGCTTGGGAGGACATTAGAGAGCAGCATGGCCGAAACGGACAAGCCGCGTGAGGGATACAGAACCCTTGCGCCTGCAGCTAGACTGGTTCTGTCACTAAGACAGACACTGGCTCCTGACGACGTGGCCGAGGCAAAATTGTTGGGACGTGTAAATGCCATTACCACGTTACGAACTGAACTACTCGACCCTTCTGAGAGGGGTCTGCTGGCAAAATCTCAACAAAGTGTGCGCGAGTTCAGTATGTCTACTCTGACTGGCTCGTCAGGAGGAGCAGGCTCGGTATTTGCACAGCACGACGATACAAGAGCAAGGACACTAGCTGCACTACACACACTATACCTGCTCTCGCCAGTGAGCTTGCCACCAAAGTCTTCTACTGTGCAAGGAGTCACTTTCAACCCAACTGTACTCGTGGCGGCATTGCAGTCATATTTACAGACCTCGCTTACAGCATCAGTCACCTCCTTAGCACGAGCTCTCGCGACTCTCCCGACGCTTGATCGAACGCTGCTTGACATCAGCGCAAGGTGCCAGAACATAGTGGCATTGGAGTCTTTGCTATCAACTGCCAAGCCCCCTATTCATCCTCTTCTACCTGTTGCCCAAGACAACACTACACCTGCTCCGCTCGAACCACCAAGCAGCTTCTTGGGTCCTCTCCTCGCAGCTCTAGATACTTCTTCGCTGCCATCGTACTTCTGGCGTTCTCTAGCTTCCTCTTTGGCGCCGAGGGTGCAGGAAATCATCGCTCGTGGAGGTGTTAGTGCACGAACTTTGAAGACGAATAGAGACAAAGTTCGGGATTCGGTCAGAGAATGCGTGCACAGAGGCAGTCAATTGCCGTCTTCGACAGGATCGAAGAAAGTAGTAGGGAACTGGGAGAGAGAGGCTGCCGTTATGGTGGGTAGTATCATTGGTGCTCTAGGTCGATAGTAGAAGAATATGTCGGAAACCATGAAAATACTACACAAGAAATGCGTACCTTCTTCATAAAAGCACTCAAGTTATGTATGTGGCAAAGTGGGCAGCTCGAGCCGAGGCCGGTGCCTCGAACGCGTCTTCCAACGCGTATCTTCCGACCATCGAAGTGGCGGGTTATGAAACTTTGGAACTCAACCCGACTATGGATTCTGACGACGATGAAATTGTTAGTCGGAGGGGAGGCTCTAGAGACGTTCAAGATGATGAATTTGATTCATCTCCTCGGCCAGCAAAGCGACGCAGAACGACTGTGACAGCAGCAGCCAAGGCGAAGAAGCAACCAACGACTCGCAAGGCAGCTGCAACCAAGAAATCGAACACAAAGAAGAAGGCCAGAAACTCGGACTCTATTGTTGACGACGAGGACGACGCGTTTGACCCTCCAGTTGTGGCAGCAAAACCCAAACGCAAGCCACGGGTTTCGAAAAAGGCTTCTATCAAGGATAATGAGAGCCTGCTTGGCGATTCAGACGATACCATAGGACGGAGCGCATCCAAGCCAAAACGAAACTCACGGAAACGCGCATCTACTGGATCTGGTTCTGAAGATGTCGACGACGAGGACGACAAGAAAGCGGCAAAGCCAAAGCATCGTATTCATGTCCCAGCCATGCAAGATCTCTTGGTAGACAGGTTTGCAGACGAAGAGCCACCAGAGTCTTCTGCTCCTTGGAGTATCAGAGGCCCGATCTGGAAAAAGGATGTACTGGCGCTGAAGCAGCCGCAAGCACCAACTCCAGCTCGTCAGTCTTCACTGCTGAAAAGCACTCTTAATCATTCAGCGCTGAAGAACAATGCCAATGCTCAAAACCGTACTTCACCGGTTCGAAACCAGCTTGTGGCGATGGAGCCTATCACCATGCAACAGCCTGCTGTAGAGAAGACTCGGCCGCAGGACGTGTTCGCTGTCACACCTAACATACATTCAGACGCCTGGGGCGACATGAGTGATGACATTGATTCTGAACTTTTGATGAGCTTGGTAGCAGACCAACATCAGCAAAATAACAATGAACCGAAAGCTAGACCGTTCATGGAAGAATCCAGTAGTGATGACTTTGACACCGAGGATCTCATCATGCTGGAAGCAGATACCCCACAGGCTAGAGAAGCAATGCCTCGCAAACCGCCAACGCATAGCCCACCTCTCGCAAAGACAATATTCGCCAAACCAACGTCTCCACCACTCACGACAATCCCGGCAGAAGAGGACTCTGCAGATGATCTCTACAGATCACCAACCCACAGTCCGCGCCCTGCAAAGACTCAACCTCGTCCTCCACAACGACCGACGGAACCAGCACGACATTCAACAGCTCAACCGCTCGTGGACTTTGCAGATGAGCTTGCAGACCTTCCATCAGACGCTTTCGACTCCGATGATCAGACTCCGGCTAAGAATCTTGGGGGTCCGATCTGCATATCCTCGTCACCACCGAGAGTGGCGACAGTAACGGCAGCAGTAGCGGCACCCAAGCCAAACTTGGCTCCTCCACGTGGTGGATTGGTGCAGAAGACGTTATTTGGTGGGACAGTCGTGCCGATGGGCCCGGCTACCCAGGCCAACAAGAGACATGCCTGGCCTCTAGCAACACAAAGAGAACCACCGACCCATCACAAGCTCAACGAAGAAGCAACTCAGACCTGGGTCTACCCTACCAATCTAGGAACCACCCGCGACTATCAATTCAATATCGTCAGTCGAGGTCTATTCCATAACCTCTTAGTTGCTTTACCCACTGGTCTGGGTAAAACATTTATCGCTGCCACAATCATGCTGAATTGGTTTCGCTGGACGGAGAATGCACAGATTATCTTCGTCGCGCCTACGAAACCTCTTGTTGCTCAACAAGTTGATGCTTGTTTCAATATCGTAGGCATTCCTCGCTCGCAGACTGTCATGCTTACAGGTGAGACTTCGCCTGGTCTGAGAGCAGAAGAATGGAAGACGAAACGAGTCTTCTTCATGACTCCACAGACGATCATCAACGATCTCAAAACAGGTCTCTGTGATCCGAAGCGAATTGTCCTGATTGTTGTTGATGAAGCGCATCGTGCGACAGGCAATTACGCTTACGTTGAGGTCATCAAATTCGTCCGTCGTTTCAACACAAGCTTCCGTGTACTTGCTCTGACTGCCACACCTGGTTCTGATGTCCCAGCAGTACAGCAAGTCATTGATGGTCTTGACATATCGCGGTGCGAGATTCGCACAGAAACATCTCTAGACATCAGACAATACGTCCACAGTCGTGATATTGATGTTATCAAGTTTGACTATTCTGAAGAGCAACAGCTCATTATGGAGCTTGCTGGAAATGCCATTCGTCCTGTGCTTCTGAAGCTTGCAAGTCAAAACGCCTACTGGAACAAGGATCCGATGAAACTCACTGCCTTTGGCTGCACCGAAGCTCGGAGGAAGTGGTTCGCGAGTGATGCTGGCAGAAAAGCACCACAAGCGGTAAAAGGCATGGTCAACAGCATCTTTGTAGTCCTCGGAAGTCTTGGCCATTCCATCTCTATGCTCAGGTTCCACGGTATCACTCCTTTCTACAATGGAATGATTGAGTTCAGAAACAAAGTTGATGGAGGCGAACTTAAGGGCAAATACGGTGCACAAATCCGCGATGATGAAAACTTCACCAAGATGATGAACATGATGCTGACCTGGACCCGCAACCCTGAGTTCCTTGGACATCCGAAGTTGGAGCATCTCAGGACCGTGGTCTTGAACCACTTTCTGGATGCCGAAGAGAAAGCAGCAGCGCCGGGAGGACAGCCTTCAAGCACCAAGATCATGATCTTCGCGGCATACCGTGACAGTGCTGAAGAGATCGTTCGCGTTCTGAACAGAAACCAGCCTATGATCAGACCGCATGTCTTTGTTGGCCAAGCCGACTCGAAAAACTCGGAAGGCATGAACCAGAAGCGTCAACTGGAAGTCATCAAACAATTCAAAGAAGGCAAATACAATACACTGGTCGCCACGTCCATCGGTGAGGAGGGTCTTGATATCGGAGAAGTCGATCTTATCGTCTGTTATGACGCTTCTGCCTCGCCCATCAGAATGCTTCAACGCATGGGACGTACCGGCAGAAAGCGGAGGGGCAACATCGTCCTGCTCTTGATGAATGAGAAGGAGGTTCCTGATTTCGAGAAGGCGAAAGACAACTACGAGAAGATGCAGGGCATGATCGCTTCTGGCAAGGACTTTACCTTCCACGATGACAGATCACCTCGCATCCTTCCCAGAGAAACACAACCTGCTGTAGACAAGAGAGTTGTTGAGATCCCTGTGGAAAACTCGCAAGCTGAGCTTCCTGAGCCAAAGAAACGTCGTGGAAAGGCTCCGAAGGCACCCCCGAAGAAGTTTCACATGCCTGACAACGTCCGAACAGGCTTTGTTGCAGCGGGCAGGATGGATGACGAAGATGCAGAGGACCTGGCTCCTCGCGGCAAAGTCAAGGGCAAGAAAGCAACTGCCGCTGCAGTCAAGAAGATGTTCCGTCCCCCTCCAGGACTTGAGGCAGTAACCATACCATCACTTGACGATGTCTATCTGAACAAGATCTGCGAACGTGAGCTTGAACGCAAATACAAGTACGTCCAAGACACGAACGATCGTGCTCCGACTGTCGGTCTCCCGCGACTGGACCGATTTTCAAGCTCTTTTCCCGGCCCGACCAAATACATCTCACATGGCAGAGCTTCCTCAGCAGCTTCGAGTTTGATGAAGCGATTGAGCAGCATGAATGACGATGTCGTGCAGAGTCTCAAGGACAACTTCCATCAATCAGACCTTGAGGGTGATGTGTCTGAGATGCTTGGAGATCCTACTACTGTGAATCTCTCTGATGCAGATGTGCCAGTAGTCAAACCTGCCAAAGCAAGAAAGGCGCCCGCCAAGCCCAGAGCTCCTAAAGTACCCAAAGAGCCAAAAGCACCGAAGGCTCCCAAAGCCCCCAAAGCTCCCAAACCGCCTCCCGTAGCAAAAACGCCCAAACCTCATGGTCGTCCCAAGAAGCAAGCAGCCAGACAAAACAGTTCAGATATGGAAGGGTCATCTTCAAGCCCAGAACCTACGCCTGCTCATCTACGCCTCGGTACACAAGGTATCGATCTTGGCTCCGCCGACACGTCTGGCGAAGAAGGTCATGATCAAGAAGACGAGGCCGACTCGGAACTCGATGACTTTGTTGTTGGCAGCGATGCACCCATAGAGTTTGCCTCGAGCTCTCAGCCACGTGCCCATAACCCTGCAAAGAGGACCAGACTTGACCTGTTCACCCAAGACAATATCGCCGTGGAGAGTGATGAGGACTTGCCTGACTTTGGACCGTCTAGCATGCCGGATCAGGTTGTTGAGGTGGCGTCTGATGGAAACGAAGACGAGGATGCTGCTCCTGTGCGCAGACAGCTGGGCAGGAGAAGGCAGGTTGTTGACGATGATAGTGATGAGTGATTGATTGTTTTTGTCGAGTTCATGTTGATCAGCTTTATTGCTGGTTACTGCTGTCCCAAATCACTTGTCTTTGCGGATTGCTTGCTAGACGGAGCTGTCAAAGATAGCCACAATACATTGTCTGCTCATCTCTATCGAACTTCAATTGTGCTTTGTGTTGCCTGCCTTTTGTTGGATGTCCACCACTATGGAAGCATCTCTAACGGGGGCATCGAGTCAGCAATCATCGCTTCTGCTTTGTGAGTCTCCGATTCGTCTGCAATTTCCTCTCGTGCCAGTAACCTTCCTGTTTTGCGCTCTCAAACAAAGCACTGAACACATGCCTTGAAACCCTCGAGAGAACAATCAAGAACCTGAAACTCAGAAAGTTTAGATATCGCCATGTTTTCTACATCAATTCTGTTGAAGAGGGCAAAATGACTTGCCCTCAGCTCACTCCTGATTCGAACTTCGACCCCCTAACGCAACACACCATATATTCAAGTAAAGATCGAATACACACATCCATCCGCTGAGTGTGGTGCAACGGTCCGAAAGCTCATGATGACGGTAATAAAACCACCGTTCGATTCCCCGACGCGTACGTCTTAAATCATGTGCACCCAGCTAGATGGCCGTCTGGTGACTTTGATCAAGGGAAGTCGATGGAAGGTTTTCTCAGAGCAATGCCTCTGGTTTTTTGCTATTTGAGGACAGGGACGTGAGTGAGTGTTGGCTTTTGGGCGGATGATATTGGTGAAGTGAAGGTTGTTCACTTTTTGATAGTCCGCTCATGTAATTGTCCTGTCTTAAACGTTTACTTCTCTTGTCTTGTCTCTACTGCCTTCCTTCTCGCGCAACACGTGAGGTTTACACCAGCTTGAGTGGTCGCCTTGCTCTGCCCTCGACAACTCGCGCTTCTGACCTTAACACGCCACATGCTATCAACACCATGAAGCTCTTCAACCACTCACCGTCCTCGGACACCTCGAAGCGCCAGAAGTCATTCTCGCCCTCCGTCAAAAGTGACAAGTCTTCTCAAACCTCGAAGAAAAGGCAAGCTGACATTCCCAAACCTCCTTCTGCCTTTGGGTTGCTAACTCTTACGTAGTGTGAAGTTGTTCAGTCGTCTCTCATCCAAGCACTCGAAGAAGAGCATGAAGTCTTCATCCAGCTCAAACGAAGAGTGAGTGTTATGGTTATCTGGCAACATCAATGTTTTCGAGTCTCACCTTTATCTAGCATCAAGTCAAGCGTCGAGGAGAACTCTGGTGCATCTTCGATAGTCTCCGAGTCGGGATCGATCAAGTCGTCCAACTCCAGATCCACATCTACAGCCTCTTCACAACGCGAGGGGAAGACTATGCAGGAGGAAATGGATTGTGAGATCCTCTCTATGGAACAAGAGGCTGAAGATCTCCTGGATCTTCTGTCCGAGAAACTGGACTCGAAATCTTATGCTGAATTGTCCGATCTTCTTGAGAAGATCGACCCTTCGCATGATTTTCTCAAGTTCTTGGTACGTTTCGCTGTCGTTGAGAAGTTTACACAGAACGTAAAGGCCGGCTTGGAACTTCTTGAATGAATACTTCTCATTCTCGCCAGCAAGATTGGCGATACTTGCATTTGCGAGAAACAGACGGAAGTTAATAGCTTATCTAACAACACATTTTCCCAAGCACAACACTGGTTTTATAGCTGAACAAGACTCTTAAGCTTCGACCAAGTCTGTCTCTTGTGATACTGAACGTCTTTCTGTGACGAAATTATTCCTTCTTCAAATCAGACCAGATCCAGCTTCCCTTTTGGTGTATCGACTCTCGTGAGATGCAGAGAAGATTAATCATACCTTCCTTCTGACTATACTTTCACTCTCGGTTTATTGATCAAATTCTTGATCGCTACTTCGACACAACCACTTTTCTCTTCTTCACGCAACATCTCTATTCTGCTCACATTCTATCACTTCGTCAACCTCCCTGAGCCCCTATTACTACCATCGTCTGCTCCGATCGCGATATCCTCGACTTTGCGGACGGCATTGGCTTGCAACTGCGTCACACATCCTTCTATCCCGCTCCTCTGAGTGAATTATGGATCGAGACAAACTCCATGCCGACACTTGCGCCTGGATGGAGGTATTGAGAGACGTCGATAGTTCATTCCCACGCCACCCAGGCAATGAGGATGAATTTTGGCCTTGGCTAGGAGCGAAGATAAGAGCTCACAAAGCATTCCCATCCCATCTGGTTTCTGATGAATTCCGACCTTGGTTAGAGAAGAAGTTAAAAGCGCACGGAGCGTTCCCATACCAGCTATCTCCTGGTGGACTCTCCGCCCATTCGTCTAAAGGGTAAGTCCATATCACTATTCAAGGTCTTAAACCCTATTGACCGGTGTTCGATCTATCAGTGTCCAACATTCGAACCCCCTGGCATTCTCTTCCATCAGTACATTAGCGATTTTGCCGACTGAGGAGCAGGTCGTCTCTCCAGGCCACACGACAGGACGGCCGACTAGCAGACTCGACGCACCTCCTCCTCGCTTCGAGAACCCAGCAAAGGTTACCAAGCCTAAGACCGTGGAGAGACGCCTGGGATCCTATCTAAACCAGCACCAACTTTACATGCTACGTCAACGAGAAAATCAGATGGCCAAAAAGCTAGAGACAAAATCAATATCAGAACTTCAGATGTTGCAAGACAAAGCTTCGAGAAGTAATGCGAGCAACAAGATCAAGAATCTGCTGCAAGAAGCTCTCTTCAAGAAGCATGTGGCCGAGATGAAGGAGTGGGAGAGCCAGCTTGATAACGTGCCTGAGAAACAACAGAATGGAGGGAGCACAAGAGCAGAACAGCAGAAGACACAAGAGCTCCAAAATCATACTTTACAGGAAAACACCTGGAGTCTCGAGGAAGACTTTTGAGCAGCTAGAACAAGATTCCCTTGAGAACGGCAGTCACGAGTCGGATCTTTGGCGCTCTTCGAAAACAAAGCTGGACATGGCCGCAAAGGAAGGAGGAGTGGTCTCGACGATCACTTCAATATACTGTCCATGTCTCTCGCTTACTGGCATATACACAATTTTGACAGAAGACAAAATAAAGCAATGATAGATCACTATCCTAGAGGAGCAATAATGATCGTCCAACACTACTGAGGTCTAGGTGATTCTTCGTCACTTCACAACTACCGACCACGACCTCAGTCTCTTAATTCCTCTCCACCATCAGTCCCCTACTTCACTATTTTCCTTATCTTCAAGAAGTATCATCGGCTTTTCACCTAGCTTCTCCAGACCTTCCAAATATCAACGTCCTCTGAGCTGATCAAAGCATCCTCCACTTCTCTACAAACAACATTGTCATCGCCTATACTTCTACCCCTTTCCCCTTCTAACGGAGCACGTCTCTCAATCAAGGAGAGGTAGAAGAAAGATGTCAGACTCGTATCTTAACGCAGTCGTATTTCTCAGCGATGTGGAGGAGTCTGAAGAGCAGTGAGTGTCATTTGTTGCATCCGCGTGGACTTATCTAATGACACAACTTCGCAGGACTTCGACTAACGATGCCAACCAAGACGCCACCGTTAACAGAGCCATCGAGTCACAACAGACTCTTGTCATCCAAAGCAACGCCTCGAGAGTGACAAAGACACGTGCCAGGAAGATGCTGGCTTCAAAATTCACCCAAGAACAAAGAGATGCATTGTGTGATAAGGTCGGAGGAATCGTGCAGAAGCTGATGAATCAGACCACTCAGGAGCGTGCTGAATCATACGAGAATGCAAAGGACGAGCCACTCCGCAAGATCATCGTAGAAGTGCAATACCAGAAGCACATGGCTGTCCTTGACGACTGGGAGGAACAAATCGAGGGCAAAAATGCAGGCGAAGATTAAGTCTTCTCGAAAGAGTGTAATTCTACGAGATGATCGAACCAAGAAGGAAACCAAGCAACAAGCTCTTCTTTATCTCCAATCACAGAGTTCAGAGCGCTTTAACACTTTCACTCCAGCACTTTTTTTTCACTCTCAATGGACAATCTCACTTCAGTTGCATTTTTGATCTATTCCTCTTGTCTTGTCTAATTTCAACACCTCCTACTTCTCCAAAACTCCTCCGTCTCTGATTTCTTCGTTCTCCCTGCGCCTTTCTGGCGGTGCACCTTCTTACGCAAGCAAACACAACTTTCCGGCTTACCAACAAAAACAAACACAAGAGAGAAGAAGAAATGTCCAACTATCAGCAAGACTTTTCACACCTGGGCGCCGCGCACAGCGAGACACCTGACGCAGAGTCCGACATCAAGTGAGTATATCAAACCACATCCTCCCAGACCCCCAACTGACACGATGCATCTCAGTTCCATGACAGAATCATCCAGCAACTTCAAAGCCACCAGCGACACAGACAACAAACAAACCACCAACCCCTCCATCCACAATCCAAAGCGCGAACCCGCCATCAACAACAACATGACCACTCCAACCACAAACACAGCCCCTCAACTATCCACCCAGACACCCACCCCAACCACTACACCCACCACCACCCAAGCCCAAACCCCCCTCTTCAAAACCCTCACCCCCAACCAAAACCTCCTCCGCCGCAAAAAACTCTCCCACATCCGCAAAAGACTCGCCGAAAAAACCGTCGATGAGCTCACAGACCTCTACAATCGAGTCGAGGACCCCGATTTTCGTGTTTTGATCAGTGGAGTCTATCATGAGGGGTGCATGGATCGGTTGAGGGGTTGGGAGGAGATGCTTTAGGGGTTGCTTGGATCGAAGGAGGGGAGGGAGGGGGAGAAGGCATGGAGATGGGTTTGTCAGATGAAGGGCTGAAAAGGCTCAAGTTCAGAGCAAAAGGAGTAAATGAGGATGCCTGGAATCAGGGACAGGAGGGGACGATTGAATGATAGACAGACGAGAAGGAAAAGGATAGGCATCAAAGACCACCTTGTCTTGAAACATCGTCGTGCATTGTCTACTCGACACAGATATCAACATACTAAACACATTACCCCATATCTTCTATGTCCCCAAACCGCAGCTCTACTTTTCATGACACACGGGACAGGAATAGCCACTCCTTTCCTCCTCGCCCGTGTTGACAACGCCAGCCATCTCAACCTCAAGACAAACTCTATGCATAGTATGCCTGCAAGCAAAAACCACCAGCGTCTGTTTCTTGACCACTTCTTCTCGATCTTTAGTCCTCTCGACCACACCATCTCCCACTTGCACAGATTTGCCCTTTCCGTTGTCCTGTGGTCGAGCTTTCTGCGCCTTCTTTTCTAGCCTTTGCTCTTCGAGCCTTTCAAATTCCTCCCATATGGCCTCATGGTCATGTTCTACAGCACCCACTCCAGTGCCCCAAGCGCGCTTCTTGCACAGCTCGCAGATTTGGGTGCGGGGACGCCAACCCCGGTTTCGTGAGGTGTGGATGCTGTCCATATCGGCGAATACATCAATGTCGAGCATTGAAGAAGCCAGATTCAGGACCGATGACTCGTGGGCGTAGGCCGCAAAGACGTCGAGGAGGACTGCGCGGAGATCGGAGAGTGTAGGCGCGTAAGAGGAAGAGACGCGAGAGAGGAAGGCGCGGAAGATGTAGAGGAAGGACTGGTTGTGTTGGCTGCGACGAGTGTTGGTCTGATGATCGTCGTCATCTTCTGATTTCCTGATCGTGGTCGAGGTGGCGCTGAGGAGGGCTGTGAAGGTTTGCTTGACGGTGCTGCGAAGAGCGTTGTTTGTCTTATCGATGTCAAAGGAGGCATCGTCAACGAGGTCGTTGGTCTCTGCGGATACAAACTTGGAGACCGAGACGATGGCATCGATGAGGTTGAGCCAGAGCAGCTCGTCTAATTCTAGGTCGGTTTCCTTGACGTCCCAGGCAACATTCGTACGCTGGCGTGATTGGCGGTGTTGATGCATTGCTGCGCTTTGTCCATTGCAGAGCCAGATGCCCAGACGTGTGTACTTTTCGATGGCTTCTATCAGGTCATTGGTCGCTTCTTCTGTACTCTGCACGTCCGGTGCCTCTGACGCTGCTTCGATCAGACTACATATGGCATTTTGCAAGGTCCGTAGGTGCTTGCAGAGTCGATCTATCGCATCTCTTGCCAGTCCGTCCTGAGCCATGAGCAAGACCGCCGCATCAACCACTCCATTTTCTTCCATTGAAGGGAGCACACGATCAAGATCCAGATCACCAGACTTTAGTAGTCCAACGTAGTCGGCCACATGTCGAGGATCATGAACACACATAAGCTCGACATATTGTTCACAAAAGCGTGACACAAGAGCTTCTGGGACAGGCTCGCTTGCAATCTTCTTGGAGCGTTGGTCAAGCAGCGAAGGCTCGAGTAATGTGCGTAAGAAGTGGAATCGAGTGTATGATTCCTCGATAGCGTCGACAAATCGCTCCAAGATGTCGTCGGTATATCTTGCAAGTGTATGTGCGGTTTTTGAAGTGTTTATGGATGCCAACTCTTGAGCGTGATCACACAGGACGTCCTTCAGCTGGGATGTTTGCTTGTCACGAGACTCTTGTAGAGCGTACGCTAGATCGTCGAATATGCCGTTCTTCCCTTGCGGATCTTCAAAGTATGTGTTGATGAGATCGACAGGTCTGTGCTCAGTTCTGTACAAAGTCTTGAGCACACGGTAAAATTGGGCGTCTCGAAGTTGTTCAATCAGTGCGGTAGTGATGGGAGGATGATATACAGATAGAAGATACTCTGCACTGAGTTGGCAGTCGTCCGCCAGGCCATCCTCGCGGAAGCTGCAAAGTCGGTCTAGGACTTGGTGTAGAGAAGAACTCGACAACACCATGAACTGGGGGTATTTTGGCAAGTTCCTAGCGATAAACATGTCGAGGTAGATTGTTTGTTCGGGAACGAAATCACCCGATGACATGATGTCGAGCAGAACACTAACAATGTATTGTCGAGTGATCTTCAGACCGTTGCCATTAGTTCTTGGTTGAACAGACGTTGTATCATCTTCTTGCGAGTCATTGAGGTAGGGGTCTTCGAAAGCTTCTGTCATCATGCTCATGAAGCTTGCCGAATCATACTCAAGCAAAAGCCGTAAATAAGGGAAGGCGGGCTCGTCTGAAGGATTCTGTCTCGTTCTCAAGATGAACGAAGATCCAGGTGGCCAAGCGGTAGGTTCGTGAGAGAAAAGATATCGGTAGATATTCCCTTTTTGGGTGTCGGCTTTTTCATCATCGAGGAAGTCTCCTTGTGGGTACTTCCTTCCAGTCAAGACGAACGCAAGATACGGAAACACTTTGACGACCGACTCCAGTGCCGCTTCCTCTGTCTGGTCTTGAACATCTTTGACATCGCGCAAGAGTGCCAATAAGTCGGTCAACGGAGTGACATACTCGTTCAAGGCCTCATTCCAGACAAAGATTAGTGCATCATATAAGTAATGTGTTTTGCAAAGAGTCGTGATCTGGTCCAGATCAAACATGCGCGGATCCAGCCGGCATAAGAGCTCTTCTAGATGAGTGACTTGGTTTCTCGAAGTGCAGCTCTCCACCAAGTCTTTCACTAATGGCGGCGGCAAGGCCGTGATCTCTTCATCCATGATGTACGATTGCAGAATTTCGAGAAACACACCTCTCTGGCCAGCGTCTCTCAATGGTTCGTAGATATCATCAAACAGAAAACTTTGGTTGTCCATGCTCACACAAGCATCGAAACACTCAGCCACAAGATCAGACAGCGGTCGCCCACTATTGTTGTTTTCTGAGAAGGAAAACAGAATAGACGCAGACATGAGTTCTAGCAACCTCCCGTTGACCAACTCGTGTCGAGCATCTGCATTGTCCGGCAGACCTACTGTGACACCGCCAACTTGTCCAGTATAGTATGCTCTAGCAAGTTGTATAGCGGCAATGTAGTCACCGTGTTCGATCAACGCAGTCAACCGATCCGCCCAATTGGAGAGTGTACCGACGGAAAGATCGCTTGCTCCAAGAAGGAAGAGTCGGTTCTTGTAGACTCGGAAACTCTGGTAGAAAGCATCTGCAATGACTCCATGCATTTCCGAGTGCTCATTGTCGGCCTGTTCAACGACTGGATGCAATTGCTTGGAAAAGATATCACGATGGTGTATCTGTCTGTGCAAAAGGTCCACAGAGTCCATGACATGCAATTCGCCATCCTCTATAATGATCAGCTGTTGGCTGATGGTAAGCACACCAATGACAGATCGGCTCAGCCATTGAACCGCGACAATGGCTTCCTCGCACTCCCAGCTACTCCGCTGACGGAAGAACAAGCTCGGAGGCTTCTCCTTGTCTGCTGGATCTTGCGATACTTGGACGTCGACATCGAGTACTGTCAGAACGTTTGACCAGCAGTAGACGAGCTTGGTCTCAGAAGTATCACGTTCGCTGGTGCTGTTGCTGCTTTTTAATTTGACCGCTGGGAACCAAGCGAGACAGCCACTCATGGCACTGTGGCGTGATATTGACTTTGGTCTCGAGGCCTTATGTTGCGTTTGGGCGACTGGTGTGGTGGACACGATGACAAGCAGATATGGAGTGAGCAGAGCTGTGAGCCCCATAGCATCGGTAGCCTGCTCCACGTTTCCTAGAGGAAGTGGTGCGAAAGCAAGGACCGAGCTAGGCTTTATGCGTGCTTCTTGTTGCAAGTTAGGAGCGGGATAGCGTCCGAGCAAGCGAGTGGTCTTGACTGAACGAGAGATGGCACCCATACCGCGAGAAGCGAGGTGAGAAAAGGCCATGCCACCGTCGTCAGCAGAGACAAGAGCAGTACGGCGCGTGCCGAGAAAGCCGATATGTAAGACTGATCGACCAGGTACATGACCATCCGGAGATTGCTGTTGGCCATCTCTGGACGCGGGAGGAATATGCAAGAAGGGCTTAGCAGGACGGGCAAGTTCCCAAGTAAAGATGTGGCCTGTGGCATGACCAGCGGCGATGGCTGAGTAGTCGGCAGAGATTGCAAGAGCAGTGATGGCACCACACTCGATGGCTTTTGTTCCCTGGCCGATGATTCCTTTGAGAGTTTGATGGTAGTCAAAGACCAAGATCAGGCCTTTAGATGTGCCAATGGTGATGGAGGAAGAGACAGCCAAACAGACTGGGGCGCCAAAGTTTCGCCTGCCAGCTTCCGAGAAGGCCTGAGATGTGATTTTCCGTAGTCTTGTCCATCGTACAACCTCCCAAGGAGCGTCTGGGGCATCTGCAATATCACTGCCACCTTGCGACAGGACAATCTGAGAAGAGAGGGAGGATTGGCGAGAATGGGGGGTCAGGAAGGCGGGAGAAGCAGCGCGTGACGAAGGCGAGGGCGAAGTGAATCTAGAGCTAAAGCGTCGCTCGAAAGGCTGAAGGGCACCAGAAGGGGTGCGTGGAGAGTTGGTCGAGGCACGCGGGTTCAGACGGGGCCGACGGACAGGCAGCGAGGACGCTACTGAGCCTTGGATCGAAGGCGTGTCATCTGGGATAGAAGCAGACTCGGACGGACTGGCGAGATCGGGGGTTTGTGGACCAAGGTCGGCTACATCGTCCAAGTCGGCAATGTCTTCTGCAGCTAGTTCGTCCTCGAGAGATTGGACGGGCTGGTCCGGAAAAGGTACGGGGCTGCCGGGATGGCTAACAGTCTCGTCGGCCGTCAGGAAGGAATCCTCGGCATCCTGGTCGTGTGGAAAGGGGAAGGTGCCATCTTGGTCGTGGCCATGCAGATGGGCATGGCCGGGCGGGGAGCTCATTGACCAACGTGTCGGCCGGGGGACATTGCTTGCTTCCAGGACACGCTTCCGGAGTGATGGGATCTGGATTCGATAGACACGCGCTGAGCAGGGTCGTGATTGTTGCAGACGAGCGTGTCGAGATAATGCATCAACAGTTGGAGCCTAAGTCCATCAGAGTCCAACAGCAATCCGAAGTTGAAGCGATACCGATGACGCGCAGCATGTCACCAACCATGGATCATTTACATCAACAACACCCCATACGCATCAAACCACCATGTCGGCAGCAGGCCCAGCGCTCCCTCCACATCTTCTGGCTAAGAGGAAGCGCCAGCAAGAAGAAGAGCAGAAAGATCAGCCCACCACCACTTCCGGCGCAAACCCAGAGAGCCCCAAGGACAAACGCCAGAAAGTCGCCGGTCCACAACTGCCACCATCACATTCGCCAGCACCACCAGGCCCCGTGTTACCTCCCTCAGTATCTGCTCCATCTGTCGGCCCTACGCTACCACCCTCCGCTCCTCAATCCACACGCCCCGTCGCTGGCCCTGCAGCACCGCCAGCTCCTCTCGATGAACGACCCACAGCACCACTACAAGACTCAGACGACGACTCCGACGATGACGACTTTGGCCCAGCTCTACCCACCGCTGCCGATCTAAATCCTTCCACCAACAACACCGGACCCTCGGCTCCGCAACCAGCAGCCGCTCCTGTCAGAGCTCAGCGCGACGAATGGATGACATTACCACCTCAGCAGGATGACCTCGCAGCCCGGATGGATCCATCCAAGATGCGCGCTCGAGGCTTTAATACCGGCAAGAATGCAAGAGGTGGTAACACAACTCCTGCTGGAGGAAACATTGCCGCCGCATGGACAGAAACACCAGAAGAGAAACTCAAGCGTCTGCAAGATGAGGCCATGGGCGTCAAGCCAGCCACTGCCGGACACGTCGATGCCAAGGAAGCTGCTAGGAACAAGGAAAAAGAGGCCGAGGCAAGGCGTATTCGCGAACAGACCGTGAGTGTGCCTGCATCTACATCCAAATGCTTCCAAGCTGACATGCTGCTACAGGACAAGGCAAGAGGACCATCCTTGATGGCACAGCACAAAGAGTCGAATACAGAAAACAAAGACGACGATCCCAGCAAACGTGCCTTCAACAGAGAAAAAGATATTGGCGGGAGCTCACTTGGTCTGGTGGACAAGAAGGACCTGCTCAACAAGGCTTCCAACTTTGGCTCAAAGTTCTCAGGCGGCGGCTATCTGTAGAGCACTAGTAGCCTTGTAACGAAAATACGAACATCAACAACACTTTGAGACTTTTTTTGAACAAGACACATGCTCCTCATTATCACTATATACTGTACATCTTACTTGCGGCCCCAAGCCCTCTTCTCCATGGCCGCCTCAACAGCAGCGTCGCCAGACAAGATACCCGTAGTCACAATGACAATCTTCTTCTTCTCTCCCAGCTGCTCTCCCATGAATCTGAGCGCCGCAACCTCAGCAAACGTCACACCACCCAAAAAGACGACGATCGTCGTCTTGCAGCCACCCCCAGCACCTCCTCTAAGTGTCTGTCTTGCCTGCGAAGCCTCTGCACTCGACCCCTTTTGCACTTCATCAACAGTAGCGCCCTTGATCCTCGCCAGCACATCCTCAAAGCCTTTCCAGCCGGCCGCTTGCGTGCTAGGCGTCACATTTGCAGTTCCGCCATTGGCGCCGGGTGTGCTTGACGATCTCGGGTTGGACAAACGAGCCAACATTTGCTTTTGCAACACACACTGCACCAATCTCACACTCAGTGGCGCATAGCCGGAAAACACGTACGAGATGTCCGTGGGGTCTTGCTCGTCCACCTCGTCGACAAAGAGTTTGAGCGTCTTGCGCACGGAATTGTAATCCGTGTTGCCAGCGTTGACGCCGCCCATGGGGTTCAAGTATCCAGTGTTGCTCTGTCGCGTCACCACCAAGCCCATCTTCTCGAGCGAGGCAAAGGTGAGCAAGTGCTGATGACCGTACGCGTACATGATCTGCCGCTTTAGGTTTTCAAGCTCGCGGGGACGGATGCCGCCGCCAATGCACGATTCCAGAGATAGCAGGCGCAAAATGGTGGCCAGAGGGATGTCTCTGGCGATCAGTTCTTCGAGGTTGTCGTTCATGCTGGTGGGATCGGCGCCGGCTGCAAAGTTTTGCTGGACCTCGAGCACGCGGCCGAAGATTTCGCTGCGGGTCGTCTTCATGATTTCCTCGGCCATCGAAGTGTGGATTTTGAGGGAAGCTTGCTCGGCTTGGTAGGAGGGCAGTTTTGCGACAAATGTCTTGAGGTCGGAGATTGATTGGTCGGCTTTGTGGCGGGATTCATAGTCGGCTTGGAGACGGCGGGCTGTTCTGTTGAGCAATGGTCCTACGACTGCGAAGTTGCAGTCGCGCAGTTGGGGGTATAGTTTGTCGGAGCTGTCGAGTTGGATCTTGCGTTTTGTGGCTGCTTGGGTGGAGTTGCCTGCTGCGGCGGCAGCTCCTTGAGGCTTCTGTTGTTGGGGTGCTGCGCCGACAATGGAGGTGTCAACTTCAGTCTGGTTGTGGCGCACGCCAAAGACCTCGTCGATCAAGCCCTCGTATGTTAGCTGGGTCATGAGTGGTGTGAAGAAGTCGACTTCGCGGTCGATAATGATAACATTCTCTACGACCGCACTCGGAGTTAGGCCAAAGGTCGAAGGTGATTTGGAGGTGGCAGACGATGCGCTGACTTCCTCTTCAGAACGCATGCGGATGAGTAGATCTGCAAGCTTCTTTGCATTGTCACCTTTGCCTAGGATGCGAGGGAAAATGCCTGTAGATCTCTGGAGGCGCATTAATGCTTTGGCAGTGAGGAAGATTGAGGTAGGATCCTTTCTCTGCGTTCATGTTAGCACAGAATGAAGTCGTGTTTGCACAACAGACGTACCAGATACAGGTCACTGAATGCATCTTCCAGCTCCAGCGACAACAGGTCAGGCTCCAGAGGAATCAAGAATAGCGGACACTCGCCAATGGTCACCTCTCCCAGCACACCATTCTCTTCGAGAATCCTATCACTGACGAGGGTTCGCCTGGGCACCCAAAAGACTGAGAATTCATGATCGGTTTTGCTTTCTTGACGGATTTGACTAATCTGTTCTATGGGATATGTTAGCATGTAATGATAACATCTCTCGGAACGGCGGCGCAACAGAGAGAGTTAATGATTCATGCTGCATCGACTGGCTGTCAATGTAACGATTTTGATGTAGGGCACAAGACTGAACGTGCAGGGTAGGTGTAAACCTGCGCACTCTACTTTAAGGCCCATGTGATGGTGGAGGGGGAAATGTCTAGCTAGGACTGGCTATGCAAGGCAACGACTACAAGCAATCATGACCTACCAGCTATGAGTTGGACATCCTTTGGCTTCTCGCCTCTAGCCAGAAAGACGATGTTGCGTTGAGAGTCGTCGACGTTGCGGTTCTCTACATAGAAGACCTTGTCGACTCCATACTCCTGCAGAGTGCTGAACTTGACAAGCAAGCCAATTGGACCAGCAAGAGACTTTTCAATCACAAGACTCTTCTTGCCAGGGACCTGCGCAATGGGTGTGAGCAGGTGGAATGGAAAGGCGGTCGACCAGTGTCCAGGTAGCCTTACGTACGCCTTCGAGCAGTTGGAGCAGATCTCTGCGCGCCCTTTCGGTAATGTCTTGAGGGTTTATCTCTGCATGGGGCGCCATCACATCCTGCAGTCACGAAGGCGTGAAGGAAAGAAAGTCAAGTCGGTGCAAAGTCGCGGATTGAAGTTGAAGTGAAACAAACGTGTGGCCTTGACATGGTCGTGAAGACGACAAAGACGCCAAGAGCATGACTCCCGCGCGTACAATTTCCATGGCGCATCTCATACCCCTCCATCTGCTCTTGTGACTCTAAATTGTATACCGCTGACTGGCTTTGCATGCTTGCATGAAGGCTGTTATACCATTCGCAAGGACTTTCTCTTCTCAACTCCGACTTTCAAGGCCTGCACTCCAGTATTTGGTCAACCGCGCATTTTCTACATCCATCTGTCGTCTGGACCGAAGCGAGCAATTCAACATGGGCAAGGACAAGGGAGACAAGGGCGGCTTCCAGCTCAAGGTGCCCAAGGGAACCAAGGACTGGGAGGGCAAGGACATGGTCATTCGCGACAAGATCTTCAGCACCATCACCAACGTCTTTAAGCGTCACGGTGCTGTGACTATCGATACGTGAGTCAAGGACTATGCGGAACAATTGCTCGTTCTGTGTGCTGACTCTACCTCGGACAGTCCTGTCTTTGAGCTCAAGGAGATCCTCTCGGGCAAGTACGGCGAGGACAGCAAGCTCATCTACGACCTGGCCGACCAAGGTGGAGAGCTCTGCTCTCTGCGCTACGATTTGACCGTCCCCTTCGCCAGATGGCTCGCCATGAACACGTCCGTCCAGAACATCAAGCGCTACCACATCGCAAAGGTCTACCGTCGTGACCAGCCCGCCATGACCAAGGGCCGCATGCGCGAGTTCTACCAATGCGACTTTGATATTGCCGGTGCCTACGACCCCATGATCCCCGATGCTGAGATTCTGAGAATCGCATGCGAAATCTTTGACGAGCTGGGCTGGAAGGGCAAATACACAATCAAGCTCAACCACCGCAAGATCCTTGACGGCATCTTCTCCGTCTGTGGTGTCCCCACCGACAAGCTGAGAACCATTTCATCTGCCGTTGACAAGCTCGACAAGTCACCATGGGAGGAAGTCAAGAGAGAGATGACCGAGGAGAAGGGCCTCGACCCCGAGATCGCAGACAAGATTGGCAAATACGTTGTTCGCAAGGGTGGAAGAGACCTGCTCAAGGACCTCCAAGCCGATGCGACCCTCAGCGCAAACGAGTCTGCAAAGGCTGGTCTCGACAACATCGAGATTCTCTTCAACTACCTCGACACATTCGGCGTCCTCGACAGAATCTCATTCGACATGTCACTTGCTCGTGGCCTCGACTACTACACTGGCGTCATCTACGAGATTGTCACCGAAGGCTCCGCCCCCAAGACCTCAGAAGGCCAAAAGGTGCAAGCCAAGGGCAAGAAGCCCAAGAACGAGGACGAAGACCGCAGCAACGACCCCAGCGTCGGTGTTGGTTCCGTGGCTGCAGGAGGTCGCTACGACGAACTCGTCGGCATGTTCAGCGGTAAGAACAACCTTCCCTGTGTCGGTATCTCGTTCGGTGTCGAGCGCATCTTCAGCATCACAAAGGCCAGAATGGAGGCTGAAGGCAACAAGGCCGTCCGCACAAACGAAGTCGACGTCTACGTCATGGCTTTCGGTGGCAAGGGCTTTGACGGCCTCCTGCCTCAGCGCATGGAAGTCGCCAAGCGTCTCTGGGACGCAGGCATCAAGGCCGAGTTCAGCTGGAAGGTCAAGCCCAAGCTGCCTGCGCAATTCAAGGCTGCCGAGACGAACGGCGTTCCCTTTGCACTTATCCTCGCCGAGGAAGAGCTCAAGAACGGACAGTACAAGCTCAAGGAGATGGGTCTGCCTGAAGGCCACCCCGAAAAGGAGGGTGTTCCCATCGACATGGACAAGCTCGAAGAGCAGGTTGCCGCCAAGATCGAGGCCAGCAGACAAGCACAGTTGACCAGCGTCGATGCCGTCGCCGACAAGCTCGACACGACGAACCTCGATGCGGCTGCCGCTGCTGCCCCCAAGACCAGCTAGACGAGTTTTCTAAAGATACAAAAGATGTTTATTCGAGACAAGAAGAAAAAAAAGTTATATAAAGATACCCCCTTTGTTTGGGTGATGATGCATGAATTGGCATTTCCGTACAGCTGTAGCGAGACTAAGCCCCCCTTTTTTTTCTTATCTGCCTTCGTTCTGACCAGACTGCCTTGACTTGAGTTCCCTGAAGAAGCATGGACATGGAGTAAATGGGCTCATCCTCTGCTGCCATTGGTCGTGCTTGGTCTGCTCGATCGTCTAAAGATGGTGCGGCATGTACAGCCATGCCTCAGACCAATGCATTGTTATAATATAGAATGCAGATTCATACGCAAGTGCCAGGGATGATACCACAGTCGTCGAGGGCAGGAAAAAAAGGTATCAATGCTTGCACCGTTCATCTCGGGACGATCAAACACTACTGTGAATCCCAGGGTCAGAAGGATCAGCAGTACCTGGGGAAAGTGGCAGGGCAAGAGAAGGAGGATACACAGGTACAATCACATGAAAGCAATCAAGCAAAACTCCAAGATAGATCATTTCGATTTTTGTTCATTTGCAGCAAATAGAGCAAAAGAGTAAAACAAGACGCCGCTGCCCTCAGTACTATGCCCCCAAAGTTTACCGCCGTCGCTAAAAAAAAAAAAGGAATGAAGAAGGTCAGGTCATCGCTATCGCTTGCTATGCTTGTAATTACAAAAAAAGGAGTGTGAGATCAGAAAGAGGTTAGAAGAGAAACCAGACGAGGAAGAAGGAAAAAGCAAAAAACACTCTCTCCATCACACTTGTTTAGAGCAGCAGAGCAAAGCCGCCAAAGATACCGGCAGCGACGGCAAACAGACCGTAAGCCTGGCCGAGCTGGAGAGCGGCAGCTGCACCAGTCTTGGTGCTGCTGGTGCTGGTCTGAGCAGCACCGCTACCACCCAGACCACTGAAGATGGTCTGGCCAGCAGAGTTTGTGGCCGCGCCCTGGTTGGAAGCAGTCTTTGAGGCTGTTGCAGACGAAGAAGAGGATGTGACGTTCACCCGAGTGGGGTTCTGGGCTCCGCAAGGGTGTTGGGCTCTGCAGTTGTACTCGCAGTCGCTGCGTATGGGTTAGCATGATGTTCGTGATAGATGATGCTCAGGCTGTTTCTACTCACGTGTTGCCGCCGCAGTTGGCAATGCACTCGGAGCCCCATTCAGTGCAGACGTAGTAGGGGATGGTTTGCGAGTACTCGGAGGCGTTGGGGGCGATGTTGTTCTCGCAGATGCACGAGTAGTCGAGGGTCTCGGGGTCGCAGTCGTTCTGGGGTGGTGAGTCAGTATATGGTTTCTTGTGTTGCGGTGATCTGGAATGGGTATATACCTCGATGGTGTCGGAGGAGTTGGCGGGGGTTTGGAGACAGATCAGAGGGCAGGCGTTTTGCTGGTTTGTGCACCAGATTTCTGTGACAAGTCAGGAAGATGTATATATAGTGAGGAGAAATTGGCATCACGAACCTCTGGTAGCCTCAGGCACAGCG
Source organism: Aureobasidium sp. EXF-10728 (assembly GCA_023848605.1). Classification (NCBI taxonomy): domain Eukaryota; kingdom Fungi; phylum Ascomycota; class Dothideomycetes; order Dothideales; family Saccotheciaceae; genus Aureobasidium; species Aureobasidium sp. EXF-10728. Next base: position 771,890 of record SWBG01000002.1, on the reverse strand, counting down.
GTGACATTGATGGTGTACTGGGTCTGGGCAGAGGCCAACTTGGCGACCACGGGAAGGAGGAGGAGACCAAAACCACGCATTTTGCTAAAGTGTTGTGTAAGGTGTGATGAAGATGAGGATACTTTTTGTGCGAGTAGTGACAGGAAAAGTTTCGAGCAGAAAGATGTTCTTCGACAACGAAAGTGAGTAGGCACAGGTATTATAGGGTGACGGACCAACTGATAACGAGAGGCTGGAGAGATATAGAGTGTTGCCCCAGCAGGAGAGACGTTGAGTCTTTTATCCTGTACGCTCAAAGGCCATAGCTCGCCGCTTGCTGTACTTGCTAGAGCATAAACGGGGATGGCGGGCGGCGAAAGCAGTGGTCAACGCCCTTCCCGTATCTGCGTGCATTTCTGGGGTCGTTCGACCGCGGATTAGGTGCATCCAGGCCTATCAAAGTACGGCATGCTCTGGCACAAGTGGAGTCCCGATACCTGCTCTCTATCCATAAAAGGCCCGGAAACAGGTTCCATGTCTCGCTTTTCGAACAGTACATGTGTCAGACAATGAGCTGACTTTTTGGCTGGGCATGACCTTTTGAGTTGCATACCATTATTCAGATGGCGAGTCATAGGAGATTTCGAGAATCTCGGGGAATATCAGAGCCGAGGAGCTCTGCCTAATCTTGTCGCTTGGAGGCGACCCGATAGGACGACCCTCTTGGCCAAGGCTCCATGCGGCTCTTGTTTCTCCAACCTCTCGCGCCGACTGATCGTCTTTCTTTGACGCTAGCAGACCGAGCGAATTACCAGCAAACGCTTACGACTGCCATCCGTCCAAGAAACCACCTCTTTCTACCCCCATGGATATGCGAACCTCTCCAACCCAAAGGATCCGCTAACTCTATCTATTTTTTGCTCTCAACATACGGATTGATGGATGGAGCCTGCGGAGACGGAAACTCTTGTCAACGGCAATCACCCCGCAAAGGACCAGCCTCTGGCCGCCGCTGCCGCCGCCACCTCTACTACGGATGAACAGCCTGATGCAAACGCTTCGGATCACACGGCCGCGTCATCAGTCACACTCGACGATGCGTCCCCTCATGTAATACCACCGTACTTCAATGGTGGCCATCTTGCGCGGACAGATTCAGCTACGACGCCTACAGGACGTGGTATAGATCTTGTTGATCAATCGGATGAAGACCATGAAATTGGGCGAGCGTGCTGGGCAAGCAATGTCTCTGTTGACGACTACGTGGTTGTGAGTGGCCCTACAGGCATTGGTGCATATGTCGTATGGAACTGTACAATCGAGACTTTCAAGGGTGGCAGTATCACTCTTCGGAAAAGGTTTGTTTGCTTGCATGCCAGTCCTTGCCAGCTCACCATGTTGACTTGCCGTTAGATATTCCGAGTTTGATAGTCTCAGGCAGAGCCTTGTGAGAGCTTTTCCCCTCTCCGAAGCCTCCATCCCAGAGCTACCCAGGAAGAGTCTTGTTTGTGTGTTAATGTCGACATTCCACGCTTGCTGGCCAACTGCTTACTTGTCTCTTCAGCACGGTTCCGGACCAAGTTTCTCGAGCAAAGGAAAGCAGGCCTTGCTCACTTCCTCACGTATGCTGACCAGCCGATCTTGCAAGATCATCGATGCTGACTTTTGCTTGGCAGATGCATTCTTCTCAACCCACAGTTTTCACGATCTCCAATAGTCACGGAGTTTATCAACACCTGAGCGTGTTGCGACATGTACATATACGAGCCGACCGAGATCTGACATCTAGCGGCAGGATAATGGCTAATTCAAATTCTTTCCGATTGATGTATCGTCAGCGTGTACTTTTGTGTATGCCAAGTATGCATGCCATTTGGGCAGGGTTTTCTGGGCAACAATTGTTCGATACCTTCAACTAGCTGTAGAACGTCCAATATGTCGATTTAGGATACGGGATGGCACTCAGGATTCTGCCAGACAATGAATAAATCGTTTGGCTGTCTGTCAGTACGTAAGACGTGGGCCTCTGTCGTTTTATGGTGCTTCGGGTGATATCTCACAAGCTTTGCTGACATACGATTGACAAACAGTGCGGTACGTATTGACCTTCTCGCTCTCGGTATAACAACAAAGCATTTGTGGCCTCTCGTCCTTTGAGGCCTACTAAGCTCGACTTATCTATTATACAGATTGTAGATGAAATTTGGTCTTTGGTTCATAATGCATGCTCTGTGCAGAAGAGAGGGGATTGCCAAGAGTATACGTTGGAGTCGGCGAAGGGAGACGCGAGAGCTCGATGACCTGCAACGAGTCGGCTCTCGTTTCGCAAGTGTTGATAGCCGTCACTACAGATAGAAGAGGAGGTCCAGGGCTCTAGATTGTTCCGCAGCGGCAAAGTAGGCCGGCCAGATGTTGTCGGATGACTCCTCTCCAGATCTGGCTGTCAGGAAAGGCTTCTGAAAGCAAGCGCGACACGGCTGCAGCAGGGCCACAGCAGGATTCAGCCCAGCAGCACCACGGCCACGCTGCGACGGACCAAAGCGGCGCAGTCGAGCAAGAATCATGGTCGTCTGCCATCAAAAGCATGGTCAATTCTCTCAGACCTACCTCGACCAGGTCTCCCACCCGGCGCTCCTCGGCCAGACACCCCACACCACCCCCCTCTCACCTCTCGAGCACATCGCCGCAACCTCTGCCGGACGACAATGAAGCTGCCGAGAGTCCAGCGCACAGCGACAGACCTGCCAAACGCCTCAAGCTGACGCTCAAAGGCCCGAAGCTTGCTGCCGTACCCGCTGACGTTGGCGACACAAACGCGACCATCCCGTCCCCGAGACCGCCCGTCAAGTTGACCCTCTCTGAACCACACGGCCCTCTATTACAGACGACAAACGGCGTGCGCACATCTCTGGATGTAACCGAAGACTCTATACCCGCCAACACGTCACCTTCAACCACCCCGGCTCCAGCTCTGAACCCCTCACAAAGACAAACCCGAAAGACGTCAGAGAGGCGTAGTCTGCGCTCTCACGATGAAGGTCCAAGATTGAAGAGCGAACTGGCTGTATACTTTCCCAATTACGAGGACATCATTTACGATTCCAACAAGGAACCAGGTGAGACCAAGTCAAGCATATCTTCTGGCCATGGCTGATTAGTCACAGAATTCATCACTGCAGACACGATCATTCATATCAGCGATGAGCCGTATAACCCTGCACACGACCCCAACTTCAAGCCCGCACCCATAGCGAGCAATACAAAGAATCAACGTGCCTCGATTTCTCCCACCATAGCACCAACTTCGCCGAAACAGAAGAACAAATATAATGGCGCTCAAGTCATTGACTTCTCCTCGATTGAGAAATGCGTCGGCCACCACCCGAAAGATCCTTTGACAGATGCTTTCTACTTCAAATCTCACCGTCGAGCAGAACGCAAGGAGAAGCAATTACGCAATATCGAGAAGGAGAGGGCAATGCACGAGAAAGCTCAGCTAGAAAGACTCCTCGACGCTTTGCAAGGTCACGACTGGTTGCGTGTCATGGGCATTGTCAGCGTAGCCGATGCCGATGCTAAGAAGTACGAACCGAAGAGAAAGTACTTTGTCGATGAAGTCAATGCACTTTTGTTGAAGTTCAAGACGTGGAGAGATGAAGAGAAGCGGATACGGTATGAAAAGGAAGCTGCTGCCATGGCCGGGACCGATGACGAAGAAGAAGAAGAGGCGAGCGAGAGTGAGGTGTCTTCGGCCGATCTGGATGCCTCAGCGGCCCGGCAACTACAGATCGAGGCTTCCGGAGGGGCCAAAGGTGGGAAAGACAGTAAAGCCGGAAAGTCCAAGAGCAAGACGCGAGTCTCTCTTCCCGTGCCCGAGCCCGCACCTCCGCCACCAGCGCCTATACCAACGATATACCGGGAGCCAACCCCAGAAGGTCCTTTTGTCAGCTTCTACTCGAAACCTCATTTGCGGGCAGCGGCGTTGGGGAACACCAGACATGGCCGAACTCTGACAGCATTCGGAGTGCCGATACCAGAGGTCGAGGAAGGCGATTTTGCTCTGCCAGAAGACTATGTGACGCCAGAAGCACTGAGAGACAATGCAAGGAAGCGCAGGAGGATGAAGCGTGAGACGGCAACGGATTCCGCCAATGCCTAAGAGCAGAGACGGAGAGACAGATGTACAGGATGACATATTGTTAGCATACATGGAGCGGCGTTCTGGCGCATGGACATAGCGAAATACCCTGAGGGATGTTGTATTGTGGTTGCTCAATTCAGATAGTGCATTATAAACCACGTTTAGAGCGTCTTCTGTCTTGTCACGCGATGGGTTTAAGTGAGCAAGATGCAGTCCATGCAAGGTGCCAACGTTCTCGACCGACTGAGTCTAAGACAGCGCCATACTATCACAGATGATGCTTTGAATGCATGATAATTGTCAAGGTGTGGAGGACGGCATGCACCTGCCTAGGGAGTTTCAGAGTGCTGGAGGCAGTCGCGAAGTCGAGCTCGGGCCTCTTCACCGAGCGTCACTTCTCGACGGCAGCATTGGACGACTTTGAGCTCGTTCTGAACTGTCGATCAGAGCCTCGCGCGCGCATCAAGTCAAGCATCTATACTCGCCGTCTGCTGTCGCCTCATCACTCTCCGAACTCTCACGCCTCACACCACCCCTCTCACGCCGAACGACTTCCGCACACGCGCTTTCACCAAACGCCGCCCCACCACACGATACCAGTCGTCCTTTCCTCGATACACACCAGCGCGACACACGGCAGAACTCAGTGAACCAACGCGACCGCTTCGCGCATGTCCTGTGGCATGGGAAATGCAAACTGAGCTGACACTTGGTCAAGAGGTTGCGCGCAGTTGGCGCCATGCCGGGCTATTTTGACAACGTCCTTCCAACCGAGCAATCGCTGGATCTCGGCTTCTCCGTCGTCTCGCAAAAGGTTGACCTGACCGTCGATTTTGCAAGGCGGGCCATCTCTGGTTCTACCGAGATCACTATCCAACCCGAAATCAAGGATCTCAAGACCATCCGCCTAAATTGTCGGCAAGCCCGCATTTTGAGCGCCAACATCGAGGGCTCGAGAGTAGAATATGCCTACTCCGACCCGTACCAGAAGATCAAGCTTTCGGGGAGAACAACCGCCCACCAGCATGAATACCTTCGCACCAAGATCGAGGGCGCCATCAAGCAGTCGCCGGACCCCGAACTAGCCTTGGAAATACCCTTACGCGTCAAGATCAAGGAGCTGAATACCGAGTCCTCTTCGACTCTGGCCAGAGATAGCCTGAGGAGACAAGAAAGCGATTTTCCCGGTCAGGCCGAGACTCCAACCGGATCACATGCTCAGGAACCGACGCTAAGATATGCCCCTCTGAGAGTCTCGATAGATTTTGAGGTTACAAGTTTCCGGGATGGCCTGCATTTTGTTGGTTTCTCGGACCAAGATTCACGATATCCACATCTTTACACCAGGAATACATTAGGACCGGGCGCCATCTGCTCTGTCTTTCCGTGCGTCGACGATGCCACAACACGCTGCATGTGGGAGATCTCGATACGATGCCACAAAACGTTGGGTGATGCGTTCAAAAAGACGCCGCAAAGGAGTTCTGCCGAGGGGGACGTGGACATGACCGGGACCGAACAGAAAGACAAGAAGCCGCGGGACGAGTACCTGATCAACCTCAGCGAGGAAGAAAAGTCCCTGGACTTTAGCATCGTGTGCTCAGGTGAAATGACAGACGATGTATGCAGTCTCAAACATATACCAATATTGCGTTATCTGACAGATTTCAGATTCTTGACCCTCAGGATCCTACTTGGCGGACAGTCTCCTTTGCCTGCTTTGCTCCAGTCACTGCTCGCCACATCGGCTTCGCCATCGGTCCTTTTGAGCACGTTGACCTTACTGATTTTAGAGAAGTCGATGAGGACGACAAGCTTGGCCAAAACGCCATCAAAGTAGACGGCTTCTGCTTGCCAGGTAGAGCCGAAGAACTACGAAACACTTGCATGCCAATGGCCAAAGTACGTATCCTGCGTCTGCCAACTGTTCGAATTTCAGCTAATGTCTATCCTAGGCGATCGACTATTTTACTGTTAACTACGGTTCTTTCCCTTTCTCCAGCTACAAGCTCATCTTTGTTGATGACTTGGTCCAAGATGTGACGCATACGGCTTCTTTGTCAATCTGCAGCACGAGACTACTATTCCCAGAAGACATTATTGAACCTCTGGACGCAAACACTCGCGTACTCGTCCATGCTCTTGCGAGTCAATGGGTCGGCGTAAATGTCATCCCTAAAGAAGCCCGAGATATGTGGGCCATTACTGGTATCTCTGGTTTCATGCGAGACACGTTCATGAGGAAGCTTGCTGGCAACAACGAGTACCGCTATCAACAAAAGCTCGCGTCCGAACAAGTGTTCGAGCAAGACGTTGAACGATACAGCATCCATCAGCTTGGCGCTCAGCTCGATATTGATCCTTCAGAGTACGATTTCATGGCCCTAAAATCTGCAGTTGTTCTCTTCATCCTGGACCGTCGATTAACGAAAGCGAGTGGAGCAGCGGGTGTTGCGCGAATCATCACCAGATTGTTGCTAAACGCAAAGACTGGTGATCTTCAGAATGGAGAGCTCTCTACTGACTGGTTCCATCGTCTTTGTGAGAAGCTGGGTCACACCAAACTCGATGCCTTCTTCAAGCAGTGGGTATACGGTGCTGGCTGCCCACTGTTCAAGGTCAACCAGCGATTCAACAAGAAGAAGTTGGTCGTGGAGATGAACATCTACCAAACGCAGCGCGAGCGTAAAATCAAGCCCGAACTCCAGCCATCGAACTTCATGAGAGAAGCGAAAGAGCAGGTCTCGGAAGTCTGGGCTCCAGAAGTCTCAGACCCATTCACCGGACCCATGACTATTCGTATCCACGAAGCTGACGGCACGCCGTACGAGCATATTGTGGAGATCAAGGACACGCACACCAAGATCGAGATTCCTTACAACACCAAATACAAACGTCTAAAACGATCGAAGCGTGCAAAAGAGCGAGCTATGGCTGCCAACGGCATTGATCTTGGCGGGGAAGCCGAAAACGACGTCCTGCTTTATTGTCTTGGTGACGTCCTTCAGTCGGAAGATGAGGTCAAAGATTGGCGTTTGGTCGATTGGGGCAAAGAAGAGGAAGACCGCATGGGCCAAGAAAGTTACGAGTGGATCCGTATGGACGCCGACTTCGAGTGGATTGGCAAGATTGACTTGATCATGCCCATCTACATGTATGTCAGTCAGCTGCAACAAGATAGAGATGTCGTTGCACAATACGAGGTAAGGCGCGACGAGCCACGAGAGTGTTTGATACTATGCTGACCTGTCCACAGTCTCTCCAGCACGTCCTGAAGCAAAACGCGCATCCTTTGATGTCTACAATCCTCGTCAGAACATTGATGGATCGCCGGTACTTCCATGGTATCCGTACGCTAGCGGCAGCAGGTCTCACGAAATGTGCTACACCTAGCTTGAACTGGGTGGGCCAGTATCATCTTGAGAGAGCGTTCCAGGAGTTCTTCTGCTTCACCGATTCACCCATGCCTCGCGCCAACGATTTCTCGGACCGCATGAGCTATCTGATTCAGAAAGCGATCCCGATCGCGTTGTCTCGTGTCAAAGACGAACGTGGCAAGGTACCAATGAGCGTGAGGAGATTTTTTGTCGACAAGCTAAAGTTCAACGACAACTCTAACAACGAGGTAAGATGCTTGGATTACTGCTAGGATGTCACACACTAACACGAACAGTTCTCTGATTGCTACTATGTTTCTACGCTTATGCGATGTCTTGCCGAATCCTTGGTGGCATCTGCAGAACCACAACAGACCTTTGCCGTCAACCCTGACGACGAAGACGATTTGATGCAAGAGAACATCGAAGATGAAAAGTTCCAAAAAGAAGCCATCAACGAACTCGAACGCTACCGCCGCATTGACGAGTGGATCTCTTCTTATCAAAATATTTATTCCGTCACGGCTCTCGAATGCATGCGAAAACTGCTAGAGCATGGCGTGGTGAAGAACAAGAAAGCAGAAATTCTGCAGTATACACAATCTGGCAATGCCGATGAGGTCCGCCTAGCAGCATGGAATTCTCTTGTCCAACTCAAACTTGCAAGGCGGCCGCAGATTCTCAAATATTTGTTGTACTCGCTATGCGACGACCCTTCGCCTTACTTCAGAGACCAGCTTCTTCGGGTACTGGGCCGAGCTTTGGGCACGATCGCCTTGAAGACACAAGAAGCTGCAAAGCCGGCTCCGAAGCCTATTGAAACCGGAGGTCTTGTTCTTGAACAGGAGGAACCTTTAGCCGTTCAACCAGTGTCACTGGACATGGTCGGGAAGAGTCCGCCAGAACTCGCTCTCATCGGACTCAAAGCTGCCCTCGTGGACGACGATATGTTTAAAGCAGCACTGTGGCATGTTATACAATCGCCAGCGCTGGCCATACCTGAAGTGGTCTCATTCCTGGATATTGCGGCCCTGATATATGATCCACAGAACGGTCTCGTCGTACATCTTCGACTGCCTCGATTCTACTCTACCAAACACCTTGGCAAAGGCAAGATGCAGTTCAAGGAAAAAGAAAAATACCGTACCTCGCCACTCACGGGTCTCGGCCTCGATGAATTTGACTTGGTACAGCAGCATAACCTCAAATACACAGGTCAACTCTCAAAAGCTGCCAAAGATCATGTCAAGACGCAAAAACAGGAGAAGCAAAGATTGGAAGGCGAACTGGCTGCAGCACAGGAGCTGCTCCAGAGACAGCTTAATGCACAACATCAGGTCCAACCACCTCCAGTCCCGAAGCCTGCGCATGTGCCCTCGACAGCCATGTCTCCACCACCTCTGCCTGTGTCTACTCCGGGTGGGTCTATGAAACTCACCTTGAAGCGTAAACAGAGCACAACGGCCGAGCCACGCGCGAGTAGTCCCAAGCGTCCTCATCTTGTTCAGACTGCCACAACAAACGGTACAGTCGCAACGCCAAAGGTGGAAAAGAGTCCGAGTCTCAATCTAGGAAAGATACATGCGCAGACACCATCACGCACGGTATCTGGTGCATCAACTCCTGGGCCAACCGCAACATCTCGAAAGCCTACTGCAAGCGACAAGCTAGGCAAGTCCAAGATTGTTCGTTTGAAGTTTTCAAAGCAGAAGCGCTTGCAAAGAATTCTTTCACAAGCGCCTCAGCCTGGCTACAGACCGCAAAAGCAAAAACTTGTCATTCCTGCCAAGATCAACACCTCTTCTTCAGCACGACCTAGCCCTACGCCATCCGCAACTGGCGGCTCACAAGCTCGCGGCGGTAGCAATGGCGACTTCTTCGCTAGCCCCGAAGTCACCACTGCACTGTCGACGGGCGCAAGCGTCGGCGCCTTCAGAACCTGGAATGGCATGAGCTCGATCAAACAGGAGGCAGACTCGGCACCGATGAGCGCCGTCAGCCCCATGACGATGAGCCATCCGGGAAAGAGCAATGGTACCGCCACTGTCACTGGCACAATGAGTCCGCGTCCGTCCGAAGGCGGCGAGGAGAAAAGGCCAAAGTTCAAAATCAAGTTGACCAAGAAGCCGACTACCCCGATGGACAATTGATAGCATCTTTCTTTTCTCTGGTTTCTTCTCTTTCTTTTTGCTTTCTAGCATTTCTCTTTTCTGCTGTTGAGGGGATTGTGCTTTGATGCGAGAGCTTTGATTCAGCATGGCGTTGGCGGGGAGCCCGAAAATGTGAAAGGGGTCATAAAAAAGGTTGAAACATGACCCCGTAGAAAGAATGAGAATCGAGAGAAGGGGACAGATTCGAAAAAGAAATTCAAAACAAAACAAAACAAAATTCTTATTTAGCTTCCCTGACCAAATCTCTTGTGCTGTCGAGCTTAAGGGGAGTTACAGCATCAAGACCTTGAGTCAGTCGCTGCTCTCTACCAACCACCTGTCAGTCAGACAGCCCCTGGGACTAACATAGACGAGATGGGGGGCCTCTGTATATTTCAGACAAACGCACTCCTCTCATTTCTGGACTGCGTGACAAGTGAATCTAAAAGTGTCTTGTATTTTGTATTAAAGATTTTTGCATTGCAGGAATTTCGGTATATTATGAATCGCCCTCCTGTCTACTCGTCGGACACGCAAAAGGCCTTGAATTCCGTCCAGGCCTTCTCGAGGTCGTCATTGATAATGACCTTGTCGAAAACACCAGGTGTCTTTGCGAATTCGAGCTCGTTCTTGGCTTGGGCGAGACGCTGTGTGATGGCGTCTTCGGAATCGGTGGCGCGGCCGCGCAGACGCGACTCGAGGATCTCGAGGGATGGCGGTTGGAGGGAGAGGTAGCGGGCGTTGAGGTCCTTTTTCTTTACTTGCTTGACACCCTGTGATGGTTGAGGTTAGGGATGGTTTCTAGAGAAGACAGGGAATGGAATGGGGATTACGCACCTCCATCTCAATGTCTAGGATGCAGGTGCGGTCCTTTTGAGCGACGTCCTTGACAGCCTGGACGCTGGTGCCGTAGTAGTTGCTGCCGAACTGGGCGTGCTCGATGAAGCCGTTCTGGTCGACCAGCTTCAAGAAGTCTTCCTTTGTGACAAAGTGGTACTCGACACCATTTTGTTCTTGACCTCTAGGTTGACGGGTAGTGTCTTTTGGGCATAGAATCAGTCTCCAGAGTCGCTCAAGGAGAGGATCTTGGCATGTTCGTACGAGAGATTGAGAAACCGAAGCGATCGGGGTATTCCTTGAGCAGGCGGTTCAAGTGGGTCGACTTGCCAGAGCCAGAGGGCCCGGAGATGACGATGGGACGGTTGGCCTGTTCTGGAAGGAGTGATTCATGTCAACCAATGGCCGAGACTCTGAGTTGATGGTGGTGGTGTGGACGGACCGGTGGACATTTTGGCGGTCGAATAGGTTCGCGACAAGGACTGGGTGGTTCTGGCGAGGAAGGAGCGACTGAACATGGAAAGAAGAAAGTGCGCGGTCTAGATTGTTGACATGCCCTGGGTCGCATGTGAAATCTAGGGGTTTCATCTTATCTCTTGGCGCAAACTTTGTGGGGTACGGCCTCGTCAGCTCCTTCCTGTCAGAGCCGCATTCCGGCTTCCGTCCAAATTCTGATGTCGATATTCATCGTGCAACCTAACCAACTCTAAAATGGCGACGATAGCTGGTGCTGTGCAGTATGATCATTGAACCCCTTTCAAACATTGCGGATACTGACGCCTGTATCGCAGAGTGTCGAGGTCAGACCTTAATGCATCACCACAATCATCTCGAGCCTCGTCCCCAGACCTAGTCACGCTGGAACGGCTAGGCGCAAACCTGCAGTTCGAACTTGTCGACAACACATCCCAGCCCGTAGACACAATAGAGAACCAACAAGACGAAGACGAAGATGAAGAACTCGAGTTCCAGCTGTTTGCTCCTACAAAATCCACAACTGATGCCTCTACTTCCGCTCCAGTCGCACAGAAGATTCGCATTCGATCGCCCTCAGAAGACGTCAGAGAGCCAGGAATCATCGGTCCAGGACGCCCCTTGACCTACTATCATACCGGAGAGCTAGACCTCACGCGTGCTAAAGAATATGAGGTTGCGGCCGTGACTGGCGCAGACGTGCTGGCCATGTCTAAGCTATCATGCACTGGCTGCGCATATCCCTGGAAAGTCGTCAAAATCCCGTCATCACAAGCCAAAGCAGCCCTTGCTGCAGCAGCAGCTCAAAATCCTGTGGCCGAAGCCTTCCTGCCAGATGTACCAAAAAAGCGCACCCGCCTCGGAAAAAAGGACAGAATCAAGAAGAGACAGAAGCTGGCTGCCCAGAAGGCCAAAAAGGAGGAGGAAAGCAAGTCAAAAGAGGAGAAAGAAAGGCTCGAGCGCGAGAAGAAGGCGAGGAGAAACAGGGAAAAGAAGTTCAAGAAGAGAGCGCGAGACAAGGCCAAGAAGGCTGCTGGGACAGAGGGAGATAATGCTGATGAAAAGGATGATGGCTCTGATGCCGAGAGCAATGCGGATATCGACATGGCTTCTTGAATTCAGCTTGGTCCTGGCTCCATGATGCTTATCTGACCTCTTCCACTACAACGTCCAGTTGTCGCATTGCACGATGTAATCTTCCCACTTCGATGGTCCATCAAGAAACCCGTTTTCCCATGCCCTGGTACTAGGCCCTCGCCAACCCCGACCTAGCCAGGCTGTATCATATCCCGTATAAAGGAGCAAGCTTCGCAGGATGTTCTCGAAACCCATGGATCTGGCTACAGAGAAGATCACATTGACATGAAGCATCATCATACTGTCTTCCAAGGTCCACCCACCCCCGAACACAAGACATACCCCTGAACTCTGTCCCCGTATGTCTTCTTGGAGCCACCTCTGATGTTTTGTCGGCCTGCATAAATACAAACACATGAACCAGGTTGCTGGTCGAGAGCTGGTACTATACCCATGCCTGGTTCAACATCCATTTCCCGACCAGTACTGTACTCCAAGCCAGAAGGGTCCAGCAGGTGGCACTGTAAAAATGCACAAAGCAACTCACAAGCGGATACTGGCCATTGAGAGTACCAGCCCTTGCTCTTTTCTAGGGGCATAGGTCATATGTGCAGCTTCAGTTGTGGCTCACTCTGCTTTCACTTTGTCTTCACATGTCACTTGTGACCCTGGACTTTTTGCCTTTGCAGATCTCGCCACGGACTGCCTCAAAATTCTTCCGGTCACGTGCACTTCTCGCTCTGCGCACGGACTAAGTCAACAAATGGCAACTACAACCGAAATGGCTCCCATCAACATCGACCTTTCCGCGCCCATCTACCCAAGCGATGGCACCGACGTTGTGCCCACCAAGGCCAACGAGAGGATCGAGGCTGCCGGAGATTTCCTCTCCGCCCTCACCTCTGCTCTCAAGCGAAAGCTTCGTGAGCCCGGTGCCCATGGCGATGCCATGAGGGCAATGTTCGGTAAGCAACTACATCTCTCCTTTACCACCGTGCGTGTCGTCAACTAACGATTGCGTCTGTAGGCAACGACCAGTACGAGTTTACCGGTCAGATGCCCGCGGGCTACGCCCACGTCAGAAAGTCCCGGGCCGGCCGCCGCGACATTCGCATCTACGGCCACCCCTCGGGCCGCTTCTTCAACTCGGCAGAAAAGTTCCTGCCGCACGTCGTTGCCATGCTGGTCTTTAGTGACCGCTGCTGGTGCGACCTCTGCTAGCACCGAGCAAGAGGCTAGTGGTCCGAGACCTGGGAGGGGTGGTGGCGGGATTGCGCAGGATAGTCTCGATAGATTTTATTGCTCGTAACAATACAATCTGAGACTCTCCAGCATTGAACTCTTTCCCAATGTGATACTAATCTTGAAACTCTGAACAAGGAGGCACGATCCCGGGTACACTGTCGAACGATAGGCGGGTCCAACGATTCTAATCTCAGGTCGACAATCTTTCTCTTCTCCCGCTTGTACAATAACTCTGTCGGTGTACACGAAAATATACTATCTCATCGTCGGTACCAGGGAGACCCCTCTGAACCAACGACCAGCAAACACTCTCAGGGGACATGACTCCAACAAACAAAGTATTCTGCATTTTCATAGGCAGATGTCAGGCCAGCAGCGACTGCGGGAGCAAGAAAGGTTTGACTCCTTACGCGACCTGTCTTTGGTCGTGTCGCACTCGTGTTAGTAAACAGTGCGATGGAAGTATTTGAAGTCTTTCATGAAAGCAAATTGAATTGTATCAATGTGCTATCGTTATTGATCTGTTTGCTTGGACACAGAAGTATACAGTAGGATATCAAAGGCGCTTGAACAAACAGCGAGAGCAAACATACATGCCATCAAGACCTTGCATGGACCAGCTTACCAAACTTCCACACCTGATCAACAAATAAACGTCTTTCCTCCCCATCGACCTCCTCGGACAAGACCAAGAGATCGGCATCAGCATCAGCCTCCAAACACCCCTTTACACCCTCTAGGCCCAACATCTTGGCCGGTGTGACTGTGACAGCCCTGAGAGCTTCGGGGATACTCGCATTCGACCAGTTGAGAAAGTTGTTTACACAGTCCAGCAACGTCGCACAGCCGCCCGCTATCTTGTCTGTGCCGTCGAGTGTGAGATTAGAGCCTTTTTTGACGATGCTGTCGCCATTGGTCCAGTTGTATGTGCCATCGGGGAGGCCGGCGAGGAACAGAGCATCGGTGACTAAGATCATGCCTTCGGGGTGTGCGGCATATGCTATCTTGACGGTGGTGGGGTGCAGATGGATGCCATCAGCGATGACGCCGAAGAAGGGCGTATGGGTGGAAGGATGGCCCAGAATACCAAATACGCCTGGGTTTCTGTGGTGTAGTGGCTTCATGGCATTGAACAGATGAGTGATCATTTTCGCTCCGGCAGTCACGGCTGCAGATGCTTCTTCGTACATAGCTTCTGTGTGTCCGATGCTGTAGATGATGTTGTTCTTCACCACCTCCGGGATAATCGAGGTCATGTTGCCGACTTCAGGCGCGGCGGTCAACTTCTTGATATTGCAGAGGTTGTGAGCTCCGTAGCAGGCTTCAAGATCCGCAAAAGATGTGGCCGATTGAAGGACTTCAGGACTGTGGATGCCGTTCTTGGTCGGGCTGAGGAAGGGACCTTCGACGTGGGCGCCTAGCGACTCTGCACCTTCGTCTGCATCGCGGGCTGCACCAGAAGGGCCCAAGTACGGCAAAGCGCTGTGGTAGAGTTCTGGCTTCTGACTGGTGATAGTGGGTAGATATGATGTAAGGCCCGTTTCGATCAATCGTCTGTTCAGCTCTTTCAGACCCTTGCGATGCGAGATGGAATCTTGTGGTCTTTGTGAAAAGTCGAAGCCGAATGCGCCATTGAACTGTACATCAATCAAACCAGGACAAACAATGCGGCCACCGAGGTCAATGACCTCGTCCGGAGCTGCTTGGTGCTCGTAGAAGACTTCTTGGCTGCGTAAGATACGACCCGTGACCGAGGAAAGCCATAGATCTTCCTCTACCAGAGCATTGCCTTTGACTAGTCGGCATCCAGTCAATCGAGTGATACCGCTTCGGGGCCTTTCTGGCGATACAGCTGCTGGCATGTTGATATGGAAGCTCTGTGCAAACAGTAACAGCTGTGAGTATCTCAAGTTTGCAACAGGTGAGTTTGAGAAAAGCAATAAACTGGCTTGTAGGCTTGACAGCGATATGCAAGAGTCCAAGTAGAGAGAAGTGACAAGAAGAACAGCGAGGTCGGCGACCTACCAACGATATCAACTTAGAAAATACTTCCAGGTGTTACAGAAGTTTGATGGCGAAGCTGCAGACACCTTGATCCACACGTCTTCTGTCAAGATCGATGACTGGGTACTGTAACCTTGATAGTCCATTGATCAGAGATGATCTTCTTGATAAGGCAACACAGCAGAATGTAACATTCGAAAGTCACAATAGAAGCTCAACGTTGTCTTCGAGTAAGATAAGCAATTAGTGCACGTGGGGCTTTATGAGTCGAAACAACCCATGAATCCTTCAAGACAAAGTCGATCTTGTCTGGTAACTCCATGGTGTGGTATCTGACAAGAAGAAGGAACGATGAACGACGGGACGTCGTTGCGGTCGGCGCATGGAAGCGCCTCGGCAAGCACGGACTCTCCACCGCGTGTCACTTTGGCTGGTGTGGAGAGGGCAAGCACGAGGTTACATCTACCCCAGCTGTTGCTTATCATTACGAGAGCACGTTTCGTTACCACTCCACAGCATGAACTGCTTGCTGTCGGATGCCACGCTGCACCGTCAAGTCATCATCTAGCGACCGCTACCGTATCTCGGATCCATTCGGCGAGCCTTACGGCTTCGGTTGAAGCTTCTCGGCGCGTAAACGCATGTCATCGTAGGAGATACCAATCATGGGGACTTCCGACGCTAGTTCGAGTGGGCTCTGGGAGAACGTGGACAGGTAAATTGCCATAGTCGTGTGGAAGAGCATGCGACCATGCACCAAGTGCAGTCTGCTAACCATGGCGTTTCCACCAGGGCCCTGGGCCAATTGTTTATGATGGTAAGACTGATCGTCAATATGTCCTTGGCCAGTGCTTGACAGTTGTGTGTAGGGCTTCGACGGGACTGCAGTGACTCCTCAGATACGTACTCTTATACAAGAACATCATCTTGGGTCGATCCTTCTGACAGCCAAGAACTTGAAGTGTGAGTAAGGTGTTTCCTTCTCTGGTATCTTTCGGGCAGTCGCTCTCTTATGTATGTACTATGATTGATGCTACGGTGTCAGTCACGACTCACGAGGAAGTGGCGGCCAGTATCCGGCCAGTCCCTTCTTCAGTCGTGTCTCTTGGCCAAATTGCATGTCAACACATTACACTGCGAGATTGATGCAACAACCATCGTTGAAGTTGTACATCTGCTGCATAGTGTACTGACGCCATTT
Organism: Aureobasidium sp. EXF-10728; assembly: GCA_023848605.1. NCBI lineage: Eukaryota > Fungi > Ascomycota > Dothideomycetes > Dothideales > Saccotheciaceae > Aureobasidium > Aureobasidium sp. EXF-10728. Next base: position 755,405 of record SWBG01000002.1, on the reverse strand, counting down.
CCAGCTGCGGAAGATACAAGCGCCCTCGTTTACGAACTACAAAAGTGTGCTTTTGATGCCGGCCACCCGGTGCCTCTGCTGATTGGCATCGACCAAGAAAATGGCGGAGTTAACTCTCTTTTTGACGATATCTTTATCCGGCAATATCCATCAGCCATGGGAATCGCCGCCTCAGGAGACCCTGATCTCGCATACAAGGTTGCAAAGGCCAGTGCAGAAGAGATCTCTGCATGTGGAGTGAACTGGATCATGGGACCTTGCTTGGACGTCTTGACCAACACCAGAAATCAGCCACTTGGAGTCCGTACAACTGGTGACGATCCAGTACAGTGCTCAGAGTATGGAGTTGCGTTTATGAAAGGCTACCAAGAGGCTGGCATCTGTACCATGGGCAAGCATTTCCCGTCATATGGCAACCTCGAATTCTTGGGATCTTCTTTGGATGTACCAACGATTACGGAGTCTCTGGAACAGCTAAGTCTAAGTGCTCTGATACCTTTTCGGGATGCGATCAAACAAGGACTCGACTCTATCATGGTTGGAGGTTGTGCAATGTCATCAGCTGGACTGAATGTCATGCACGCTTGTCTCTCAGATCGAGTCGTTGACGGATTGTTGAGGAAAGAGCTTGGATTTGATGGCGTCGTTGTTAGCGAATGTCTCGAGATGGATTCGCTGTGCCAAAACATCGGCGTAAACGGTGGTACTGTCATGGCCGCTAATGCTGGCTGTGATATCCTCTTACTATGCAGATCATTTCAACATCAACTGGAGGCTATCAGTGGCTTTAAGCTTGGCTTGGAAAACTCCATGATCACTACGGATAGGGTTCGTCGGTCACTAAATAGAGTACTGGCGATGAAGTCAAGATGTACTTCCTGGGAAAAGGCTCTGAACCCACCAGGCATCAACCTTTTGTCGAGACTCCAGCCATCACATACGAGCCTTTCGACCAAGGCATACAACTCGAGTATCACAGTGGTGAGAGATCAGAATGGCTTTCTACCACTGACAAATATTATCGAGCCGGAAGAAGAGCTGCTACTCCTGACGCCACTGGTGAAACCGCTCGCTGCATCTGCAGCTTCGCGTGAACTGTCAACGCACACTTCTGTTGACTCGCCAGAGCCTCAATGGGAGCGAGGCAATCCGGGTCTAAGTGGTGAAAGAGTGTTTCGAGAGCTCGGCAGATCTTTAGCGCGTCAACGAACCGGCAGAGTACTCCATACTAGCTACACGGCAAACGGCGTTCGACCTCAGCACGAAAGTCTGATTAACCGGGCGAGTGCCGTCATCGTTGTCACAGCAGATGCCAACAGGAACATGTACCAAAACGGATTCACGAAACACGTTTCGATGATCTGCAACATGCAGTATACGGCTGGCGGCGAGAAAAAGATCAAGCCTCTGATTGTTGTGGCGGTCAGTTCACCTTACGACTTCTCCACTGACACGTCCATCGGGACATACGTCTGCACGTATGATTTCACCGAGACCGCACTGGTGTCACTGGTCAAGGTGCTACACGGAGATGTCACGCCGACGGGCTCGTTGCCTGGTACGATCAGCCGTAGCGAAAAGCTTACTCAGTCGAAGACGCACTGGCTCGTCGAAACATTTAATGAGGAACGAGATGCACTAGCTCTGGACACTCTGATCAAGGAAATCATCGAATGGTCGGCACCAAATCAACGGTCAGAGCTCAGAGGCGCAACTTCAAATTCATTCCTCCTTCGTCAACAGAATGTTCTAGAGACGCATTTTGTCGTTCGCAACAGCAGCACCTCCGCTCTATATGGATTCTGCTCGACATATTTCTTCAAATCCACAGGTACTGGGGCGATTGGCGCGCTCTTCGTCGACCCAGGTAGACGCAAGCTTTCCATTGGACAAAGCCTACACGATCGCGCTATACGCACTCTGCTGCAAAGAGAAGGCATCAAACGCTTCCAACTGGGCTCCAGGCTCCCAAGCATATACCTCGGTATCCCTTCTGACCACAGCTCGGAGCGCAAACGCTTACGCTCCTGGTTCGCAAATGTGGGCTGGAACACTGCGCTTTCCCGTCCCGTCTGCAGCATGGTGATGCGAAACCTACAATCGTGGTCTCCGCCAGAAGGCATGGCACAATCATTGCAAGGTGCCGGTGCAGAATTCGATCTCGTTAGAGGATGGGAGCACTCACGAGCAATCTTCGACCACATCAAAACCAACAACCGTCAAGGATTAGCCGAAGTCTACAAACTCGCCCTTTCAGACCCGACATCTTGCGGTATCGTCCGTGCTATACGCCCCGAAGACGGCAGCATCGTAGGCACAGTAATCCTCTACACTGCCTCATCCTCTCTCGCCGAATTCATCCCTGCATTAAAGGACGAAAACTCCGAGTTTGACGCGGCGGTTAGTGGTGGCGTTAGTTCTCCGGTGATATCACCTTCGGCAGGCGAGTACGCGACCATCCTGCAGAGTCTGATCCTTTTGGGTGTCAAGCAAGTCAAGAAACAAGGATGTGCATCTTGTGTGCTGGATTACATGGATGGAGATGGCAATTTTGATGGATTGTCGGCTATGGGCTTTTCTACTATGCATACGTTTGAGGAGGTCAGTTGCGATGCAGCGACCATTACGAGATCGAAATGAGGATCGTTTTCGATGTCTGTGAGTCTTGCTGAGGAAATGGTTATATGGATATAGCTATCAAGATACACAATTTACTGGCATACGTTGATGATTGAAAGAGAGCAACGAGGCTCAGTGACCTGGGCAGTTAGGCAAAGTTAGATCGTAAAGGTCTCGATTTTATTGTAAATCTCCGCGACACTATCTGTACGTTGCATTGATGCAACACCATCAGTACAAGCAAGCAGATTGTGGAGAACAATGGGTTTTCGTAGTCGGTCACGAACGCCATTGTCGTGTCCGAGTGCGTCTACATGAAGTGCTGGAGGCCCTCTGGCCCTTGCGGCTCAAGTACCAGGCGTTTGCAATGATCGCAACGTACAATATCCGCAACATCCTGCATGGGACGGACTGTGACAAAGGTGACATGCCGAGCTATAATTGCATTCGCATGGTTCAAATATGTCTGATCACCTCTCTGATATATGCTCTTACAGGACTGACAAATCGGTGACTTTGATTGTGACAACTCTGGATGCTTCATTGCTGAGACCACCAGGAAGAGCACCGCCAGCAAAATGAGCCGATTCTGGTGAATCGTCGCCAAAAGCCATACCATACCAAGTGTAGGCTGAGTTGTCAGAATGATTCCTCACGAAATTTGGAAGAGACACTGGTCATTGATGGCTTTTGCGTCTTCATCCCACGTCTTCACTAAAGTAGCGTTTGTTTTTGAGGCGACTCAAGCGGTCACGAGCCTTGTTCTCTGGCAGTGGATTTATGTGGTGCACGACGTGCGGGCGGTACACAGCATCGACAGGAGGTTGCCAGTCATCCAGACTAAGTGGAAAGTACTCGTATAGCAAGTCTGCACTCTCGTCTGGGCTACTGCCGACCTGCAGAGCCAAGGCAGAGGGCGTGCTTGCAGCGCGGCCTGTGGTTACACGCTTGCCCGGGTTACCATTCTTGGGAGGGCTCATAGAAGATTGTTTGGGCTCCTCTTCATCGGTCAAGGACAGCTTCAGCGGTACTCGAGCCGGTGCAGGCATGTTTGATGAATGCCGCACTACATCAGGAGATGAGACTGCATAGTCTTTGGGTTCGGAAAGTCGTGCAGTAGGCGGTATCGCAGTCATTGCGCCTGGTTGAAATGTGTTGGTATAGATCGCGGGCACCTGGAAGTCCGTGTTGTCGAAGGCCGCGGTAGCGGGAGTCTCATTCTTGGGAACCGCAATCACGCTGGTCCGAGAAGGCTTTCGAGCATGGCCGGTATCTGCTTGCGATGGTGCACGTGGTTTCGGAGCCGCCGTTGTCGGCTTCTTCGCGTGCGTGCCATTTCCAGTGAGAAGAATGTCTTTTCTGGATTGGAAATTCCTAGGACTTCGACCTCTGACAACGATAGGGTTTGATTTGGCATGACAGATGGTGACCTTTCCTCCAGTCGCTAGAGTAGCTACGACCTTGAGATGAACGATAAAATGCTGTTGTAGCTCTTTTCTTCTACCGTTGTTAGCTGTTGCGCTACGGAACTGCAAGCGTTTCCAGTGAAAGGGAAACGTGGCGAAATTGGAGTCTCCATCGGGGGAGGTAGAGAGATGCAGCGGTATTGACGGTGGTTCTTTCTCGGCCCTTTCGTCGACAGTAGAGTTTGCGTTGGGTGGAGTCTTCCAAGGAACACAAATGATCTTAGTGGGACTCCCCTCGGCGGACTCTGTGGCTGAGATGATGAGCTCTTGAGAGACGATGGCTATTTGTTCCGTCTGCTCAGTGACAATATTGCGTAGTGCTCGCGGAACCACGACACTGCCCGAGACCTGAAAGATGTTGCGACGGTAGCACATCAACTCTGTGTTTTCTGCTGGCTTCACCCAAGCAGATTTCTCGGTAAAGAAAAGGCCCAATAGATCAGCAGTCAGGTTCACTGATACCTGATGGAAGTTGTAGTCGAGTAGAGCGTAGTCGTACTGAGGCGGAGTGAACCTCAAGTACTTGTGGCCTTGTTCTATGGCAATCTCTTTAGCGTCCTGTGTATCATGGGCATCTTGAGTTCCTGTCTCGGCAATGGTCTCGAAGGCTCCAACAGCGTCAGAGAAAGCATCGTCGAAGGTGCTGGAGAATCGCTTGAGGGTCGGCGTGGTCTGTGGAGGCGGTAGTTGGTAGTATTCGTCTCTGTTGGGACACTGGTCAGCAAGCTGGTTGCAGAAGAGAGAGGCGTCTTGATTGCAAGTACCCTGGATAGACGGTCTGCGAATCGTAGGTCGAGTATTGCTCCATGAAATCGTTTGGCATCATCATGTTGTTGTATATGTTGGGCACAGAGACAGAGTCGTCGACTGTCTCGAAGTTGGTGGCCATGTAGGTCATGGATATCGGGTCGAAACCTTCCATGTTTGCGTCTGAGTATGCTGTCGTCGCGAGTGTGATATGGTGGTCGAAGCATGCGAGGATGCTCGTCGAGAGAGGATATATGATCAAGAATTGCCGTGAGATCCTTTAGAGCCTATCAAATACTGCGACGGGTCACCAAGTCCACTTATGGCAGTGTCGAGGACCAGGACTGGATAATTCAGGAAGTCGCGGTTTGCTCGATTCGTGTGATAGGTCGGACGGCCTGCCGTGCCTGCTTCTCGCTCACCGACCAGACCAAACTTCAGCGTGTGTCACTCGACCTTTCCGAAATATGGCGATAGTCACTTGCGACCTCAGAAAGTTGCAAGACTCGTGCCATATCCGAGCGCGTTATTATGGAAACATGGTTGGAGGGGAGAACGGATGCGACCATGAACATGCGGAGGTCGGAGGTCCCTCTTCCCCTCCCAATTCGGTCGTTCCGAAAACCGTCCCCGGTGGCTTATCTTATCGCTCTCCACCAACTCGTTGCATTGTGATACTCTCGCAATGGTATTATAATAATATGTCAAGATGCCTGCATCGTTTGATCGACTCGCCAACGCAGCCTTGCTCAAAGCTTCGATCTGCTCCCGACCAAGCTATCACGGTCATGCTTTGACATCGTCCTCGAGGTAGCAGCCTTGCCTGTATGATTCCTGCTGGCACTGCACGCCGATAGACTTCTTCTATGAAAATGTATTAGTATTGTAAAACTCTGTGGTCGAGATGTCGCTAACGTCAAAGTATCGCTCGGCTAAATGTGAAACCCTCTACCTGCATGGGATATGCACCAAATGCTCCTTATGTCCATAACGCCTCCAGAAAATACAAAATGCATTCTGCTCAAACGAACATCATCGTACTATGCTTCTGATTCCGAAGCAGCGGCAACAGCTGCACCAAATACCGAACTCTCTGGAGCCATCTCGATTGAAATGGACCCACGACTCTGCCCGCTAATGACAGCCAGCTCATCAAGGTAATCTTGGCATCTCGAGCGGAAGCCTGGATACTTCTCCATGACTGTGCCGTTGCATGCTACTGTTGTTCGCGTTCGAGGATGGCGTGCGAGCTGAGTTTCAGCGATGTCCGACGAAGCCAAGAGGGTGCGTTGAAGCGACCAGAGAGCGTGTACCGCTGTCGCGACCAAGGCAGCTGCACGGCCAGACACAAGCCGACCGACTTGCTTGACAAAGTGCAGGTCCCTGTAAGATGGCATGCGGCCCGCAGGCAGAGGATGCGTAGATGTGAAAGTTTTCGCGGCGCTGCATAGAGTGGGTGACGGATCACTCTCGAAGACGGCAACCGTCCCAGTGTCCAAAGAGTATGGCTCTTGGAGCTTAGCAGGCATCATACCGTTGAACAAATCAGCAGTCTCGATGGCTTCGATAAGAATGAGGCGCACTAATTCGCCAAGATATCTTCCACTAACCCTGTACTCCAAGGGTTGAAAGTCTGGTAGATCGTGGGTGGCGTTGAGATACTGGTCCCATCTTGAAGCTGGCAGCACATCCTTACCAAACATACTGAGCTCGGTGTTAACAAGCACATCTTTGGCAGACGCATGCCAATTCTCTGAGCGAAGGCCGTATTTTTCTTGAGCAAGTGCAGCGACAGGTAGGTAAATGGCCGAGTTCATGCCAGTGCCCAAGATGAGTGATAGTTGGGTCGAGGGGTCACGGTAGGCCTGTGAAAGTAATGTCGCTGAGGAGTCGTTGATAATTGCTTGGAGCTGCACTTGGAGATTACGTCGTCGGCAGGAGTCCATGAGAAGCTCATAAAGATCCTGGCCTTCAACACCGTGAGTAGCACAGAAACCTTTGCCCATGGTCAAGAGGGAGCCGGTGCGCGTCGAGGTTTGCTCGATGGGAAATGACCATGACATTGCCATGGACAAGGGAACGGCAGCATTCTTGTCGGGACCGAGCACTTCGTCTATTCTGGCGGCCATCCAGTCGAAGAATGTTTTGCCTTTCAAGTCCCGTATCGTCTCGTCTATGACGAAGCTCTTCATCTTCTTGATATCCATTCCATCTTTTGCCGTGTCTTTTCCACCAAGATGGACGAGGGCAATGCGAAAGGTTGAACCGCCGACATCGAGAGCAACAAAGTCACCGGCTTCGGAGCCGGTGGGCAAGGCGTAGTGAAAGGACGGCAGCATGCATATGTTTGAGGATTGTAGTTTTGTGCGGAACTCGGCCTGGAGTTGGTCTGACATGGCGTGCAGGTTCGTCGGACGCAGAGGAGTCTCAAAGAGAGCCTCGACGTCATTCAAGAGTTTGTCCATGCTCCTTGTGCGCGAGTTCTGTGTATCTAGGCCAAAGGCATCTTTGTTGGGCGACGGCAGTTGTAGTGGTTGGATCAACGAGGCTAGCATGGCAGTCAGACAGGCGGTCGGCTTGGACGAGTAGTGATTAATGATCAAGTCGTCTAGACGTAGTGATGGTCGCTCGGTCGGTGGAAGGGTGCTTGTTGGCCTATTGACCAGTCACTTGCTAGATGTTGGATTCAGTTATGTATCACAGCTGTAAGGGTAAAGGCGGCCCAAAGCAGGCGTTTCGGAAAAGGCAGGAATTAGTGGAAACGAAGGCCAGACGTGTTGGCTCGCGTCCAGCACGGCATGGGGCATGGTCAGTTGAGTTGCAGTTGCAGCAACATGTTTTGGTTGCAGCAAATCCGACAAGTGGATCAAGCCAGCGGGGGTCTCTCTGACGCTTCACCGTCCCATCCAGCCCAAGTCTACAGAGCAAGCTAATCATCAACACACAACATCAGCGATACGCTCGCTCGCTTTGTGTATCCTGATGGGGTCTGGTCGCACTCCTAGCCACAAGGTCATTCCAGCCGGTTGCAATCTTCAGCTTGACCTCGACTGCCGCTTCGTCTATCATCTCCGCGTGCCCATGGTGAACTTGTTGATGTTACATCGGCACCGGGATCGGCAGCAACCCGGGTCCCGTGATCGCTCGCCAGCCCATGCTTTTTATCCTTCCTGTTCATGCAGAGCCGCCTCCTTCTACCTTGTTCATGCACAGAAGCACCGGAAGAATCCTTATCGCGGACATACTGGTCAAACTCTGTATTGTTACAACCACAGCATCCATCATAGTCATCAAGCATTTTGCCAAGCATTTGATGTTGCACTGGACGACACATGGAATCATGAAATAACTTGATCATTACAAAGTAGTAGGTACGCTATACGGGTAAACTAACACTGACACGGATTCGCTGTCATCGATCCATCCAGCCTCGTAGAGAAGCAAGATCAACCTGCTTCGTCATCCACACGACTTGTTGTTCATCAGACCTTCTCAGAGTCACGAGTGACAACTTTGGCATCTGTTGCGCCAATGATCTCTTCGACAGTCTCGTCCGAGAATTTCACATCTTCTTCAACACTGACGTGGTCCTTGATCCTGATGAGCAGCACTGGCAAAGCACAAACCAGCGCGCCCAGCAGAAGTGCCCAACTTGACGCGAATTCGCTCATGTAAGCTAGATTCTGCGAGTCAAGACGCCAGATGACGACAGCTCCAGCAGACTGGATTCCCTTGTAGAAACCGGCAAAGTTGGTGAGCTTGCGACCATTGTTGGTCAACGAGCCCATGAACCAGTATACACACGTCTGCCATGCGGCATCGTAAAAGCCGTAGAAGATGTACAGGAACATTGGCCCGACGTAGCCAGAGTCGCTCCAGTCCTTGGAGAGGTAGCCCGAATCCTTGGAAACGGAAGCGCGAGTGTAGCCCGTCTGGAAGTCATAGCCGCCGCCGAAGATTGCGAGTGTCAAAACCATGATGGCAACCCATGCGATCTTTGCTCTGACCGTTCGGCGGATCTTGGAGTAGTCCAGGCAGAATCCGAACACGAAGGCCCCAACGATCTGAGCGGTCCAGTAGAGGGTGTTGTTCAGAGCTCGAGTTCTCGTGTTGAAGTAGGCCAAGTTGACGCCGTTGAACTGGAAATCAATTAGCCCAGGTAAGTGAGAATCATAGACTCAAGAAAACTTACCTGATACGTGTAGAACCAGTTTGAAGCGAAGAACATCGGAAAAAGACAGATGATGTATGGGTCGCTCCTGATCGTCTCCCAAAGCCCCAACAACTCAGACTTCCAAGTGGGGTTTTTCATGAGAATGATGCGTGAACCGTCGTTACGGACAACCGACTTTGCGTCCACGAGGAACCAGGCCAATCCGGCACCGCAAGCTGTTAAGACGATGAAACCGATATAAGTTCCATCGGAGACCGTACCACTACTAGTGGAGTTGATATTTTCACCAAGAGGAATCTAGCTCGGTCAGCATGAGTCGTCAGAATGGGGAGTGGTCCGAACTTACCAGACTTCCTATGACAGCACCAAGGTTGAAAATCATCCAGAACCAAGAGATGTACCTTCCTTTGGAATTTTCAGGAGGGTAGGACATCATGATAGCACCCTGGGCTGACCACAGCATACCGGCACAGCAACCAAGCAGAGCACCTGCAAAGATGTTGAAGCCTGTATTCTGTGTGTGGGTGTAGCAAAGGAACGAAGCCACGTAAATGCAGTAGCCTAGACCACCGAAGGAAAGACTCCATCTAATGCCGATATAGTTGACAACACTACCAGCAAAGAAACCTGGGTACGCTGTCAGACATGACTCGAGAAATCTCAAACATGGCTCACTTACCGACGACTGAGAAGCAGGCATAGAGGGCGACGTTGGCCTCATCAGCTGCCTTAGCAGAGACTTGACCACCTCCGCCCATGCCCGACAAAGCATTAAACATTCCAGGGCACAAGAAACAGACGAAAGCGACAATCACAAGCTGTGTGGCAGGGCTGGCGTAGTGAGGTAGTGTCACAGGGCCAATCTTGACTGATTTGTACTTTCGGCCGACAGGCAAAACAATATCTGTGGTGCCATTGTCGACGGATCCACTGGCCGATTCGACCTCGTGTAAGTTCTTCTCGTTGGTTGGAGCCATGGAGAAGAGAGGCTTGGCGATGGCAAGAAACAAGTAAAGGGAAGGTCTCAGTGTCGTGTGAGACTGGACGTGGTATAATAAAAGACAGTCAAATGCGGGGGCGGCAAGGGCTGGGTTTTTCAAGTCTGTGAGGAAGGACCCTAGGAGGAAGCTCGAGCGGATGGGGCACACGCGACTGGACGAGCTGAAGGAGCGGTGGGAAGATGTGGTACTTTATCCCAAGTTCGTGCAACCACTGCGTGGCTGGCTCCAGTAAGGTGAGTAGGAGCGTGAATAGAGATAAGTAAGGAGAGGAAGTCGTCTCGTGTCAGCACTCGGCCTGCAGATAACACCAATGCAATATCGTCGCGTGCCCCGGGCTGCGGTCTCCGCAAGGTTGACTTTCCACGCAGTTGCTAGCGAAACAGCTTATCGCGCCCCATTTTTAGCCACGGCTTGGCCTCACGCCGAGGGCGTCCTTGCACTGGCCCCGCCGTTATCAACCGAACGGACAAAAACTCGCGATGCAACCACAGCTTGTGTATCGTCTCTCTCCATGTAACACTCCGATAGGCACGCTCGCACCACGAGGAGCATCAAATCTGTCAGCATAGAAGGCTTCGACACCTCCGATACTGTTCGAGAACCTTATCTCATCGTGACAAACCACCACATCCTTCTTTGCGTAGCATTCTCGTCGAGGTCACCTTCTTTGGCAATCGATCTGAGGATGGATGAAACCGTGACAGTCTGTCGGCCAGTAACAACGACCCAGCTTGACATGTGTCTTTGCGGAGAACATATTCTCGATGATGATGTAGGTATCTGTAGGTCATTTCTAGAGTTTCTTCTGGTGCAATATATTTCCATGTTCGCCGTGGTGTCCTCTCCTCTCCGCCCATCCTCCAAGACTATACCTTATCATATCATTGTTCTCCAGGATATACAAGATGTGAGCTTTTACTGTCTTGCATCTGTACGACCATGCTTATTCATCACTCGCTAGGCGACTTATCATCCGAGACGACAAGGATACTGCTTCCGCTTTCATCGCCAGCTATATCATTGGTTCGTCGGAGCTCTTGCTGGCCAATAGTACACAATCTGATTTTGATAGACCGTATCAAGGCCTTTGGTCCGACTCCAAGCAGGCCATTCGTGCTTGGTCTTCCTACCGGCAGTTCTCCCGAAGGCGTGTACAAGAATCTGGTCAGACATCACAAGAATGGCAATATCTCTTTTCGTGATGTAGTGACATTCAACATGGTGAGTAACGACACAGTGCTGTCTTTTCTTTTGGCAGGCCAACATAAGCTGACATGTGCTCCCCTTACAGGACGAATATGTTGGCCTCCCTCGTGAGCATCCAGAATCATATCACAGCTTCATGTATCGACACTTCTTCTCACATGTCGATATTCTGCCGTCAAACATAAATATTTTGAATGGCAACGCGCCTGATCTGGAGGCCGAATGTATTGCTTACGAAGAGAAAATCAAACGCGCAGGTGGCATTGAACTCTTCTTGGGCGGTATTGGTCCGGATGGCCATATCGCCTTCAACGAACCTGGATCTAGTCTTACGTCTCGTACGAGAGTCAAGACACTTGCCTATGATACTATCGTTGCCAACTCGAGGTTCTTCGGTGGCGATGTTGCACAGGTGCCTCGTATGGCACTGACTGTAGGCGTGCAGACAGTGATGGATGCAAGAGAGGTTGTCATCATCATCACAGGCTCTCACAAAGCACTCGCCCTTCAGAAGTGTATCGAGGGCGGTGTCAACCACATGTGGACCTTGTCGAGTCTGCAGATGCACCCTCATGCGATGATTGTCGCAGATGACGATGCTACACTGGAGCTGCAGGTGAAGACTGTCAAGGTATGTACATCCCGGATCCCGGCACAACACCATACTTACGGAACAAACAGTACTTCAAGTCCATTGAGCAGGTCGCCTCAACACAAGGCTTCACGCAAACCTTGCCTGACATCAGCATCACTACTTCGAAGCGCGACTCCATTATCGAGAAGCTGGACAGCCCCCGTTCACCCAAAACATCGTCTCCATTCGTAATCACTTCGAGCTCGACACCAACCTCTCCCACCTCTGCCGGTAGTATAAGCAAGACCCTGTCAGTACAAAACACAGATGCAGTTGCTCAACGGCCTGTAACGCCTGAGCCAGCACTCGACAGAATGGCAGATAGACTACCACCTTCGCCATCTCCTGCCAACGCCAGACTGTCTGTGAACACACCAATCCAGCGATCCATCACACCCGAGCTGGTGCCAGATCGCATGTCAGACCGTTTGGTTAGAACACCACAAGTTGCAGGACAAGGTCTCGATGGGTTGGTGATCGATGAGTTACCTCTGAGCAGTATGGGCCAGAGGATTGCTGTCTAGCTGTGGATATCATCACTGTAGTCCTTTACTGCCATACGCATATAGTTTTGACAATATCTCAATGCCATGTCTAATTGCCGCGGATATCACCCTGGCCTTGCTTCTTACATCATGAGTCTGTGGTACATGCACAGTTCCAGACCAGATCTGGTATTGGATTGTTGACCTTTCGATCTATTGGTGCCATGTCGAACCGCAGTAAAAAGCCTCCATTGTCGTATCCTCCAAATGGAGGTAGGGATTTCTTGAGTTTGTAGTCACAAACCCATTCGAAGAATGGCAAGACCTGTAGCTCGTTGCACTGCTCAACCCACAAGATAGATTTTACATTTCGTGTCTCTCCATACGAGCACAACTGTCAACTACATCTCACACTTTTGAATCATATACTCATGAAACGGACGAACCAATTCGGAGAGCATTTGTTTCTCCACAGTCGAGATCTACACCCCACGTGGATCCCTCGATCCAACGGGTCAATTCTCGCCGAGATCCAAACCTTGCTTCAACGACCCATGACAGCATTTGCAGAACACAGCCACCAAGTTTCTTTAAACCTTGCTTCGTCGTGCTCGCAGAACACTTTGTGGACATGCACAGCCAAGCAATTGAAGGATGCAGATCGTTCGCATTCGGCTAATTTACAAAGAGGGGTATAGTACAATGTAGTGAATTTGACCGACGAGGTTGGAGAGCGTGTTACTCAGACACGAGAGATCAGGCGGATATGCTTGGGTATAAGTATGCTGGGAACCCTCTCGGAACGGCGAGTTGAAGAAAGAGAGGGATGTATCGCCAAGTCATGTTTCTGTCTACTCAACTGCTTGCTGCCGCAGTCGTCGGTGTCTCCACGGTATCCGCTGCGTTGCTGCCGGAAAGAGATGTCTCTTCTTTTGTCTATGGACGTCAGGAAGTGACGAACTCTTCTGGGTCATGGCCTTATGGTCCTTTCAGCACACAGGGCCGCGAGATCGTCAATACCAAGGGCGAGGCCGTGACCTTTGCTGGTGTCAACTGGCCGGGTAGCGGAGAGACCATGGTGCCTGAAGGTCTCGAATGGGCATCGATTGAAGATATCCTGTCCCAAGTGGAGAGTGTGGGTTTCAACTTTATCCGTTTCACATACGCCATTGAGATGGTCGATCAAATCTACGAACGCAACGGCTCAGATGTCGGCCTCGAAATTGCCATGATCAATGGCCTCGGTTATGAGAATGGGTAAGAGAAGACCACAGACTCTTCTGCGAAGAAATCCGAATTCTGACACAACATGAACAGTACAAAAGTCACCAACGAGATCATAGCCAAGAACCCAACCTTCACCAAAGACACCACCCGCTTCGAAATCTGGGATCATATTGCTCAAGTCGCTCTGTCCAAGAACATTTACATTCACCCTGATGTGCACGTCGGCAAAGCACAATGGTGCTGCAACAACACAGACGGCAACGCCTGGTTCGACGACTACAACTTCCCAGTCGCAAACTGGAAGCGCGGACTCCAATACGTAGCCACCTGGGCCTCAAAACACAACAACGTGGTCTCCATGTCCCTACGAAATGAGCTCCGCAGAGCAATAAACGAAACAGCACCAACCTCTTCCCTCGGCTACAACTGGGTAACCCTAGTCGGCAACTACACAGCCGCAACCAACGCCATCCACGCCGCAAACCCTGACCTGCTGGTCACCTGGTCAGGCATGCAATACGACCAAGACCTCTCCGCCTTGACTCAAGCCAAAAACCTCAACACGGCGCCCTGCTACAAATGCGACGCCATCCGCGACGGCCTCCGCAGAGACCCCGTCGTCTTCGATTTAGCCTCGCACCCCTGGGCCAACAAAGTAGTCTACGAATTGCATCTGTACAGCATGTCCGAAGACCTCGATACAGGCTCCTGCCCCATCGTCTTTGCCGAACTCTACAATGCAGGCTTCAATGCGATTGGCATGGCTGCCCCTGCCGCTTGCAACATCACCAACAACTGTGTGCCTGCTGTGCGCAATACGCCCGTCATCATTTCAGAGTTTGGCGCTGCGCAGGATGTCAGTTTGTTTAATGATACGTTGATGAATTGTCTCAGGGACTTTACGCTGCAGAATAATGTTTCGTGGGCGATGTGGAGTTTGGCGGGGAGCTATAGGATAAGGAGTGGTGGCCAGGGGGTGGGTGATACTTGGGCGCTGGGTAATTACAACTGGACGGGTTGGAATTATCCAGAGGGTGTCGAGAAGTGGTGGAAGCCTTGGGTTAGCTCCATGTTTACACATTTTGTTTAAACAGAGGTTTAGTTGTTGTACCCCATTTTCTTCGGCCAAGCCATCCCTCTAGTTCTTTGCCCCCCCACTGGTGTGATGGAACTTCTTCTTACTTCCTACAATTGTGTTTTCCCTGCGTAAGTGGCTATATTGATGTCTCTTATCGAAAAGAGGATTCTGGAAAGCTTTTTATCAAGGCTCCATGATGTCAGAGTTCACTTCCCTTTGCCTTTGAGGTACCGAACCCATCTCTCGTTCGGTGGGTTTCTTGCGTGCAAAAAAAGCTTCGAGGGGTATATAGACCCCTCGTCTGCACTCGCTAGCCCTGTCATCTTCTTTTTAAATCATAGAGATTGACTAGGTAGCACATACATGATTTACCACTCGTCAAAGCATCCTGTTTTCTTCCGCTAACAAATCCAGTTCAAGATTTGCGGTTGATGATGGATGATGGATGATGGATGTCCTGGCCATAGTCCATATGTTACCTATCTTGCATGGATCA
The DNA here is from genome assembly GCA_023848605.1 of Aureobasidium sp. EXF-10728. NCBI lineage: Eukaryota > Fungi > Ascomycota > Dothideomycetes > Dothideales > Saccotheciaceae > Aureobasidium > Aureobasidium sp. EXF-10728. The sequence goes on along the minus strand of SWBG01000002.1, from coordinate 740,272 downwards.
CAAATAAAACATCGCGTTGCCCAATCTCCACAAAGGGTCTTCACGTAGAGAAAAGAAAAAGAAAGAGTTGATTTGGTTCTCATGCAATTTCTATGATTATGTTCGCCAAGGAGAAAAACACAGCATACCTGAACCTCATGAAATTCTGCCCACGCCCAACAGCAGATAGGAAGGGTGAAAAAAAAAAACAATGTCCGCCCAAAACCACAGCATGCCGCCATGGTTGAGAATAAAACGCCCTCGCTGCATACACCATGAAACAATGGAAGAGAAAGTTACAGTAAAACAAGAAACGAGTGGTTTGACTATACAAGTCATGGCGCTTCATCTGCGTTGACTGCCAGCACGGCTAATGTCAGCGCTGCTTCTGAAGCTATCAACGCTGGCTTGCATGGAGGAGTGGCTGCTGCTCCTGCGACGTCGACGTCTAGTTTCATCTGGGTTCAGTGGGCTAAGTCCAGACATACGAGCAAAAAGGTTGAGCAAATCTGTGAGGCTGACAACACCGTTCAGATGGCCTCCAAGAGAAGCTCCTGGTAGCGATGATGCCGATACAGAAACGTTGGGCTGAGCTGGCGTATATGGCGGGCCCGCAGTAGTTGTGGAAAGCTGGGAGAGCACGGGAGGAGGCGCGGTGGCCGAGGGACCAAGGTGTGGACTAGGAGGGATGGAAGAAGCGGGTGAGGGCGCGTCAACAATCCACATGCGATGAGAACGAGTTGCGACAAGTTTTGCAATAGTGTGTGCAAGGGTGCTCGTCGGATTGACGTAGAAGACAGGGTAAGAATCCTGGCCTTCGTTCATGCCACGCTCGGAGAGAATGACGTTGATGAAGTGAATGCAAGAAGAGTCGAGGAGAGGGAGAGCGGAGGTGTTGGTCAAAAGCTTAATGTCGACATGGGAGATGTTGCCAATGACGTTTTTGTGGTTGTCAAGCACAGGTAGCGAAGTGATGCCCTCGCTATGCATAAGGAGCAAGACATCTTTGAGAGGGCGGTCCCCATTGATAGAGATGACCGAGTGACTGCCGAGCTCGAGTTCCTTCAGCGAACGGTTGTGCAGCTGCTCGACAGGCTGGAAGCTAGCTCTGTTCTCCCACAGGAATCGCACCAGTCTCAATTGACTCAAGACTCCCACAACATCTTCTGAACCAGGAGCGCGTACGATTATGCGATGGCAGCCACCACCAAAGATCTCAACAGCGCGAGCCAACGTGGCCGAGGCATCACAGAAAGCAGGCGACTCTTTGCGGCCTAGTAGGTTCTTGACGTGACCGAGCTCTACGGGCTGGTTTGTACGTGCGCGGGAGACAATCTTGTCGACTTGGTCGAAGTCGGAGTCTTGGGGACGAGCGAGGCCGGTAACGAGGAGGAGATAGGCATTGAGGTCGTCGTAGTCGAACTGGCCAATGGCCTTGCGTGTCGAGGAAGATTCGCGAATGAGGATGACATTGGGCGACCCAGACTCAATCAACAGCTACAGAAACGTCAGACACAGCTTCGACCGAGGTCAAGACATGGTAGTGTACCTTGGTGGCGGCCTCAATGGTGCTGTCGACCTCGACGAAGCGAACCTCATCGGGTACCAAGATCTCTTCCAGGGTAATGCTGCGCCAGTCGCGTCCTGCGAACTTGGGGATAGCATCGTCCTTACGACCGACGGGAGGATTGTTAATCAAGTCCTGGATGGCCTGCTGCGACAAGGAGGGATTGCGCTGGCGTGGAGAGTTGGGCATGCCGCGGTCGCTGAAAGATTGGCGGTGCGACGATGCCATGTCTCTGCTGTCTCTCCTGTGGAGGGGTGAGCGGAGCGGACTCGGAGCGCCGACGCTGCTCAATTTGAACGAGGGCGATGCTGCGGCTGTGTCTATATTGTGTACCATGTTTGGCAGGAGGGTTGGGATAATAAGGAAGGTGCCCCCACCTCGTGCTTGCCCTTGTTGCGTCAATTGCTGTTTCCCCACACTCATCCCGCCTTTTGACATTTGTGACATCTCGCGACACTCAGGGCCTTGCCGAGTCTGAAACAAACCCTTTGAGATTAGATATTAAGCCATTATTGATACATCACAGTCGAGCTACAATTAGACTATCTTTCCATGTTAGTTGTCTTCGCATCAGCATATCTCTGGGGCCTGGGCCGACATTTCCTCCCTGATTTGTTTTCCCTGCATCGATTCATCCATCTTCCCCAGACAATCATGATCCTTGTCTCATCGCCATCTTCCCTTGGCTAGGTAGCCTCATCTACCACATCTCTTCAGATCATCCTCGCCAGGCGCATGTTCATGATATCTCGAGCACATGCCCTTCAACCACGGCTTGCAAGCTCCCACATCTGATCCAAGCCCAGGTGTCTTGCCCGCACTGGCACATCCACAGCAGAAAGCTCTGTCGCAAATCTCGCACTTCTCACTGCTGATGTTAGGCGTGAGCAGCTCCTTGCAAGTTTCACACGCCTTTGTCTTTTGCCAGCTGATGGGTCGCCACGGCGCCAACGAGTGTCTGTCCAGCGACTCGAGTCCAGGTCGCTTGAGCTTGACGACCAGCTCTCGGAGGAAGCGTGGGTGCCATTCATCTTTGTGACTCTCGAGCAACTTGTCTGTCTTTTTGTAGGCGAAGAGATCGAGTATCAGCTTGCGTATTGGAGCATTGTCACGGATTGTATCGTAGAGGATCCATGTGTCTGATGGCGTAGGTACCGAGTTGGTGCTTTCGGACAGTCGTGCTATCGTGTCGACAATGTGGTTGCAGAGTGTGGTTGTCATGAGCTTGTCAGAGAGAGCGTAGAGATCAAGTAGAAGGAAGTACTTGGGCGAGCCGGCCGAATTGCGCAGATCTCCATCTGTGTGTGTTACGTGCTGTGGCAGTCCTTGATCTGGGAATCCCGGCATGGCATCCATGGCACGGAGTCTGTGATGCCTTGGTTCAACATTGCAGTTTGTAGATGTAGGCGTGGTGAGCGAGCCCGTGTACAACCACCACAAGAACCACTCGAAGATCTCTGGCTTTTCCTCGGGAAGATGCACAGTCTGATCAAGGCCTTCGGCAAAGGCGCCATTAAGGGCGGCTGAGAAGAAGGGCGACTCGGCCGTCAGAAGATCCTTGTGAATGGTGTAAGTTGTTTGCCCTTGGCTGCGTGCTGCTGAGTCTGGTGCGTGCTGTCCGCCGACCACGACAGTTGCGACCTCGTGAAAACTCTTAAAATTCGTTCGAATGTTGCCGCGCGCCGTAGGGTGGAGAGGCGTGGGCGCATATCGCACTCCAGTCCCGCGTAGAGGTGTGTCTACCATGGCCAATGCAGTAGTGTTGGACCCGGTAGTCGTCATTGCTTTTGGGTTGTGCTGCGTTGCTAATTGGTATCGATTGTGCATGTGTTCTTCAAGCATCCAACGAGATAAAAGTATGTAAAAAGCTTCTCTGCAAGGTGGACAGTTGAATTAGTCGAGAAGTTAAGTGGAACAAACGAGTGTGAGCAGTCCCGAGTATGCCAACGCCTGCCAACCCGAAACACACCTGTGATCAATCAAGAGTGTGATGTGTTGAGCAAACGCCGGGCAAATGTCCCGCACGTGAAAGACTCTTTTAAATCAAACACAATCAGTGCTCATGACTTACTGTCGCATGCGTTGTGTGCTTTGTTCGTGGCTTCCCATGTTTGCTCCTGATTGTCTGAAAGCGGAAATTCTTGAGACTCGTCTCGAGCGTCTGGCCAGCGTCGCGACCGAAGCGTCTGCTTGACAAGACATGATAACGTGTTATCATGTCGAAACTCCTTATACTGAATATCGTCTGTCAACATTCGTAGATGTTCCTCACAATCGTCATCATCATCATTAGTCGTGGTCAAAATCTTGTATTACTGACAACCTATCACAAATCACCGTGCGATGTTGGAAAACCGGGGCTAGGTGAACAATGGCTTGTGGCATTGGAATGTGTCGTACCTGCTTCTCCCTGTTTCGGCACTTCGATTCTGGCCGACAACATGCCTCTACTAAAAATACATTCCAAGGTCCTATTTTTTCATGCCAGTCCCGTTCCAATGACGGATGCGGCCTGGTGGTCATTCTGCTGGAAGGATTCGTTTCGTTTCGCATTTACTTCTGACCCGCCTGGACTTGGCCTGTTTGACATATTAGTTTCTTGTCCTGATATTTTTGCAAGATTCAAATTACTCACCAAGACGAGAATAGAGCATGAAGAGCGCCATTTGGTTGCACTCTTGAGTTCCAGTAACGGTGACGAGGCGCTCGTTGCTGTTGTCCTGAGGCTCGTTGATCTTGATGACACTTCCACTGAGCTGGCGTATCTCATTGATCTTTGCACCGCCCTTTCCGATGATAGCGCCGACCATGTCGTTAGGGATGAAGATTTGCTGAGTCAGAGGCTGGCCAGGTACCATACCTTGCATGGGCTGCTGAGGAGGACCTGCGTGTGCAGCAGTTGCTGCAGCGGTGGGCTGGGTAGGATAGGCAGCGGCGTGGGGAGCAGGAGCGTGAGGGCCTGCGCCGACATATGGCTGTCTGGGCGATGCAGCAGGGTAGTGGACAGGTGCTTGAGGGTGCACAGGGGTGGGTGCGCCGCCATAAGGGTGCTGTTGCTGCATACCATAGCCAGCAGGAGGAGGGCCACGCTGAGTAGGAGGCTGGCGGCGGAAGTGGTCTGGGGGTCCCCACTGTCCACCAGCAGGTTGAGGAACATAAGGAACGACCTGCATACCTCCGGGCACAACACCAGCAGGAGCACCGCTACGAGTGGCATAGGCTGAAGCAGCAGCGCCTCCGAAGCGCTCGGTCAGCTGCTCAACGAGTGTGCTGCCAACGTAGTAAGTCGCGATGTGGACTGCATCTGCAACACCGAGGACGACAAGTGAACGTTCAGTCGACAAAGGCAGACAAGAGTCGGATGCGTTGAGGCGAGCGCCAGAGGCTTCCTGGATCTCACGGATTCTTACACCTCCTTTGCCTATGATGGAGCCAATCAGAATGTGCGGAATCAACAGGCGCAGAGGGTAGGTCTTGGACTGAGGAGTTGAGGGTGCTTCGAGGGGCTCATTGTTGAGTGTGCGGATAATAAGACCGAAAGCCTAGCCGCTGGTTAGGAAAAATCTATGATGATCTGGGACAAACATTACCTTTGCGACAGCGTCGACAAGACCGCTGACTGTCAAAACACGCTCTACGGCGCCGCGTGAGTAGTCGCTGACGGTGCATTTGGCTCCACTCATGCGACGAATCTGAGTCACGTTCTCTCCACCTTTTCCGATGACTGTGGCAGCCTCAGCGCTCGAGATAATGGCTCTGATGTGCAACCAGTTGCTCTCGTCCTGCTGTGCTGCCGAGTACTGATCTTGGCCACCAGCAGATGCGCCGTTCGCAGCGGTGGATTGGACCGGCTGCGTCTCGAGGACCTGAGTGGCCGATGGCATTCCAGCAGGGGGAGCGTCAAGCACGACTGTATCTCCATGGGACTCGGCAGGGCCTTCGTTTGAGACTTCATCTGCGGCGGCAGGAGCGGGAGCAGCAGCCTCGGGTTCGGACTTGACATCGGCGGCAGAGGGCGATGCAGGGGCGGCCTCGTCGACAGGCTCTTCGTCCTTGACCTTGTCAAGAGCAGGTCTCTTGGCATCGGGTTGGTCGGTAGGGCCGTTGGGTGATGAGGGTTCCTCGAGAGGGCGCTTTTGCGAAGGCGCAGTTGCGGGAGCTGGAGAGGTCGACATGTTTGGTTGTGGATCAAGCGTGTACAACACTAGTCACGCTACGAGTGGATTGTGCGAGAATCTTGTTCTGTATAGGTCCTTTTATTCGCTTGTTTTACGTACACTTGGGGGAGTGTGCTGGTGTCCAAGGAAAACGGGATCGGGATGGACGGAGCGGAGAGCGATCGAGATGGGGATCGTGCAAAGGTGGTGGTACTGGTATAAGAAGCGGAGGGTGGTGGTGCTGGTGAGTGCGGATGATGAGTGTGCACGGAAGAGATGCCGGCTAGTCAAGACTTGACAATAGCTGGTATCTGGGGAGCTGGTGCTGCGAGATTCGGCGAGAGGCTGAGGGCAGGGTGCAGCGAGTATAAGACGACGCTGGATGGGTGGTGTAGAGGAGCTTGAGAGAAACGCGCCCGCGGACAACCAAGGGGAGCCTTTGCGCAAGTGAATCGACAGAGGATGAGAGAAAGATCCTGCCAAACCTGTGTGCTGCGCTTGAAGCTGCGGCGATGGCGATGGGTTTGAGGTGATGAGACGATGGAGTAACGGACAGCGTAGGGGTTTCGACGAGACTGCGACGACTCAAGCTGTGCAACGAGGGAGAGAGCGCAACGGTGGCAGCAACGAATGACCTGCTCGGGACAAGTCTGGGCGTGGTCTGTGCCCCCTTCGTTGGCTGTCCTTGCAACGCACTTCTTCACTATTTGACAGCTCCGGCCAACCACATGACTACTCCGAGGTAGCACAGGACGGTCTGTGTAGCAGATATACAGCGTGATCACAGTCTCTCAAGCTCTGCATCCGGATGTCGCCTCTTGGATCAGATTACAGTCTCAAACCTGAAGCTCCAGGCTACACCCGTAAGAACCAATATGGCAAATGCAGACTACCGCGTCTCGTACCTTTCTTTTCTCCACAACATAGATGAGCTATCGGAATCCGAAGGCGGCATTTATCGTGCGGAGAGGCACCTGCACGGCAGCAACATTCACGGTCTTGACGCAGAAGGCATCTGATGGCTCGGGATGTCGTGCATAAATCGACTGATGGCCGATCAGATCGAGGGGTAGTATCTGTGAGAGTCTGGAGATGCTATGGAGAATCTCCTGAAACTCGTCCACAACCCATTGGATAGGTATACTCTCAAGTGCTCACCAAATGGTATATATAGAGCCGTCACTTCGGAGAGAGCGTATTTTCTCAACATCTCAAAGAAGCGAACAGACAGTAACGCATCAAGCAAAAAGACATGGCAGCAGATATCGGCCTCTGGCAGATGATGCAAGAACCCAAGACTCCAAGGACAACCTCGAGAAAGGATTACATCTCGGCGCTCTGGTCCGAGTACAAGAGTGAGCATGTTCGAAGAGAATGTATGATTGTGTATTGACTGTTTCGAGGAGAGCAATCAGACAAGGCGCTAGGTCACATGGTCGGCGAGATGGCTGTACAAAGTTCAATCGAGCAGCAACAGCCTCGTCGGCCATCATTGACGAGAATGCCAGCGATGAGCCGCAGCAATTCGACTGATTCTACCATCGAGTCCGAGGCTGCAGTAAAGACACCTGCTATGGCCTCGCCATCTGCACCGACAGAAGCACAGCAGCCGACAAGACAGAGCTGGTGGAGGCGACCATCTACCAGTTCGAAAGACATGGAAGGGTTTATCCATATGGCATTTGCATCGTAGGCTGTTGGACGGTTTGGACTTACGACATTGATGATAACGAATTTATGGTTGTGATGAGTTTTTGGATTGGAACAAGCAAATGATGGTATGGCCAGGAGTTAGCGCACATCTGATTACAAAATTTACAGAATTGATTTTTTGATAATCACAAGTCGCCGAGTTGCTAGACGCTTGAAGCAGAACCTAGACGTAAACTGCTGGTGAAAAGGGTCGTGGAAGTGGTCGGAAGGTTTCAGTGGTGCTTGGCAGGTCGAAAGCCAGCGAACGTCACAATCCCAGTCATAATAATATTCCCAATCGTCCTTCTTACGCTTCCCGAGTATCACATACCAGCTGGAGCCAGTGTTGCCGTCTACTCTTACTCTCTGAGGTGATTTGGTTCATCTTAGCCCACGCAACTCGGATCTCTGCCTGCCCACCCGCACCCGCGCACTCGCCATAGCACCCGCCGCTCTTGCAGATTTATCGACGATTGAACTTATTGCAGCCCGTGGCTTTGATTAGTACCATGGCTCAACCTACCCAACTCGCATGTGCGCTACCTCTCCACACGCCAGGCAGAGAGGACGACTACTGACACGTCCCAGATCGCACGGCCAAGGGTGTTGGCATCCTGAATGCCGCGCCTGCATATGAAGCGCTCCCAGGCTTCACGCGGCCAGAGGGCAACCTCCGCTGCTGTGTCTACTCGCCCGACGGCCGCTTCTTCGCCTGGGCCTCTCCTGACCAGTCAGTCTCTTGCCGTGTTCCATTGTCCTTCTCTCGCTGACACGTCGTCTAGGGTGACTGTCGTTGACGCCGCCCAAGGCCACACGGTCGCGACTCTGCCCACCCAGAACGTCTTCGAGCTGGGCTTCTCCCCCCTTGGTACCTACATCATCACCTGGCAGAGACCCACCAAGGACGAGAACGGTGACGCCGTCAAGAACCTCAAGGTCTGGCGCACCCTCGGCGACGACGCCGACCGCCAAGTCGTTGGCCAGTTCGTGCAGAAGAACCAGACTGGCTGGAACTTGCAGTATACTTTGGACGAGGAGTTTTGTGCTCGTGCCGTCACCAACGAGGTGCACTTCTACAAGACGTCGGATCTGGGCACTGTCCACAACAAGCTGCGTGTCGAGGGTGTCCAAGACTTTGCTCTGTCCAAGGGTCGCAATGCCAACATTGCCGTCTTTGTGCCTGAGCGCAAAGGCATGCCCGCCCAGGTCAAGGTCTTCAACGTCCCCCACTTCACCTCGCCCGTCTCGCAAAAGACCTTCTTCAAGGCCGACAAGGTCCAGCTCAAGTGGAACAACGAAGGCACCAGCTTGATTGTCCTGGCCCAGACCGATGTCGACAAGACCAACAAGAGTTACTACGGCGAGACCAACATGTATATTCTTAGCTCCAGCGGTGCCTTTGATTCGCGCATCACCCTGGATAAGGAGGGCCCCATCCACGACGTCTCCTGGTCGCCCAACTCCAAGGAATTCGGTGTCGTCTATGGCTACATGCCTGCTAAGACGACCATTTTCAACCAGCGTGCTGTCGCCCAGCACAGCTTCAACCTCGGTCCCCGTAACACCATTATTTTCTCTCCTCATGGTCGCTTCGTCATCGTCGCTGGTTTCGGCAACTTGGCTGGTACCATGGACATTTACGACATGGAGAAGAACTACCAAAAGGTTTCGACCATCGAGGCCAGCAATGCCAGTATTTGCGAATGGTCTCCCGATGGCCAGCACATTCTGACCGCCACTACCAGCCCTCGTCTGCGTGTCGACAACGGTATCCGCATGTGGCACGTTTCTGGTTCGTTCCTGTACAACGAGGAGATGAACGAGCTTTACCACGTCACTTGGCGTCCCGACTCCATCGACAAACACCCTCTCGGCAACCCTCTCGCTAACGTTCCTGCTCCCCACGCGTCTGCTGCCGCCCACCTGGCCACTAAGAAGGCCCCTTCAAAGCCCGTGGGTGCTTACAGGCCTCCCGGTGCTCGTGGATCATCCACTCCTCTGCACTTCAAGCGTGAGGATGAAGGTGGTGCCGCTTTCATCAACCAGGGCATTTCCTCCGCTAACGTCGGTGCCAACGGTTTTGGATCTCGCCCTAGAAGACGCGAGGTCCCTGGTGCCGAAACTGCCGATCCCTCTGCTTCCGGTGCCGCTCCTGGCGGCGGTGTCAGTCTTGCTGGCGCTGACGGTGATGAGAACCTTAGCAAGGCTGCTCTCAAGAACAAGAAGAAGAGAGAGGCAAAGAAGGCCAAGGAGGCAGAGGCCAAGGCTTCTGGTCTTGCCCCCGAGGCTAACGGCGATGGTCAACAGCGCAGAGAACGCAGTAGATCAAAGTCTGGTCAACACGGTCCCGTGCGCGGCCAGTCTCACCGTGGTGATGCCCCTGCCACCCCCGCAAAGCAAGCACCAGCGCCCGCCGCCGCCCCTGAAGTCACCGTCAGCAGCCCGGCCGTCGAGTCCAGCCAGGACAAGAAGGTCCGCGCTCTGCTCAAGAAATTGCGCGCCATTGACGATTTGAAGATGCGCCAAGCTGGTGGTGAGAAGTTGGAGAACACTCAAGTATCAAAGATCTCGACTGAGGAGGGCGTACGCAAGGAGCTTTCTGCTCTTGGCTACAACGAGTAGTTGTAAGATTGAGAGAAGGAGCAAACGCCGTCTTATGCATAAACTGGAAAGTCAAAAAAGTTTAAATCTTCAATGATGGAAATGCGAAAATGATTCTTTCTTTCTTTCAATGTTTAGTTTCGGCAGCCTTCTCATGCAAGTGAAATGTTGTAGAGCATATTCTTGGAGTACAGCATGCAAATCAAGGACATGTATTCTTTGTTGTATCTACATGTCTTTTTACGTGATCTAACAAGATTTGAAGGCAAGTAGCTATTCTACAGTATAACCTAGGCCGGAAGAGTAGACTAACCGCAAACGCTAAATGTTTATTCACATCGATTAGTCAGTTTTTAACTCCTTTAACAACAATAGTTCCGCCGCCATGACATCAACAAGCTTCTTAAAGGCGGTGGTCACCACGCTCCTGCTAAACAGCTTGCTTGGGCCAATCAGACCAAGAAAAATCGACACTCCAATTCAGAAACAGCTGTGCATCACATCAACTACTTGCGATCTCTGAAGAAACATGACTTGAATTGTCCCCACTAGATTTGTCTCCGGAGAGAGTGCCATGAACAGTCACAAAGATCTTGGAATCCATGCTAGGACCACTGAGAGTTCCTTCCCTCACTCTCCTCGGACAACAGATCTCCTACCAAAGTAATGATTCTCGGCAGCATACTATTAAGCACTAGGTGTAGGGAGAGGAGATGTGATTGACAAGGCACCCTTGCATAGTGACCTCGTTACTTCCACTCTCGCCTTTCTGCGGCGACGACTACAAGTGATCGTCTTGTTCTTGTCGGCCTCCTACATGGCGTGGCCCTTGCAAGATTTGCCGGTGCTGTAGTGTTTCCACAGCATGTACTGGCTGAGGGCACCGATCTTGCAGCCGAAGGAGCATCTGTGCTGCTTCTTCTTGTACAGCGCTGTGCCGTGCAACTTCAACACATGCTTGACCACAGTGTCGATGTCCGTGGCAGTCTCCTTGAACACTGTAGCACACCCGTCCATAGGGCACTTGAACCGGGCGAGGGCGGCTTTGCGATGGCCCTTCTTCAGCTGAGGGGCGGTCTGGGGGATGTCGTGGTCTCCGTTTTTCAGAGAGACCGGGTCGGAATCCTGTGACTCCGAAGAGCCCTTGTCCGACGAGCCCTTGTCCGAGGAGCTATCCTGGACACCCACCTTCTGCTTCTTTGAGGCGCGCGGAAGTGGGTCGGACGCCTTGCGCTTACTGCACACGCGCTCACTTCTCCTGAGTGGCTCGTCGGTGGTCGACGAGGTCGGGAGGGTGGCCATGCTTGAAGAGACGCGTCCAGTGACACGACCGAAGTCGTCGTCGTGGGCTGCCGCGCTGAAAATGTTCAGTTAGATCAGTCAGACCTTGCTGTCGTCAAAGTTTGCGGTCTGCTTCTTCGCGGCGCCATCTGCTCGATCACACAGCGGTTGATGTCTGTCGAAAAAACATGGCATTCCAATTGACGTCTGATTTGATCACACAAGAATGCTGGCATCTCAAAGAGGCGAGGGTCGACCTTGGAGGGCTGGGTGGGAGTCGTCCTCGAGCTCGTCTTTGATGCCTGCCGCATGGAGTTTTGGATTGAGGCGGATTGTGGAAGACTTTTTAGAAGGGTTATCAGCCTTCCCAACTGCCGAAGACTTCTGCACTGTGACAATATAGGCAGCCTTCTTTGGACTGCATCCAGAGAGGAACGCACTGAGGCTGGACCTTTGCCTTGCGTGGGATTCCAGGCTCCTTGAAGTTGGTTGAGAATTTCTTCCCTTGAGCTGCGTAACGGATGTAACGAAGAAGCACCCAGCATCTGTTGATCGACTCTAGTTCATGCTCAGGGTGGTCATCGGACTCGTGGCGAAGTTTTGGCATCGTCAATTTGGTGGGATCGACGTTCAAGAACTTTCTGAGCTTGGGCAAGGCCTTTCCAAACTTTGCAATTGCCGCAGCTTGACGTGCCTGGCTTTCGCCAGAGGACAAGCCGGGCATGGCCTCGATATTCTCTTGCATGCGATGAAGAATGGCGGCGAGACGCTTGTGTTTCGTGTTGCGTTTTATGTGGTTCGTGTCACCATCAATGTATGCAAGCTTCTTTTCGGGGTCGTCAATCCCGGCAAAGTTCTCGTGGCCGTTGAGGTGAATCATGGCCTCGTCTACGCTCAAGTTGTTGGAGATCTTCTCGTAGTCGGCGTAAGCGTTGAGACTGGGCCATGACAAGGCAAAGTGTCGGAGATCGGTAATCGCTTCGTGGCCGAGATAAGCGGCTGTCTTGTTTTCAGTCTCATGGCAGAGGACGAAGCTGTGTGCATGGTCGGAATCGCCAGGGCTTTCGGGAGTGAGCTTCTTGGCCTTCTAGATATTGTTAGCCCTGATCGCAATCTGTTGATGCGCTGTAAACTTACTCTGTTGAGCCTCAGCCAGTCGTCTTGTCGACATCCTTGATGTAAGCAACTATGCGGGGCCTCTGAAGAACGTGTGGTCAACTCCTACTCTATGCCCTTTGTTTCGCTGGACGTTCTTCTCCTTGCGCCGCTGGGATCTACATCATCGTATATAAATGCATGATACCTATCGATGCCAAAGCAATGTCCAAGGAGAGATTTCATTCAAGAGCTCTCTGGCCACTTGCATCCCAACGAATCATGCCCGACCAAGAGAAAGCCAAACGACAGATTCAGCTCGGTCGCCAGGCGAATTTGGCTCGACGAGTGCTTTGTGAACAACTCGGCAACGGCGTATGTATGGAAGGAGTGAGGCTGCTTCTTGTGTTGTAGCCTTGGAACATAACGCTCTGCGACAGAGGCGGGAAGTTGACCTCAGGAAACGACTCTGCCAGACCGACCAAGATTCTCTTGACATGGCTCAGACTGCTGGCCACACCTCCTGGGGCAGTCGAGCTATAGCACACGATGCACACCATTCGGTCCATGGCATTGGGATCTCTGTTGTCGGATCTGCCAAGGAAGGTCAACTTTGCCTCATGTTCGGAGGCAACAATGTCTTCCACCTCGCGCGGCTTGACAAACTTTCCCCCTCGGAGCTTGAAGGAACGTGGCTGTCGTGGAAGGGTGAGGACGGGCGATTCTGGCCACGTGAGCGGCACTGTTCTGACGATGGAAGGCGCGATGCACGCACCTGATAAATGGCTTCGACTGCGCGTTGTCAACCAACACAGTTACATCAACATCTCTTGTTAACATCATCAATCAAGTCATCTGTTGCTCGTTGCCATCCATCCATTCATCACCGCGCTACCAACGACTGCCCCACCTTTGGTAGAGGACTTCATGCCCCTGATGATACGCTGCAGTGCGTACTTCTTGTAGGCGGTATGAGCATGAACCTCCTTGGCCGGAGGGTTTCTGTGCATCCTGAAACCAGCTCTGATACTGGCAACATACAGGCTTTGGTAACACATACGGAAGGATGAACCAGATTACCTATATCGATCGGATCCTCCAGTCTATTGTACTGGGTTGGACAGTTGAAAAACGGTGTCCAAATGACTTCTTGCTTGAGGAGAACGAAACAGGAGGCAAGTCTGTGATAAACTAGAAGAGAAACACCGGCATAGCAGACCGCTGTTACTTCAATCTACCACACTTATCAGATCTAGAATCTATTGAGAATATCTGAAGACCCACTAATGCCTAGGTACGTAGCTATCCCCATTGGGACGACTTGACTACGAGAGAAATGATACAGGAAGGGTGGAAGGAGGTCTTGCAGCCGTAAGTCAACGCGTTAATTGAATCCATGCCCAAGAGGCTTCCAACGTGTATAGGATAGCGGCGATCAGGTGGTGGCCATTGAAAGCTGGATACAGATGACTATCCAGATAATAAGGAGCAAGATTCAAGGCGGCATTGTCGACGTAGATAGAATTCATCAAGCCATCGAGTGTTGAAGCTGAGCGTTTTGGGCCTGCGACGGCTGAGCTCGGTTTCTTCTGGCGAGCGCTGCACTGGTTTCGAGGATAAGCATCTCCGCCTCGAGCTTATATTTAACGATGTGCCAAGACGTCGAACCTGCGGGTTTGAGCTAGATATCGCAAGAACTGACCAGATGGTGGATGGTATGCATGACAAGAATACTCTCATAGTCGAGTGTCTTCTGGAATCTGCGACTTCTGGGCAGCCTCATCTCTATAAGAAGATAGTCGCAATGGCAAAGGACGCTTTGGCGGTGTGTATGTTGTCGTCAGCCAAAGAGTCAGCCATGTTGGCTTTGAAGCTGAAATAGGCCATTTCTGTGCCATTGAGAGCATTTCATGTGTAGAGGAACTCTTATGAAAGGACTCTCCAGAACTGAGATCAATAGCCCAACAGGTTTGTAGGAAGTCCCAGAGTCATACATTCGACATTCGACATTCACAGAGACGAGGTTGCGATAGGCGAACATCGTACCTCGACAGAAAAGAACGTGAATCAGGCAGCCAACGTGCCGTACATGTAGTTCCCATGGCGGCATCTGCGGCTGTTCAGTCTCAAACCATCCCAGGTCCTGCTGTCGATCGACCGACAAAAGAAACATGATCGCGGAAGACAGTGCATTGCTGATCAGGGAAACATTTTCTTCTGCTGCTGCGAAGCTCCCTCAATGATACCTTAGTCGGTGCAAAATTGGAGACTGGTGAAACAAGGATGCATCAACGACAGACGTCAATGACAGAATCTGACTTTGGTTCGAGGCTTCGCTTCACAGAGCAGTCTTTCCGAGTCTTCGCTGGTCATCCTATGGTTGTGGCTTGTCTCTTCTAGCCGAAGATACGGATGGAGTTGGTCGATTAGGAAGAGTTTGACTAGGGCAAGGTCGAGATACAATACTCCTCCAGGACCATCGGCAATATTTGAGATATGATATGGCCAGAGCTTTAAAAAAGCAGAAGTCGGAAGAGCGGAATGGCGGAAGACGCATGGATCTATGCACTTACCCATGCGGATGATCGCAAATCTGACACTGTACGTGGGGTGATGCTGGAGCCCAATAGACCAATGCAGGAAGTATTGGCGAAAGACCTAGAATGCGAAGAAGCGCGAGGTACTCGAGCAAAGTGACTGAGAAAGCTCAAGCGACCAATAGATTGCTTCGGCTGGGTGATGAAGAATGCACAACATACAGATGAGGGTAGATGACTGCTAAGACACGACAGATTTGACGCCGAGCCGGTCTATTGGCCCAAGACGGATGGAAATTCGACTCTCCTATTGGCTTCCAGTCAGGTGGTCTTGAATGACAGAGGTATCGAGACATTCGTATATTGAATCCGAATGACCATGTCGAAATGCATCGGCCTGGTGCTTTGTCGTCAGCTGCTAGAGCCTTCCCTCGAAGGTCGCTTTATTGTTTCATATCATTCGAAAATAGTACGCGGTACACATTTACCCTAAGCCGTATTGACGGCTGTTCCTTCAAAACCTTGACGTGGAGCAACGAGTGCATGTTCCAATCTGATCCGAGGGTGTTTTTAGAGTCAGAATCTCTGTGTTTCGAAACCAGTGCTAAGCGGGGGCTGCGAGAAGCCAGTGTTTCGGGCAAGGACGCCTCCAACGTTCTTCCCCCAACGTCCAGCGAGAAGGACGAGCACCGAGCACTACCGTAGCCAGCAACTATCCAACATATCAAAGTGAGAATATACCATGATTTGTATCATGTCTGAAAAGCTGGAGTTGGACCGGCTTAAAGTATATTGCGTAGAAGATGAATGCATCTGGAGCAAGCAGAGGATGCCCCTGATCTGCAGTCGACGCTCGCTTGACCCGGAAAGGGTCTCTCCGGTCCACGAGCCCCATGCCAATCGACAAACCTCGTGGTTGGCCATAGAACAAAGTAGCCAAGCGCTTTCAAAGTAAGACCTGATCAAGCACTGCCACAGTAGAAGCACTCGATGGAGCGAGGGCTCAATTAAGATGAAGTCACCAATGTAAGGGAGTGAATGGTTAGCGCTCGATTGTGGGCGTTCGAGCTTGGACCAGGACAATCAGCAAACTCCTGGGCGTCTCGCTTGGTGCAACGGTTAACGAATCGCAGCTGCCTCTTTGCATTTCGCAGAAGCGTTGACGGGAATGCATGCCTGTTGGACTCTTGTTCTGACTACATCTACAATGAAGGTGCATGATTCCCTTTCAGACGTGCAACAAAGCGGTTCATCCACAAATTCACCGGCAGTTGTTCGACAACCATTTGCCAGCGACGCAAATAGCAGCGGATGATTTGCTTGTCTCCCGGAGATTGATGGCAAAGACGGCCATCGTCATTTCCCTTGATTGGAGGACTTCCAGACAGAGACATGCGGACTATGGGACAGACGGATTTGGCTCAGCCTGAAACAAATCTCGACGACGTCCACGAGAAAGACCTTCTCCGGTGAACGATCTCCCGCTTCTTGGACACCTCCACATGAAACGCCGACTGCAGTCTGCCCCGTGTTCTATGACTTGGTACCTGCATTAGACTGGACCTGAGTGGCGGCCATGCTTGGATCGTGGCTTGCTTGGTGAGCTACTGATGGCCATACAGGCGACAGCGGCGCATCAAGCTCGTGCCAGGTCACACTGACTCTACACCCGATATTCCATGCGACCAGGTAGATTGAGGTGGCGAGCTGTCTATAAGGCATGGGCCTGTCCCTCCAACACTGGCTCTTTCTGCTCATTCGGTTTTTCTTCTCTTCATATCCAGTCTATTCATTCTTTGTTGGAGAGTTAGAGTCATTCGTTTCCTCTACTCCGCTGTGTTTTGCACTATATCCTGGTCGATTGTCATCACACACCACGGCAGCTTCCTGTCAACACAATTAGTTCCCTCTCTCATCACTAAAACAGAGCGATGCAGCTCACATCTGCCACTCTCCTTGTGGCCGGCCTGGCCGCCCAGCAGGCTTCTGCTCATTTCCCTTGGGCTCTTGACGCCGGCAAGTTCAGCACTTGCAGCAATGCCGACACCCAGTGTTCGACAGAGCAGCACAAGGGTTACGACTGGACTGGTCTCACCATTGGCCACCCCGTCACCAGCTACGGTGCCAACACCTTCTCTGGCGGCTGGACTTGCAACAGCATCAAATCGAAGCGTGACGAGCTGACCAAGCGTACTTTCAACAACAAGTGCGTCTCTGGTAAGCTCCCTTCGTGGGGCTCTTCTGGCTCATCCAACAACGGCGCTGGTAGCCTTTCCATTGGATGCAGCGGCGAGAAGAACAAGTTCTCCATCTCTGAGATGCACATCTCTTCCACCTACAACACTAATGTCGACTGCCACTACAACATGCCTGATGGCTCGGTCTGCAAGCACAACGTTCCTTGCCAGGCTGGTGGTTCCATCATCAAGAACACTCAGTGTGGTGGTGCCATCTCGGTCTCCTTCTCTCACGGCAAGCCCAGCTCTGGTAGCCCTAGCTCTGACAAGGGTGACTGCAACCTTAACATCCACTCGGTTGGCTTCGCTTGCGGTTCTGGCTCGTCCTCTACCAGTGTCTCTGTTCCCTCGTCGGTCCTGATCCCTTCTTCCTCGGCTGTCTACTCGTCTTCCGAGTTTGTGTCTTTCAGCACCGCCTCGCCCGAGACCACATCTTCCGAGGTTACTCCCGAGACCACATCTTCCGAGGTTACTCCCGAGACCACATCTTCTCAAGTGATCCCCGAGACCACTTCTGCTGAGCTACCTTCAACCATTCTCACATCTGACACCCTCCGCAGCACCGTCGTCAGTTCCAGCGGTAGCATCGTGATTCCTGGAACCTCGGCTCCTTTCCCTACTGGCTACCAGAACCAGACCACCACTCAGCCTACAATCGGTAGCAGCTCCGAAGCTTCTCCTGTCGAGTCCACCTCCTCTTCGGTTGTTGTCCCCATTAGCACTGGCTACTACCCCTCGGTTGCTAGCAGCGTCATCGTCCCCGTGGGAACAGGATCCTCTCCTTCAAGCAGCGTCATCATTCCCGTCGGCACTGGCTCTTCCCCCTCTTCTAGCACTGGTGTTTACGGAAACAGCACCGTCGTCTCATCGGCTTTGACCTCGTCTGGCGCCAGCCCTGCGCCCTCGGCAGATTGCCCTGGTGTCGTTCCCAGCTGTTTGAACACTTACCTCCACAACACCAAGTGCGCCAACAACGCCGATGCTGATTGCTACTGCAAGGATGAGGACTTCATCAACAGCGTCTACCAGTGCATCGACGCCTACGGTGGTTCGGATGAGAACGTTTCCCAGGCCATGTCCTACATGGTTGGTATCTGTGCCAAGGCTATTCCCTCGAACCCTGCAATCATCACTGCCGTCCCTTCGAGCATTGACATCCAGCCTTCCTCATCGGCCGTCAATGCTGCCACTGGCTCTTTGAGCTCTGCTGTCCCTGTCGGCTCCGTGACCTCGGATGTTCCTGCCGGCTCTTTGACTTCTGAGGCCCCTGCCAGCTCAGCCACTGACTCGATTGTTTACGTTACCGATGTCGTCAAGAGTACCGTGACTACCTGTCCTGTTGGAGAGACGTGAGTTTAAGTGGCTCTATGCTATGATATAATTACTAACATTTTCTAGTATCACTGCTTCGGGCAGCACCACTGTTTTGACCGCTCCTTCGGTTGTGCCCACGGTCTACACCACAAAGTCGACCATCACTGCCTCGATCATCTCCTCGATCACAGGCGCCCTTCCTTCGGGAGAGTCTCCTTACGAGACCTCGCCTGTCCAGACTTCGCCCGCTGGAGCCTCTCCTTCCGAGGTTTCGCCTGCTAAGACCACCTCGTCAGCATCTGTCCACGTCCAGGTTCCCCACACGGTTACTCTGTTCAGCACTCAGATCGCCACAATCACCTCGTGCGCCCCTGAAGTCACCAACTGTCCAGCAACTTTGTCAACTTCTTTGATCCCTACTGGAAGCACAACTAGCAACATTTGGATCCCTGTCACCTCTGCCCAGGAGACCCAGCCTGCTGCTTCTTCGGGTGTCTACTCAGGTGTCGTGTCCTCCGCAGTCGAGGTTCCTGCCACATCTGCTCAAGAGACATCTCCCGCTCAGACCACATCAGTTGCT
Source organism: Aureobasidium sp. EXF-10728 (assembly GCA_023848605.1). NCBI lineage: Eukaryota > Fungi > Ascomycota > Dothideomycetes > Dothideales > Saccotheciaceae > Aureobasidium > Aureobasidium sp. EXF-10728. The sequence continues at coordinate 721,232 of SWBG01000002.1, read as the reverse complement.
ATTTCTTCCGGCATTTCTTCAGGCATCTCTTCCGGTGTCCTCTCGTCCTCGATTGAGGTTCCTTCAGCCTCGAGCCCTGTTTCGTCTGGTGCCTACGAGACTTCGCCTGCTGAGACCACTCCTGCAGTTTCCAGCGCTCCTTCGGTCCCCAAGACTGTGACTCTGTTCAGCACCAAGATTGATACTATCACCAGCTGCGCTGCTGACATTACGAACTGTCCAGCTCGTGTTTCAACTTCTCTGATCGCAACTGGTGTCACCACCGCACCTGCGGCTTACGAGACCGATGCTGTTCCCGCTCAGGTGCAGAGCACTGTCATTGTGACCGACGTCGTCAAGACTACCATTACTACATGCCCCGTTGGAGAGACGTGAGTTTTATTGTTTTTCATGCTTTGATGTACCTACTAATGTTGTCTAGTGTTACCGCTTCCGGCAAGACCACCGTGTTGACCGCTCCTTCGGTTATCACTTCTCAAATTACGATCAAGAGCACCATTTCGACCACCGTTCCTGCCCAGACCCAGACCGTTGTCTCGCCCGAGTCTTCTTCGGCCGATGCTGTTATGCCCTCGTCCGCTGCCGTCACATCCGCACCCCAAGCTCCCAAGACTTTGACCATCTACTCGTCGGTCGTGGCCACCATCACCTCATGCGCTCCTGACGTCAAGGATTGTCCTGCCTCGAGCACAGTTCAGTCTACTTCGTTCTACGCTGTCGGCACCACCGTCTCAGAGGCTCCCATCGTTCCTGGACCTTCTGAGGTTGCTCCTGCCACCACAGCCCCTGCAGTTGTTCCCAGCAGCTCTACCCAGCCCATGACCACCATCACATACTCTTCAGAGCTCGTGGTCCCTTGCACCTACACTGCTGGTGAATCTCAGGGCGCCACCATTCCCAACTCCATGACCACCTCGACCATCCACCGCACTCTTACCGTTCCCCAGGTTCAATTCATCACTTCGACAGTCGGCGGCAAGCCTAGTGTTGGTCTTACCTACCCTTCGGCCGTCCCTGCCACAACAACCCCTGAGGCCATGCCCACCAGCTCTGCCGCAGATGCCGCCACGCCCGCAGTCTCTGCTCCCGCAGTTGCCGCTGCTAGCTCAGGCTTCCCTCCCGCAGGTTCCGCTGCTAGCTCAGGCTTCGCTCCCAAGTCCTCGACCTTGGCTAGCACTTACAACACCCCTGCTCTGCCTACTGGTAGCCCCATCTCCTACACTGGAGCTGGTGCCAAGGTTGGTGGCTCGTTCGCTGGCCTCGCGCTCGCCGCCGTTGCCGCAATCTTTGTTCTGTAAATCTAGAGCATTGTATTACTGTACAAACATTTCCTTTCTCGTTTGAGAGTAGTGGAAGGGGAGGAGAAGATGTGGCGGATGTAATGGACGGAGTACCTCGAACCAAAAAAGCGCGCAATCGTCTCCGGTCTGGTATTGAAGAATGAATGTATAGCGTTGTTTTCAGCTTTCACGCACCCCCTCGTCACGTTCTGTCATTAGCAGAAGACGAACATTTCCTTTCACGACTTTCATTGAACAGTACGCCTAATTAGCGGCATTTATTTCCTTTATCAAAAACAATACTCCGATTTCAAACCATTTCGAACTCAGCTCCCAGTATCAATGTGAAAGTGTCCCGTGTCAATATGACAGACCGTCATACGAACCGCAGTTCGACGACAATCATAGAAGATCAAGTGTACCTTGGCTGGTCTGGATGTGAGTTGTTCGACAAGCGGTAAGAAACAAAAGGCAGACAATTGGCTGATGGAAGGCTGCATCGATGACCAGTGAAAAGTTTAGAATTGACCGTGCAGTATTGTTTGACTACACGTCCAGACTCAGCTTCACAGCCGAAGAGTGACAGAATTGCACAACCACCCTCGTCTTCACTTTTCGAAGGAAGTAAGCCCTACGATACCTAACTTGTCGGTCACTTTCGACCGTCACTCATCATCTCTCAACTCTCTCTCGTCATCTGTTGACCATCCTCTTTCAGCTGTCAACCACCACCACCACCACCAAACAACCCTCAACATCGTAAGAAATCCAGTTCCGGTACACTCTACATCGTACTCATATTTTCCGAATTCAGCATCATGGCCAAGTTCAAGAAGTGGCACCAGAGGCGCCAGAGACAACGAAAGCAGCTGAAACTTGACATCGAATGGCAGAGTGTTGTGAGGTCGTACTGTCGCAAGCGTCATGTCTAAGTGTTTGAAAGCCGATGCAAGGCTGACCGAAGGATGCATGATGGGTGTATGATGGTTGATAGCAGCTGATGCAATGTGGCGATTATGCTTCAAGAGACGAAATACCTCCGGCAGCTGTCTGTAGTCGACAAGCTGTATCTGATACACAAAGCAGGTGCTGGCCACATTGGCATGAGCCTGATTGATGCTGGTGACCCGCTGCTTTTTCTTGATTGGAGGTAGCTTCAGCCCGGGGATGAGACTGAGCTGTGCGAGTGCGTTGACAACATCCGCCGAAGGCTTGCAGAAGAAGGTAGGAGAAAGCTGCAGAGCAAAAGTCACAGTTGGACAACGGCAGCCGCCAGTAGTTGCAGTGTCGACATCGAAGTAAATTATGTTGATGCGAGACGCAGATCGGTCATCGATGCTGTTCATGTTGTCGTAGAGAAGAGCTAGTTGACGATGGCCGAACAAGACCCTGCCACGTCGTGAATCGACAAAGTGCGGGACAAAGGTAAGCTCGTCATTGACCAAAGACCACACTCCGCATCGTAGATGAGAGAACTCGAAGCTGGAGTTCGCATTGTGGCGGAGAGCAGGGCGACTCTGGGTGGATACGACTGATTGTGCGGCTCTCGACGTGAGACTACGAAGAGTGTATTCATCCGGTTTGTTCTTGGACTCGGCGCAGTTGATATATTGGCCATTCATATTGAGTTGAACCAAGGGTCTTCGTTGACCATTGATCTTTCCGTACTTCTTGATGAAGCGCTTGGCTTTCTCAGCATCAGCAACTGTCAGCTTTGCACATGCCTTGTTACCCAGCTTCTCGCACACGAAGCTGGTGATGTTAAATTCGGCAAGACGTGATTGCATGAATCTTCTCAGGTCGCGCTCTGTGCAATGCGGAGGGATGCGAGTGATGAAGACTTCCATGGTGAAGGTTGTTATGCGCTGTCTTAAGCTTACGCACAGCGTGCGCTTCAAGTGTTGACGATCAGGACGCTGGACTGTATGCAGAGGAGATTAACTTTGGACAGGAAGGAACGAGAAGGAAGAAGTTCCTTCACTCAGAGGAGGAGCGACCAAAGAGATCGAGAAATGGCCGGCAGCCTCTGAATGGCGGTCAAAGTGAAGAAAACGCGATTGAGATTGTAGATGCGACACAAACAAAGTCATCTGTTCAATTCAGTGTGAACATGCAGTCGGCCGTCGCATGCATAGCAGCGGCACAGCTTGCCTAAATATGCTGTGTAACATTGTGGCCACGGCGGCGCAGGTCATGTCTATATTGACCTGTCCAGACACAGTGTCAGCTCTGCTCGATATGCTCAAAACTACGACCGTGAACTGCCAATTGCATGGTACGAAGTAGGCAGGATGACAAGATGAAGTCAAAATGCCCATTACGCGATGGAGAGCTGAACGGAGTTTGCCGCGCGTCATTTTCGCATTGGCCCCTTCCTCTTTAAAGGTAATGCACTTTCCCGCTGTCCTGCAGAGCTGTCTTGGCTAATGACCAGACAAGTTACCTATCTGTATGCATGTATACGCGTTTGGAACTGTGATCCAGATATATCAAGCTCAAGAGCAGCGATATGACTTATCAATAAGGGCCGGCACTGAGTGAGCAACTCGATGCAGCGTCACAGCTGTAACACTGAGACATACAAGTGCGCCAAGGACTGTAGTCTTGAACAATTCCAACATGATGCACTTGGATCGATATTCAGCCTGATCATCGTAGAGAAGGAGCAATTTGGTTTCCAACGTCCGCGGCTTTAGGACTCTGGAAATCTCAAGAGCCTCAAGGACCCCAGGTACATGGTACTTGTGGAGTAGATACAATGTTTGACTATGGATATCCTAGGCTCCCGTGAAGAACAACTTCGAAGCAACAACCACCCTAACTCGTGCTCATCATGGTCGCAGACATGGTTGATCATGAGCTTCGCTCGGATGCACTGCGACTCGCCACCGAAGATCATGCGACAGGGAAAGTCGAATCGCGCAAGTCTTCGTCTCAAGACCAGAGTACAGCAGAGGAAACCCTAGAAGAGGATGCAAATAAAGGAGGTCTAGGAGTTTACTTTGTAAGCACATGAACTGACAGGTTCCTCTCGCAACGGACTAATCATCTCTGTCATCGATAGCGAATCTTTCGATATGGTGACAGCTTCGACTATGCTTTATATGCTATTGGAATTTTAGGTGCTGTTGTAGTCGGTGCTGCCTTACCTCTAATGACTCTGGTATTTGGTTCGTCGACCAGTTCTTTCAATGGCTACGCAGTCGGTCAAGGCAGCTCGAATCAGTTCCGAAACAACATCAACCATTTGGTTCTCTACTTTGTCTATCTCTTCGTCGGTCGTTTTGTCATTGGTTATGTGGCAACCCTCTGCATTTGTATTGTTGCTGCCAGGACCACCAATGCCCTGCGGAAGGCGTTCCTGGAAAGTCTACTCAGGAAAGGGATATCCCACTTTGACTTGCAAGGCAATGGATCTGCCGCGACACAGGTCACAACGAATGGTCATCGCATCAATCAAGGTGTTGCGGAGAAGCTGTTCTCACTCGTCATGGGCATCTCGTTGTTCTTCTCGTCGTACATCGTTGCGCTCGCCGTACAGTGGAAACTTGCTCTCATCACAATGAGTATAGTGCCAGCGATTGTGCTTATCACAGGAGGTTGCATCGCCTTAGATGCGCCTATAGAAGCCCGGATTACTCGAATATACTCCCGCGCCGCAACGCTGGCACAAGACGCTCTCAGTTCCATCAAGACCATACACGCGTTTGGAGCACAGGAAAAGATTGTGGAATGGTACGACGAATACCTACAAAAAGCACACAACGAGGGAAAAAAGAAGTCACTATTATACGGTGTCTTGTTCAGCGGCCAGACCTTCCTCGTCATGTCGGGCACCTCGCTTGCATTTTGGCAAGGCTTTCGGATGTTTCGAAGTGGCGAGATTGCGAATGTCGGTACTGTTCTTACGGTTATCCTGAGCGTCACACTCGGAGCGACATCTGTGCTACTCATAATGCCGCAGATACAGGCAATCACAAATGCTTCATCCGCCGCTGCAGAGCTGTTTGCCATCATCGACAAGCCATCTATGCTTGACCCTCTCTCTTCCGAGGGCAAAACACCCGACACCTGTGTCGGAGACATCGAGATTTGTAACTTGTCTTTCTCATATCCTTCGCGGCCCACGGCGCCGGTGCTCCAAGACCTTAGCTTGCGTATACCAGCGGGCAAGACGACCGCCCTTGTTGGACCTAGCGGATGTGGTAAGTCAACTCTGGTCGGGCTACTGGAACGATGGTATCAGCCAACCTCAGGTCAGATCCTGCTGGATGGTCACGATATCACTACATTCAATACAAACTGGCTACGTACACATATCAGGCTCGTACAGCAAGAACCAACACTGTTCCAAGGCACGGTAGCGTCTAATGTCGCCAAAGGCCTAGTAGGAGAGCAACTGAACATGACTGAGGAGCAGCAAATGCAGCTTATCCAGGATGCTTGCATGGCAGCAGATGCACATGACTTCATTCAGAAGTTCCCCGAGGGTTACGATACACAGCTTGGAGAGCGAGCAAGCATGCTGAGCGGCGGGCAGCGACAACGCATCTCCATTGCAAGAAGTATTGTGGCCGACCCAAAGATTTTGCTTTTCGATGAAGCGACGAGCGCACTAGACCCACGCGCAGAGAGGGTTGTTCAAGCTGCGCTCAATCGTGTTTCAATCAACAAGACAACACTGATCATTGCACATAAACTCGCGACGGTCATGGCAGCTGACAACATCGCGGTCATGACCAGTGGGAGAGTCGTCGAGCAGGGCACACATAGTGAACTCCTCGAGCGAGACGGTCTCTATGCGGCTATGGTTCGTGCTCAGGACTTGGGAGCTGGAACCTTCGAGACAGAGGATCATGTACTACCGCAGAAGTCGGGAGTAGGTGGCAGCGACGAAAAGACAAACTTTTCAGTGGACGCTTCCTCGACCAAAGAAGTACGAGCAAAGTCGAACGCACCACCATCTGAGACAGATAAACTCGTTGCCGGCACTCTCAACTTTTCGCTCATCAAATGCATTCTCATCATGCTCAAAGAACATCCAGACTTATACCCATGGTACGTACTCATCACATTGGTCTACTTGACCGTAGGTGGCACCCAACCAGCCCAAGCCATCATATTTTCCCGCCTCATCCGAGTTTTCACCCTCGAAGGCTCAGAAGCCAAACGACAAGCCGACTTCTTCGCCCTCATGTTCTTCGTCCTGGCTCTCGTGAATCTTGTTGGCTACTTACTGATCGGGATATCCTACAACACGCTAGGTCAAAAGCTAACCCATCGTTATCGCCGAGAGATGGTCGAGCGCATCATCCACTTCGACCAAGACTTTTTCGATCGGCCTGAGAATTCTTCTGGCGCGTTGACTGCCAAGTTGTCTTCTGTGCCGTCTTCAGTACAGGAGCTCATGTCGGCAAATCTTGGTCTGATGCTCAATGTCATAGTCAACATTATAGCTACCAGCGTGGTAGCCCTTGCTTTTGGCTGGAAACTAGGTCTCACACTGGTCTTTGCTGGTCTCACTGTCATTGTTGCTGGTGGGTATATATGTATCAGACTGGATCAAAAGTTGGAAGCGTCGACAGAGGAACAATTCGCAAGTAGTGCTGGTTTGGCCTCTGAAGCCGTGTCCTCTATCAGAACTGCCAGCTTCCTCGCTCTCGAAAAGTCTGTGGTGCGCGAATACAGCGAAACTCTGGACGGTATTGTCAATAAGGTCATTCGCAGTCTGGTAAGTGACAGTCAAACTCGCACTGACACTTTACTGACTTGTCCTCATTGAAAGATGGTAACTCTGATCCCATATGCCTTGTCCCAATCAGCTGATTTCTTGGTCATGGCACTCGGCTTCTGGTACGGATCAAGACTGATCACAGAGGGAGACTACTCCACAACCCAATTCTTCGTAATCTTTCTCTGCGTCATCTTCGGCGGCCAAGGAGCAGCCCAATTCTTCGGCTACACGACTTCAATCACAAAGGCACGGGGTGGTGTAAACTACATCCTCTGGCTCCGCACCATCAGACCTCAAATCTGCGAGACAGACGAAAACAAAGGCAAAGGACCGCAAAAGAACGCTGTAAATATGCAACTCGAAAATGTCGATTTCCAGTACAAGCAACGCAATGTCGCAAAAGTTTTGAGCGACATCTCGATGAAGATTAGTGCGGGAACCTATGTTGCGTTTGTCGGACCCTCTGGCTGCGGCAAAAGCACCGTTATATCTCTTCTCGAGCGCTTTTACTATCCTACATCTGGTCGCATTACACTAAATGGCGATGACATCTCTCTCATGTCGCCGAAACGGTATCGAAGCTGCATGTCATTGGTCCAACAAGAACCGCCATTATACATTGGGTCTGTACGTCAAAATATCACCATCGGACTCGACTATGATCCCTCCGATGCAGAAATCTTGGAGGCTTGCCGTCAAGCTAATGCTCTGGACTTTGTCACTTCGTTACCGGAAGGACTTGCAACACCGTGTGGTTCACGTGGTTTACAGTTTAGTGGAGGTCAACGTCAACGTATTGCTGTTGCTCGGGCACTCATTCGCAAACCTTTGCTGCTGCTCCTTGATGAAGCAACGTCTGCACTGGACACACAGAGCGAGCGTGTGGTACAGAAAGCCCTGGACGAAGCGGCTGCTGGCAGGACTACTGTCGCTGTTGCCCATCGTCTGAGCACTATCAGGCACGCTGATGTCATTTTCGTAATCGAGGATGGCAAGATTGTCGAGATGGGAACGCATGAAGAGTTGCAAGGATTGAGAGGAAAGTATCATGCTATGTGTCTGGCCCAAACCTTGGATCAAGTTTGATCGTTGTGACTATGCTTTGCGCATCTCGCGAAGGTTTATGATCCGTATTCTCGCGTGGTAACCAATTTCCTCGACATCTTCCAAGACTCTCTGATGAGAATCCAGTTCTTCCTCCATATCTTGAAAGTTGTCAATAGTTTGGGTGTTCGCAAATCCGGCCGAGGTGGCGCGAATGGCAGAGGTGAGCTGGAGATAATTGCCCTCTTCACAAGCCTTTGCGTGATAGTCCTGAGCTTTGCGACGCAAATCCTTGAAGCGATACATCGAGCTATCGAGAGTGTTTAGGATCTTCTGCCTCAAGAGAGCCACGGTCTCAAATTCAGGATGGCTTTTGAACGGTTCGTGTTCGAAGTAAAAAAAGAGTCGTGGTTTGACCGAGACCGAGACATCAGGACGCGAAGTAAGACGAGCGAAAGGTGCAGCAGCGATAAAGATGTGAAGAGCGTCTTTTTCGCATTCAAAAGGATTGTAATTAGGCCAGTCCCTGGAAGCAGGGCTGAGAGCCTCAACATCCACAAAGCGAATGTTCGGCAGTTTGAGATTGATCAAGTCGACAAGCATTCTCATCTCCTTAGCAGACAGATATTCTTTGGTATCGATGATTCTCAGATGCGTGTACAGGGCGCAGATCGTGGGAGAGAGCCTTGCTAGGAAAATTGAGAGAAGCCTTGAGATGGGGTAGCCGAGCACAGGCCGGCGGAAGATGCATTCCAGTTGTGATTTGGCGTACATGAAAGGTGTTGCATCAATGTAGTTTGTTCTGCAGGTTCTGGCGAGCGACCACAGATCCCTGTAATCAAGGTGCATGATCAAAGATCTGGGGGGTATAGTATTTCGTTCGATATCAGCGCACAAGAGATTGCCAGATGTGTCTACGGTGTACGCGATTCGGGAACCATTTTTGATGGGATCGATGAGCATCTCATTGTAAATGAGCAGCCTGAGTTCGAGTGGCAGGTCCAAAAACTTTGCCATCGGATGGATTGCTGTGGCAGGAGGTGGAATCGGAACACGAGTAGCACGAACGAGTTGCTGGCTGAACAGGAGATTATGAATGTGGTAAGATAAGCTGAGTGGTTCGATATGTGCTCTGACTTTAATAGTGATAGTGTGTTGATGTGTGTCAGCGATGTTTGTGTTTGGATACGCTCTCATCTGTAGAAGGTGCGGAAGCAGCAGTCTGAGGAAGCAGCAGTCTCAGGAAGCAGCAGTATGGAACCGCCCGCTAATGCCTAACTATTGCACCAAAAATATTCCTCCCGCACCGCAGAACAGCAAGTGTAGTGCTCGAGTGTTTACGACATGCTTCGCTCCTTCCATGGTCACCCACAAAGCTCTATCAAACTTGATTATATCTTTTTTTTTTCAACCCTTGCTGCTTTGGACAGTCTTCTGCAAGCCCATAACAACTACTCTAGATCAATGGAGATCAAAATCACAAGAGCTGAAAGTGTTGATGTTCTCGAGAGACGTTCTCGCTGCGGTTATCACGACAACAACGAAGCAGATATTTCTTTCGTGGGCGCGGTAACTTCTGGTTGTCAAAATCACTGGATCGAATATAGTTTTTGTTCGTGTCCATGTGTGGACATGTATGCCATTAGCCTTGAGGAAACTTATTCCTGTCGGTGTTTGTCTAGGCTATTCGCATCTTCGTTTTTGTCTCCCTCGCCTTTCACCAATGTACGCTTTACTGTCTCGTCCAAGATCCCATGCTTGCAAACTACAATATCCGAGTCTGCCTCTCTTCTTCCCCTTCGTCATGATCCTCTTGCTCTGCGATCTGTTCTTTGTGTCCTTCGATGTCGACAGTAGCAATATACCAAGGTGTTCCAGATCCAGGGAAGCCCGGGAACCTGTTATCGCGACGGCCCCAATAGAGTGACTTCTCAACGCTCATTGGATGCTTCTCCATCTCTGCCGCCAGAACTGTCAAGCACTCTTCGTGGCCCGACAGTCCTTGTTGTATGAGAGCCTCCAAGTAATTCATTCTTTTGCGCAGATGGATGCACTGGAGATAGAGCGGATTTCGCGACTCCGTCAATCGCTTCTCGACCGCGTCGAAGATGGTCATGAACTTCATTGTGACCCATGTGTAGTCGATTGCTGAGAGTGGGATTTTGCTGCAGACATCGTTGACAATATCCCATTCGGCAAGGACTAATTGACCAAGACCATTTGGTCCGTACTCACTGTGTCCAAGTCTTTGTGCGCTTGCAGCGATTTCACTGGATTCGGGTGTGCTGGAAGCGCCAGCAAACGCATTGTTGAACCTGGTGGCATTCTCTCTGTAAAGTCGAAGGATGAGGTCGTCCTTGGAATCCTCGCCCAGCTTGTCCCTATCCCAGACCGTGGCAAGTGACTTGAGTAGTGAGAAATCTGACTCACGATTCTCCACCAATCTTGCTGTATCCCAATCAGATTCGTGGTAGACCAGCAACTGTGACTTGCGCCGAAAGATAAAGTTGCCGTCTACACTCAGTGCGTCCTTCATATCCAGGCATACTCCGATGACCATCTCAGGGTCACGGTGCTTGTACTTCGCAACTCTTGAAAAGCCGCGACTTTCCAATTCAGTCCTTGCTCGCGAAGAAAGGTCAGAAGGATGAGGTCCGTGGGGCGCACAATTTATTGTCAAAAACGACAGTAGTTCATCAAACTGCGTCATGTAGCCCTTTTGAACCAGCAGCTCCTGAAGCCGAAGCATTGCAAGCACTTCTGTGCTCGTGTCCCAGCAAAGCATGCTCAGGCGATAGGAAATCTCAAGCGCTTCTACCAACCCAACACCACAGAGGAATGGATTGTACTCCCATAGTCCGTTCTGACTGTGCTTAGAGAATCGCGATGACACTTCATTGGCAAAAGCACCAGCTGACTTACCCAGCCAGTCTTTAAGCTGTACTGAAAGTCGGTCGAGTAGCATCCAAGTGATGCGGAAACATGCGAGTTTATCGCCTGAGCTGCTCTGGTACTCCTTTAGACGACTTGAAAGAGCCGCGGCACCCGATAAGAATCCACTATCCTGATTGCCGAGGAAAAGTTCCAAGCATTCTGTGGGCGAGGCTTTTCCTGGAGTTGCTTTCGTGAAGTGACCATACTGTCTTTGCATACCAGGAGCCCAGCCACGTGATGCTGTAAAAGAGTCTATGACACACTGTAGCTGGAAGACATGATGGGGGAAAATCTGGGATTGAACGTCACTCCCTGGCTGTTGCATTGCCAAAGTAGTGATGACTTCCGCGAAACGTTCCATGCCAAACAGCTTACGCGATCTGTGATATGGGGTCTTCACAGACCACTCGATCGTTTCATATGCCTGACGTTCAGTGGTGATCTTGTTCTCTTGGATCACGATGTGGGAGAAAACATTAACCAAATCGTAGAGCCAGTTGATGGTGTATGATCGACGCCATGCTATTCTCTCTTGCATATTGGCTTGTTGTAGGTTGAAGTAAGGATCCCAATCCGACAGCTTTGCCTGCATGCGTTTCGTTGGTTTGCCGGTGCGATTCTTCTGATAGTCGATCAAGAAATCGAGAAGATCTTGGTAAATGTGCATGGAAAAAGCTTCTCCAATCTCGGGGTTGGATAAGAACAGATCCTCAAGGTCATCGTGGTTGAAGTCGCGAGTCATTGCTTGGTACGTGTCAAAGCCTGATGGAAACTCGACGAACACCGCCAATGCTGTCTTTCTTATCATCGTGATCGCCATCTCAGATACCGCCCCGGCGATCGCACTGTTGAAGTCTTCGTAGGCGACATTGAGCCATCTGATTTGGACATGTTCGCGCAACTTCCACCACTCCACAAACACAGAGACCAAGGCCATTCTGTAGTCAGCAAGAACACTCTCAGGTCCATCAACAAGGCAGTAGTTCTCCAATGGCACATCGAGCACGGCTTGACTATTTGCTGTTCTTTTTCGTTGAGTTTTCTTCTGCTTCGATCTGTGATTGCGCTTGGCCTTGGAAGTCCTGTGAGAATGCTTCGTGGCTGGCAGCGTCTCTGAATCAGCTTCGTCGTCACTCACGTCGTCTGCACACTGGTGGAGCTCGAGGGCTGAGAAGACATTGGAAAAGATAAACTCCTCGATCTCTTCGTTTGAATGGGGCTCATCCAGTTCGGTGGCTCTTTTGGAAGCCCATTTAGAACCTCCAAGAACTTGGAAAGCTTCTGTCAAACGATCAATGAAGTACTTGTGGGTTTCATTGCTCTTTTTCATCTCGTTGTCTTCGTAATTTGATGTCATTTGGACAAAGGCTGCGTGTGCTGAAGAACGGGCAGATATGACCGAGTGAAGCAGTCGGAATATGGTCGAAGGGATTTGTTGTTGTGACAGTCGTGATGCCACCAATCTTGCCATATTCACGAGCTCTTTGGTTGTGACTTGGCCCGTGGTGTTTACAGCAGCCTCGACATCATTCTTTTGACTTTTTGAAGACTGCAGGATAGTATTTGATGTATGACAGAGCCACCAGAGAATGTACCTGGTTTGTTTCTTGCAGGTGAGGTAGGTGTTGTGGTCAGACATGGCGAGATACCACTGTCTCTAGCGCAGTTGAGTGGTCTCGTGAATGGCGTGAGTGATGGAAGGGATCATGTGCGAGTTTTCAGTGTGGTCTCCAGTTGTGAGTGCAGTACAAGGAGACAGGCGTTTGGGTGTGCGTGGAGTGATGTGTGTCGACGTTGCGGACGTGATGAAGAGTTCCGGCGAGTGCACTCGACGATGCGAGTGAATGTCCAGTGTGAGTTGACGCAAGTTCAGTGTCAGCCGGAAATATAGACAACCGGGTTATGGTGTCTACTGGGACCCGTGAGACTGCTTCCAGGTCTGTTCCCAACGAGCAAAGATCTTCAAGAGTCAAAGACAATGAATTTGCTCACGATCAAACCAAGTTGGATGAAACTTCGTGCACAGAGTCCAGTCGAATGTTCTGGTCGGCCTCAGCACTATCTCTTCTTGCTTCTGAAGATTAGAGACAACTTTCTAGATCCAGTGTTCTTCTGGAGAAGACTGTTCCTTTTCATAGCCGAGAATCTGGACTGCTGCTGTACCTGAGTGAGATTCTACTGATCAACAGTTCAAAGTAGCTATACATTGTGCAAAAGGTTTCTATTTGCTCAGAAGACTCAAGATTATGATCTTGAGCCCAGTCGATTGTCGACATGGTCGTAACAGCTTCATGCTTGACTATCTTTGCCAGTGAATGAGTTTATCCGAACTCATTGGGAAGAAGGCCAGAATGTGAGTAGGAAAACACCTGGCATCGATCTGTATGCATGGAACACAACTTGCAAGGTTGATAGTTCACTGTAGGAGATCCGGTGAAGCGCCTGCTGTTCAGCTTGCTGTCTGGCAGGGTGATGGATGAATGGCATTTGGACGGTGAACACGAGTAGGTGAAGTATGGTAGAGCAGGTAGTCAAGAAGTTGACGCTTTGTGTCCGTGCACTTCCTGATTGTTCCTGCCTCTTTGTGACAGTGGAAGCCGCGCCATAGAGGCAACATTACACAACCAGACTAGAACGCAAGGAGGTGAAAGACGAACGCTAGCTTGCTTGGATTTTCTGTCGCATACGCTCTACATCTTTCTTCCAATGGTATTTCTCTTAGCTTTTGATTAATCAGAGGGGACCCATATCTTTGAGAAACACGAACCCCAAACCAGCAAACCTCCCAAAACTGAACACACTCGCATCAAACCCCAATATCGAGGTTCGTCTAGACATGCAATCCGTCTTGGACGTTTATTGAGGGGCGGGAACGCCGTGAGTCTGGCCCTGAGGGGCAGTACCGGCAGTGAGGCCAGCAGGAGCGTCACCAGGGAGGCCGTGGCTGACAGAGGCATCAGCATTCTCAATGACATTGTCGCCAGACTTCTTCTCCCAGGCAGCGGGCTTGACCCACTGCGAGTCTTGCCAGGGGCCGGCATCGGACAGCTCACAGCCGGCGGGGCACTGGCAAGAACCGCCAAACTGCTTGGGCAGATTCTCCTTAGGGATCTGAGCGAGCAGTTCCTTCTCGTAGCCGCTTCCGAGAACGTGGATCTTTGCGACGGTGACGGGGTCGAGGAACTTCTTGACCATGCTGAAGACGGATGAGAAGCCCCAGGGAGCGTTGATCAGGTAGAGCTTGCCCATGCGCTCGGGGTAGTAGTTTTGGGAGATGGCAGAGGCCTTTTGCACGTATCCGTAAACGCTGCTAACGTTGGTGAGACCGACGCCCTTAAGGTCCATGATGGTGCAAGAGGTTTCGAGGAGGTGGCCGGACTTGCGCGAGCAGGCGGGCAGACGGGGGTCGGCGACCTTCTCGTACTCGACGACCAGGTTCTGCAACATGCGGTCTTCGGAGGTAATCTTGTACATGGCGGTGAGGTTGATCTTGCCGAGCTGCTCAATGTAGAGAGGGCGGCCGTCCTGTGTCGCGGTCAGTTGGTGATGGCTCAATGTTCCGAATCCTGAAGGCTACGTACCTTGTCGGTCTTGTGGTAGTACTGGGGGTAGTACTTGAAGACCTCGGTCTTCTCCTTGTACTCGAAGGTCTGCAGCAGGTGGTCGACGCCGCCACCGAACTCCTTTCTCCACTTCTCGCAGTCGACGAACCTATGGCACTTGTGTTAGCTCTGGGTCATGCGCTGGCACTCGACGAGACATACATCTGCTTAGCATGTTCGACGTTGAACTTTCTGGCGCGGAGGAAACGGAGCATGGTCAAGGTGTCGAGGCGCTCGTGGAAGCCGGCCTGCTCGAGGGCAGCGCGGAGCTGGTGGACTTGGGCATCCTGCTCGGGTGTGGTGTGGCCGGGGTGTCCGCTCTGGTTGGTGTTGGAGACGGTGGGGAAGTCGTAGTGGTCGTACTTGGGGTCCTGGGCGATTGCGGCCATTGTAATGTGCTATTCCAGCTGTCGCTGTCGGTTGCTGTATGGAAAAAAGGGGTGACTATCGTCGATTGGTAGAGGCAACTAAGGAGTGTCCGGAAGTGTTGCCGAGTGTTTTGGTCAGAATGGTAAGACACAAGGACGGGAATGGAGAAGGATGTTGTTGGGTAGAGAGAGAGTGGAGTGGATTATTTTGTTTGGTAGGGGTTCTGGCTTCGGGCTTTGGGCCTTCTGGCGTGTCCTCATGCAGAGACGCCCCTCATTCTGAAGCCGCCGCCGAAATGACGATTTGGCGTTGATCAAAGCTCAACCTGTCCGCCCTTCCAATTACAAAACAACCACCACGTCTCTATCTCGAACATACGCTCGAAATAGTACATGTAGACACGCAAGCACGAGATTCCAAAAGAGACACAGGCATTTCTTCCAAGATTTACTAGTGACCAATGTTACTTGCTACCGATGGGACTGCTAGCCAACCTGCCTTTGCCCTTGTCGTGCTCCAACAATAGCGCCTCGTTCTGTGCACTCTCAGCTCCAGCCAGCGTGTCGAGATCATCGTCCGTGAAGCCGCTGTAGCCCGAAAGCATCGAGCTGCTTCGTCCTCTGACTTGAGTCGCACCGCCATTGCTCAAACTTCCGAACCCTTGACCAAACCCTCCACCGAACATGTTAAAGTCGAATGCGCTGGGTTGGTGATTGGGAGGTCCGTTGGTTCCAGGGAGGTTGCCTTCGGGTGTAGGAGGTCCGGAGAGAGTCTGTTGCTGTTGTACGACAACATTGCTGAGGTATTCCATGTGTGCAAATGCCTCATTGGCCCGGAGAGTGTTGTCTTCAGCATCCTTGTTGCTTTGCTGGGTCCAGTATACGAGATTGGCTTCTTGACGCTGATACTCG
Source organism: Aureobasidium sp. EXF-10728 (assembly GCA_023848605.1). Taxonomy (NCBI): domain Eukaryota; kingdom Fungi; phylum Ascomycota; class Dothideomycetes; order Dothideales; family Saccotheciaceae; genus Aureobasidium; species Aureobasidium sp. EXF-10728. The sequence goes on along the minus strand of SWBG01000002.1, from coordinate 705,358 downwards.
GAGAGTCTATTGGCTCGCTCCTGGTCGTGCTTTTGCCTGGCGCTCATGTCGGCTCTCTTCTGGTTGGTCAGGCGGTCGAGTTGCTCCGTCAGCTTGCCCTTGCGAGTACTGAGTCGTTCACGCTTCTGAGCAGCCGAGGTCAATTCAGACGTGACTTGCGAGATTTCACGCTGAGCTTGAGATTTGGCAGTTTCAAGGTCGGCCACAGCAGCAGACTTCTTGTCACAAGCAGCCTGCCAAGCGCGTTTCTTCTCATTGTACTCGCGGAGCTCGGCCTGAGGGATCTCGCCAAGAGCGTCAGTCTCATCCTTCAATGCAGCCGTAGCTTCATTTGCTTGACGCAGATGCTGGGTCAATTGAAGGATTCTCTGTCGCTGGCGTTCATCCTGACCTCCACTAGAAGCAACCTTGGCGTTGAGCTGATCAATCTCTTTGCGTACGGCAGAAGCGGCGTTCTTGTGATCGCGGCGCGCACGCTTGAGCTTGTTTCTGGCATCTTCACGTTTCATCTCGGCGGCGGCAATGGACTGCTTCAAGGTTGAGATGGGCGATAGTGGGCGGAGAGATTGCGGTTGAGGAGGTGCGGTGACAATCGAAGTCTGCTCGGTGCTGGGCGCAGGCAGGGTAACAAGGCTAGTGCTACACAGAACGCTCTGGTCAGACATGCTGATCAGCTCACAGCTGTAGTTAGTCAAAGGAGTCAAACCAAGTATCTCACCATGCCACACTGTATCCTGACCTTCTCCTTCTTCGCTGATCTTGGTCGACCCCCAATCCGCACCGTTCATACGGACAAAGAAAGGCTTCGACTTGTCGATGCCTGCACTAACGGGATGGCTTGGGTCTGCCGTTGATCTGGAAGCGGTAGAGAACGAGGGAAGGTGGGCACGGAACAAGATATCGGCGGGACGAATGTCGACAATCGATATGCGGTCTTCGGTAGAAATGCGAGGGATGAGCTGATTGTCGTTGGTCGGCTCGTGAGCAGTGGCTTCTGCTTGGTCTTCGGAAGCTTGTTTCTGTTCCATCTCTTTTAAAAATGTTACTTTTGTACTGGCTATAGCTGCCCATAGCGGCTGTCGACTGCGCACTACGGTCGCATGCTTTTTCTTTTTCTTGACTGTTGAAACACGTTGGTTGCCGTCGCGCATCGCTGAAGACGATGCGAGAGGTCGACCGTCCGAGCCCAGGGCGCCGGCAGGTTCCTGACCTGAATCGCCAGGACTCGTCGACAACTTGGCTCCGTCTCCATACGATGCTGCCTCGGGATCTTGTTTCTTGCTCGCACTTCCGCGGGACTGGTTAGAATAACCCGACAGGGAACGACGACCGAGAGTTAGTATGCCTTGAGCCAGAATATGACAGCCGAGCAGAGCACGGTACCAGCCATAGGCAGCATAGGGCGAAGAGGAAAAGTCGGCCGAGGGGATGGGACTCCATTGTTGGCCGATACCGAGATTCTGCAACAGCGAGCGCAGATGTTCCAGGCCCATGAGATGGATTTTGTTATAACGAAGGAAATGAGAAACACAGACGAGAACACTGCAAGCAGCGACGCTTTGGCCTGAACGGTCTGGCGCTGCAGTAGCGCCGCTCAGGGAGATGGCTATCACAGCCTGGCCCAGGTCCAGGTAGATGTTTTGTAAGAATAGGCCGCTGCACAGGTAGATGACCGTCATGACCGCGTCCGTGAAAAGAATTGTAAAGAGCGAGGGACCACCGGCAGACGTGGCATGGAACCAGTCCGCGAGAGCAGGCATCCCGTTCCATGAGCTCAACGAGACACCAGCAGTGGGAGGGACAAAGGTAAGAGAAGCGAAGAGACTGTGGATGAGCATGACGAGTGCCGGGGGGAGCGACATCAGCAGAATCAGAATGGCAATGGCATCGGACAGCGGACAGGCGCTGAGGATGGTCAAGGCCGTGGAGAAACTGCTGGTGGCCGAACGACCCGCGAGCTTGGAGGTATTGACGGAGGAGCTGTAGGCGGGGGCATCGGACACGCGACGAGAGGACTCGGAGGGAGCGGCTGTAACGGGCGGAGTGCTGCTTGCGGTGGTAGCTGCAGCCATGTCGTCGTCGGGCAGCGAGGCGGGCGAGTCGTCGGCGATGTCGGGGTCATTTAGGCCGTCGGGAGCGGCAGCAGGGAGCGAGTGGTTTGCCTGACCATTGGTGGTCGCGAGGTGGTTGTTGGAACGCTGCTTGGTGACTCGCTTGCCAGGGGCAGGTTTGGCCAAACCGCTCTCATGACGGTGCTGATTTGCGGTATTCTTTTGCTTGGCCTTTGGCGGCATCAGCGCGCCGCCAGCGTGTGGTTTCCTCGTACAACAGAGCCCGGCGATTGGGTCGCGGGGCTGCAGGGACGAGAACGGGATAGGGAGGGTGTCGGTATAGAGAGAGAGGGTGGTGGCGGGGAGAAATTGCCAGTATGCAAATGTCAAAGATGGGCGGCTTCTTAGGGGAACAAACGGCCTCTGGCGATGCGTAAGAGCCACCGAGCCGCTACGAAAAGTCCGCTATGCTACCGACAGACACCATCTAATGTGTCATGTGACGTCTTCGGTTTCGAGAAAACGACCTTCTGTCTTGGTCTCTTGCTTTTCTCTGCCCAGCTAGGTTGTCTTTAGGCCCAAAGCTAAGCTTGCAGGCCCCTTGTTGGCTTTGTTGCGGTAAGAGCTTGTTCTCGACGTTCGCCAACTTCGTCCTCGTCTTTTCTGCTGCTTCCCCTCACTCCCGCATGCTCACCGTATCGTTGCTATCTATCTGCATGACTTGACACATCTTCGACAAGCTCGTGTGACCGCTGAAAGCACGAGCAGACGCGCGCAGCAAGACGAATATGCCGAACTAATCGTTCGAGTACTGCTGCATGCACATCCCAAGTTTCTGCAAGACCCATGAATCAAAATCATGGACTGGCGCTGTCGATCATGCATGCCGTCCACGTTGCTCCCCAACGCCAATCGGCTTACCCATCTCTCTTTGAACTTACCAGACTTCCTCTGGACCTCACATGTTGTCTAGCATTTGAAGCCAACAATTTCTGTACCTGAAAAGTCTGACTGGACGTCCTCACTTTCTAGTCAACGGCTATATCGAGTTCTCCAGACTGCGGGGCATGTGCAATATAGCCAGTCCCTGGTTTTCCATCCACCTCCGCAAGTGGCGCCATCCGGCTGCTTGATCGCATACACTCTAGCCATCCCGGCATCCAATATCGAGCAGGTCTGATTGTCGACATATAAACATGTCCCTCTTATCTATTGCTCTATGAATTAGTACGATAGCACATGTTGTCATTGCCCAGCAACACCCATGTCTTCCACAGCGTCAGGTCTATCCCAAGTCTCTTTCTCGAGCGCTCTAACCTCGTCGAGCAACCGCCTGACCTTCTCACTGTTCTCTTTCTTTGCTTCCTCCTGCAACTTCCAGGTTTTGCGAAAGGCATCTACCATGAATGGCAATAAAGGTGCCTTTTTACCGGCCCGATAGTCATAAACAACTATGTCCTCCACACAGCGTGCTGCTGGCCGTTGCTGCAGCTCAGACATGATGATCACGTCTAGTATAAAAGAGTCGGTTTCTGCTGTCGGTTCAGAAGCGAGTTTGTGGTATACAGAAATGTGATCGGGCCCTAGAGCAAAGGTACGATTAGCACGTGCTCATTCAATCAGATGCAAGCACCACAGCATTGATGTAGAAGAGCGCGCTCAACTCCACGAGATGGTGTTCATGTCTTCGGCTCAACTCACATTTCATCGGAAACTTATAGTTGGTGGTGATAGATCTCAGAATCAGACCCAGGCTCTTGGGCGTCATGAGTTCAGTCCACTCTTTTCTGTGCTTGGGATCAATGTCCACGGCGAAGTTTCTTGTCCAGTTGACGCGAGCGGACTCGGCATAGCGATTGTACATGACATTGTTGACATGGCTGTTCGTCCTCTCAGTTTCCATCCTTTTATCCTTTCTCTTTCTTCGGCGGCACCTTTCTACTCACCCCTTGACGAATCAGCCCTGTACCCAGCAACCCGTATATAGCAAAGCAGACTCACCATACTATCCATCTCTCCCCAGACGACCGCATGACGATAGAAGCCTCTGCGATCCTCCGAGGTCAAGAAGCCTTCGCTACCAGCAACCAGTTCTCGCCAATCTCTTGCTACCGTGTCTAGCACGGCACCTGCTCTGACCACTTGCTCAGGCTTCATCCCAAAGGTCATGCATTTTCCCAATCGCTGCTTGACGTCTCCCAACCATCGCGGACTCAACTTCTCGGTCGCCGATTCGGTGGTGGTGGATCGTTGGCGTGCATATACGGAGCGAGCGACGTTCTGAGTGGCTAGCGGTCTAGCATATAGAGGAGCGAGCGCGCGAACAAGGACACGCATGACTGAAGTTTCAATCGAAGGTCAACAAAAGAAACAACAGCAACCTTGGTGGAATTCAAGATTGCACGACCAACCCTCAGGGAACCACGGGAAGGATTGCCGAGGTGCATCTTTCGCGTCCACTTCCAAATCAACACACCCCGCAAAAACGCACATCAACACGGCGTCATGGGTTTTGCACATCCACATCCATTTATTCGCTTTTAGTGGCTGGTCTCCTGCTGCACTCCCGTTACTTGCTGCCTTTTGAGCTTCTTTCAACTACACACCGCTCTTCTGTTCTGCACCTCTGGGCTCATCCACAAGTCAACGGCAACAAGATGAGCACGCCATTGCGTTATCAGGTCATCCGCATCTACAAGGAACTTCTCTACCTGGGCCGCGAATATCCATTGGGCTACGACTACTTTCGTCCTCGCCTGCACAAGGCGTTTTCCAGCAAGGCAAACCTGACCAACGAGACTGATATCAAAAAGGGAATCGAAAGTGCAGAATATGTGAAAAAGGAGATTGAAGCCTTGTAAGTGATGGATCCCCATCCAGTGGGAAATCAAGATCTTGTTGTTTTTGCATATCTACAAGACAAAGGAGAGGGAGTGAAATCGTGCTGTTGTTTCCGTTTTCTTCCCTTTCGTTGTCGTAGTTACATATACGCTAGATCATGTAACAGAAATATTCTGACAATGTACAGATATTACCTCAAACGCTACCGAGCTCTCAGACAACGATACTCGCCACCGCAATGAGATGAATGAAAGCAAACTCGAAACAGAAAATACCAGATTTTCCATTTCTCTCAAGAACTTTCTTTGGTGGCCCACCAGGCGCCGATTTCCAGAACCTCGCTGCCGCCTCCGCTGTTCTCTTGGTCAAGCAGTGAAGTCATCATGCCAGCCCACCAGCGCGTCCACTCTTCGGCATTCTTGCCACTGGCCTCTTTGAGCAGCGGTTCCAGAGACTCGATCTTTTGGATCACGGTGAGCATGGCTGTGGAGCGGACAGCTGCTTGGTCGTCTGTGAGCATTGCCTCACCGCTGACTTTTGGTTTGCTTGCTTTGGGCGAGATGGTGCCGAAGAGGTTGCCGCTGCTGCCTGAGCGGATCAGTTTCCCCTCCGAGTCTTTTTCCCAGCGCATTTGGCCCAGGGGGACGGCGATGCGACGGGAAGTAACGTCCACGAGAGATGTTTCTTGGTACAGAATTTCGGCCATACGAGTGCAGGGAGAAGAGGGCAGATTGAGCTTGTCCAGAGCAGTGTGGATCCAGGTGTTTGAATCGGCTATGTATCTGTTTTGCGCTGGTGCAAAAGGCGTGGCTGTGGAGATGAGATAGGTTTTCGTGTCGCGACATGTCTTTTCTTCTTCTGCGGTCATGCCCTTTGGCGGAAGCGGTTGTGGTAGCAGGCAGCGCAACACATGGTCTGACTCCCAGATCTCGAGGGTGCCTTTGGGAGCCAGAATGCGTAGTATCTCGTCCATGAAGCGCTGTGTCTCGAGACCCATGTGTACTGTCAAAGACAAATCTTTCAGCATGATGTAGTCGAATTGGTCATTCTCGAACGGCCAAGGAAAGCGTCGGAAATCGTGTTGTATGAACTTCCAGTTTACTCCTTGTCGTCGAAGATCCGGTGCAAGCGGCGCAAAGTCCAGGCCTGTGAACTCGACATTCGGGTGTCCCAGGCTAGTAAACCATTCGTGGCAACTACCCGTCCAGAATGCGCTTCCGCAACCTAACTCCAAGACTCTTTTGGGTACATCTTTTGCGACATTCGGAACGCACGACGGCTTGCCGAGGATAGTGACGCCGAGCAGTGTTCGCAGCGATTGGCGTTGAATCTCTGAAAGGTCGCAGGGGAGGGGGTACGTCACATCGCGTAGGTATCGACGGCCGTGGCGCAATTCGAAGGGATTGGCGAGCAAGTTGTGGGAGGAGCTGCTGGCGGCAGATGAAATGCTACCGCTTGTGACCTGTCGTTGTTCGCGAATTGTCGCTCCCTCCATGTCTCCGGGCTTTGCCGTCAATTCTGACAGAGCAGAGTCTTTTCTATAGAGGTCGAAAAGGGGATCGGAGGTGGTGTTTGCAGCGGAGGGTCGTCTGCGTCGTGATCTGCGAAAAGGCGAAGTAGAGCGGGACAGCGAGAGCGGCGATGTTGGAGGCGAGGATGGGAGAGAAGTGGGAGGAGAAGAGGGCGAGGAGGGCTGAGGAGGGTTCACATGGCCAGAAGAAGTACCCAGCGACTGGCGATGGGCAGTACTATTGTGTCTGGGCGCATTGTTCAAATAAAAATAGGCGAAGCCATCCATGGCGGGCTTCGGATTGGGAGACACCAAGACCCACAACGACTCGTGAAGCTCGAACGCTCCAACACTGTGCACGGGCTCGGTGCGGAGAGGGTGTGTCTCTGACTCTGTCCTCCAGATGTGAAAGACACCGTTTCGATAAGATAGAGAGCCGTTCGATGCTGAAGCAATAACTTGTTTGAGCACCTGGACGCTTCGAACGTATCTAGAATCGATATTGCTTTGCTGACAAGAGTTTGATTTCTGGACCGGACAAGTCAGCAAGGCGGAAAGACCCCAGTGTCGTTGTGAGACGCCGCAAGTCCACAGAAGGCGGCAGGTCAAAGTAGTGCTGGTGCGACGGGCTCTCCCATCCGAGACAGCGAGAGACAAGGCGGCATGGCTATATACTCTCCCCACGTATGAAGGAAGGAAAAGGTTCGCCGTCGCTTAGGGTATACCTCATGACCCGCCCTCAGCTGGCACGCTTGTACAGCCCCGCGTTTGAAATGTGATGGTTAAATCAAGGGGGCCTTGAGCCCTTGCTCCGTTCAGCCTCTCTTATTCAATCATGAACAGCCGTCGCGTCTGGATCGCGGCTTTCTGTCGAGCGATTGAGATCAGACAGCAATGGCCCTTGCAGGAGCCGGCATCGCAGAGCCGCCATGCTGTCCCTCGTCGATAGCTACGGGCCGAGGTGGATGGTGGCTGTAGGATCTGATACGAAAGTGCTTCACAGAAAGCTGCCGATCACATGATAGTGGTCTTCAATTGATGGCAGCACAGGCGTGAAACAGGCAGGGAAGCTGGATAGATGGTGTGCAGGTTTTCAGCGGTCCTACTTGTGGAACTTGATGTGCTGCCAAAGGGTTTCTACATGGGAAAGAGGACAGAAAGCAACTGGATGGCGGCAGCAGTCTTGAAGCTTGCCGTGTTGGCAGAGAATGACTGGTGGTTGCGCATCGATAAGCAACGACGTATGAACACTTCAATGCCAGCACTGTAAAGTGTTTTGTGGTGACATCCAAGCCGAATACTGTCGCATTGGAGCGTGTCTTAGAGAGGGTGAGTTGGCAGCAGAATCGACTCGTTTTCGACTGTCTTGGCATGGATGGGTGTTGGCTGGGCTGGCAAGACGCTCTTCCCCCGTCATCACGACCTCCATCCAGCGACGACGTGTAGTATTCTTCCCGACGAGCATTGAGTGCAAAGGGTGAGTTGTTTCCCCTGCTCTGTACCCTGGCAAGCTTGCACCCGTCGAAACAGAGCGTCGTACGAGCCCTCAGCCGGTGACCAAGACGTCCCACTGACCATCGTCGTCCTCTAGCAAAGTACTTGGCCCTCGATTATCCAACATCACCATCGCTCGCTATCTACCAACGACATCGTCGCTCATACTCGCTCCGAACACACCGCCCGTACACAAGAGATCCCGCCGCCGACTCCGCGTCCGACCTTCTTCCCGTCTTGCCCTGCTCGTGCTCGCCCAGAACACGTCGCGAAGCTCCACCGACAGCGCGCCCTCCGCCCACGCTCCCGCCGCCGCTCTCGCCCAGCCAATCCAGCAGCGGCTGGCCTTTTGACACGGGGATTGGTTCAATGTTGAAGAAAAGAAGAAGCCGTCGCCCGTCTCTCGTCACCGCCTCCCTCCATTCCTAGATGGCCGATGGTGCCTTTCGGTTCCAAGGAGCCGGCCAGTATTTCTACCAACCACAGTCGCAGCGCCAGCTACAGACTCGTCACGGCTCGCCCATCACCACCTCGCAGCGCATCCCCTTCCACACTCAAGACACTCCCTCGCCCAACCGCTCCCCCGGCGCCAACTCGCCTGCCTTCAATACCATGTTTAATCAACATGGCATCCTTAACGGCAACAGTCACCAGCGCTTCCAGATGCATATGAACATGACCAAGCAGTTCGGCCAGCAACAACAGTCGCAGCAGAATCTGCAGACCCACCACCAAAACCAAGCCCACTCTCAACAGCAGCAACAACCCCACCATGCTCAGCACCAACACCACCACGATGCCTTTGCCTCTCACTCGCACAACCTCTCGAGTTCGACCCCTCATTTCACTCCCAGCCACATGCAGAGCCAGACGCCGCTTAGCACGCACAGCCAACTTAGCAAGCCTAGTAGCGAACACTGGCAGGAGCAACAGCGTCTGGCTCAAGTTTCGCGTGATGCTACCCAGCCTCACTACTACGCCAGAAATGCCCATGTCGCCAGCCGGCAGGCTATCGCCCAGCTGGGCCCCGGTGCTAGGAAGACCGAGGAGAACAAGGAAGAGCGCGGGAGGAGAATGCCGTACCATGATGAGAAGCACGCTTTCACTGCCATCGACTTTGGTGGCCAAGGCCTGCGTGCTCTTGCCGACAACCTCTTCAAATACTACTTCCTCGAGAAGCTCTACGTCAACCAGAACAAGCTCAACTGGCTGGTGCCCGAGATCGGCATGCTGCGCAGACTTACTTTCCTCGACCTTTCACAGAACGATCTCTCAACCATTCCCCCCGAGATTGGTATGCTCACAAATCTCCGCACTCTCCTGCTCATCGACAACAACCTCGTGGATCTACCCAGCGAATTAGGCTACCTTTATCAGTTGGAAACTCTCGGTCTCGAGGGCAACCCTCTGAATGAGAACATCAAAGACATTATCGCCGAGTCTGGCACAGGAGAACTGATCCGTACTCTGCGTGAGCATGCTCAGGGTCCTGAACCGCCCAACGAGCGTGACTGGATCATCCTCGATGAGACACCTGCAGAACAGCAAGAAAGATTCCTGGTCTACAGTCACAACATTCTGTGTGATAAGTACACCACCGAAGCTCAATACGGTTACGCTCCTTCGCATGCTCTCTTATGGGAGAATCGCAGAGAGGTCCTCCTGGGCGAGATAAGACAACGCCGCGCCGACATCATCTGTCTGCAAGAGATTGATGCCGAAAGCTTCAACGAATACTTCCGCCCTCAACTTGCACACGATGATTACAGAGGAATGTTTTGGCAAAAGTCTCGTGCTCATACTATGTCAGAGAAGAACGCCAAATTGGTTGATGGTTGCGCCACTTTCTACAACAACACCAAGTACATTTTGCTTGACAAGCAAGTCGTCGAGTTTGGACGGACGGCTATTAACCGTCCCGACATGAAGGGCGAGCACGACATCTTCAACCGTGTCATGACTCGTGACGATATAGCAACCGTCGCCTTCCTCGAGAGTCGCCAAACCGGTGCTCGTCAAATGGTAGTCAACCTTCACTTGTTCTGGGACCCGCAATTCAAGGACGTCAAGGTTGTCCAAGTCGCCATTTTGCTGGAGCAGCTTAATCGTCTGAGCAGAGAGTACGCCAAGTGGCCCGCACTCAAGGACAAAGAACTCTTCCGCTATGCAAACGGTGACGAGGTAGACGGAGAACCTGTCGAGAAAGCACCGCCTGCACCTTCGCAAGAGTACGCCTCGAACACTGACATTCCGCTCATTATTTGTGGCGATTTCAACAGTACTTCGGAAAGTGGTGTCTACGACTTATTGGCTCACGGGTCGCTCTCATCCTCGCACGACGACTTGGCAGGACGCAAGTATGGAAACTTTACGAAGGAGGGTATGACCCATCCTTTCAGCTTGAAGTCATCGTACTCCCACATCGGCGAGCTCGAGTTTACCAATTACACGCCTACGTTTGTTGGCTGCATCGATTATATTTGGTACTCGACCAACGCGCTGGGCGTTACTGGCGTCCTCGGAGAGATCGACAAGCAATACCTCAGCCGAGTTCCTGGATTCCCTCACATTTACCATCCCTCTGACCACATTGCTCTTCTGGCAGAGTTCTCGGTAAAGGTCAAGAAGGAATCGAAGAGATCGGAAGCAGACTTTGGGCATGGGTCGAACGATCACAGACACCGATAATCCACGACACATGACGAGTGCTTCAACAATGACTATACAACACGCAAAAACTCATATATTCTACGCATGGAGGAATGGAATGGGATGGAGGAGCTTGTAAGGAGTCTTAAGTCTGTTGTTTTTCTCTCTTGGAAACGAGGCGCTTTCGAATCAGGACGGGGCTGCCATTGAGGCACATTTGCAACTGGGATGAGGCGGATTCTCCTCGACACATCTTAGCAGTTGACGAAAGGGAAAGGTCACCTGGTGATCGATGGGGGAGATGGATCAAGGGGCGATCTTTGACACGTTTTTTTGTGGTTTTCTCTTTTACTTTCTCGGGTGTTTATTTTCAAGTTACGTTTCTTCCTTTTTGGACCTTCTTTTCCTTCTTTCGCTCCTGCTTGATGACTACGTGTTAGACGGTTGTCGTGTGTGACATGGAGAAACCATGAAACACCACCATCTTTTGTTGGTTGTTCTGCTCGCCGTACATGTGACGTGGAGATATCTTCGAAGAAATATGACTTGGTCGAATAATGACATACACATCAATTGTTGGTGTATACTCCTGTGAAAGGTCGAGGATATGTGTGTGACAGGGTCATGGCCTAAGCATAGCTTGCACAAAGTAGCACAAGGACTTGTGCAAAAAGCAATACGCAGCGGGCTTCCCAGTTATCATCATCGCGCTTGGACGGAGTCGGTGGCCCCCGCTTGCATCATGCGTGACCTGTGTGGTTAGATGGGACCGGCAGCAGGCACGCAGCCAACAGTTTGTCCTTCGTGTCAAGGTCTAAGCCGAAAAGCTCAGCAGGATCCAAGCCAGCAGCTCTGAAGCAGTCAGCGTACGCCGTGCTCGACACTTGATAAGGCCAGTGTCGGTATTGGACCTACGATCTCCTTCGTCTTGTCCTTGTCGCTTTCGTTCGTTCCACGTCAGCTTTGACCTCGTTCGATCCTTCTCCTTCTGTGACGTTCTGACCTCTTGCTTGATCTGCCTTCACTTATCACTCAAACCACCCTGTCTGATTCGACCTCGATTGGTTACCTCTCATCTCCTTCCAGCACCTCACCACTACTCAGCTCTCCGAGACAATCATGGCCACTAAAGCTCACTGTGCCTACTGTTTCGAATCGCTCGTTGCCAGCTTCGAAGGACGACAGCCACTCTCTCTATCTCAAGTCGAACAGCTCTGGACCGAACAACCTGGAAAGGAAGAGGAGGATGATACGACAAATGTCGACGGCGAAGATGACGAGGTAGAGGCAAACGCATCCCGTGTACCTGCCATCTCACGCCTCCTGAACACCGACACTCCCACCTCCAACTCGTCCTCATCGAGCTTGACGTCTCGCTCCACCTCGACCCAAGCCTCGACCTCCTCCAGCCGCACCTCTCTGTCCTCTCGCTCCAACATCTCTCCCTCAGACTCATACCCCCTCTTCGTAACTTGGAACACAATCTCGCCACGCAGCGGCCAAAAATCCCTCCGCGGCTGCATCGGCACCTTCGCACCTCAACCTCTCGAGCGAGGGCTCGCTGATTACGCCTTGACCTCTGCCTTTGAAGATTCTCGCTTCCCACCTATCGCTTCGTCTCAACTCTCACAGTTACAATGTTGTGTTACGCTACTGACCAATTTCAGCAATCCTACCCGTGACATCATGGCTTGGGAGGTAGGTAAGCACGGCATCAGGATCAGTTTCTCCTATCATGGTAGGAAACTCGGAGCCACATATTTACCTGATGTGGCTAGAGAGCAAGGCTGGACAAAAGAGGAAGCTTTGGTCAGTCTGATGAGAAAGGCTGGTTGGTCAGGCAGGAAGGATGAATGGAGGAAGGTTGCCGCAGGTATGGAGTTGGTCACCTACGAAGGCAAGAAGGTGGATCTGGACTATGCCGAGTTCAAGGACTGGAGTGACAAGGTCAGGGCATGAGGACATGTGCTGCTGACAACCAGTTGACCGACTCGTCTCTTCTTTATGTCAAAGACACGGCATTTGCGGAATGGGCTTGGGAGTTTGATACTTTTCTTTTTTTTTTCGCCAGTGACAGAACTGGGATCTTCTCTGCTCTTTTGCATTTCTCTTATCTTGCGTCGGCAGATGAATGTTTTCTTCTTGAATCGCGTTGAGACGGATGCGACTCTTCTATCCGCTTACCCTTTCCCATAGCGATCAATACCGTCTTGTCCTTCCCATAGCGATTGCTGTTACACAATCCCACACGCTACCAAAAAAAAAAATTGGCCATATTTCCGATATCGTCACTTTTTCAATAGATAACGAGTGCCTCCAGTAAAAGATACAAAAGAAACAACAAATCCACTTCGAAGCGTCTTGTTTGAATCATCTTTGTTCTTGGACCATTTTTGCCGCATCACCAACCCTGCTCTTCCTACCATATCATCATTGACTAGCCGCCATGTCTACCACCACCTCCGACCAAACAAACTACAAATTCTGCTATTTCGTCCCTCCGTCCTCTCTCACCGCAACAAAAAACGCAATCTTTGCTACAAATCTCGCGGGGAGGTTTTCGTCTTTAACGGATACGGAGAGGATTCTGTATACCAATGTCGTAAGTAAACAAATCACTCACTAAAAGATAAGAGGTAGTACAGACACTGATGAACGTGTGCTTTGTTATGCAGTGTTGGGAGACGAGCGGAACTGGTCAATTTATCCCTGGACCTGATAGCACTCCTGATATTGGAGAGAGGGGAAAGCTGGAGGTGTTGGAGGAGGTTAGGGTTGAGATGCAGGTGCGAGGAAGAGAGAATGTCAAGAAGGTCGTTCAAGTGTTGAAGGAGTAAGTTTTCGTGTCTTTTGATGAGAGAGATTGTGTGCTGATGCTGGTATAATAGGGCTCATCCTTACGAAGTTCCTGTCTACGAGGTCTACAAGATGGAGGACTTTTAGACATACATCTCAATCAACTCATACCACGGCTCACAGGTCACATGAAAAGTACAGGTTTCAGAATAATCAAAGTCGTTAATACACGAGCAACCGAGCTCAAGTGCTGTATGGTACAATGCCTTCAAGGCTTTCAAACTCCAAAGACCCAAATCTACAACAAAGGAAAAGGTCATCATAGGGAAGAAGGTTCAGCTGCTTGGCAGGAATTATGAGCATCACATCTCCATCTCCCTACTTCTTCTAGTGCAAGCAGATGAAGCTTGTTGCAATGTCGTCAAAGGTAACGTTGCGCAAGTCCGAGATACCTGGGTAGCTGACGGACCTGTAGGGTTCCGAGTCGTTGCAGCTTCCTTGCATCAACAAGCATGTTGCGCCCTTATCAGGTCCGAATGACGAGACCTTCTTGCTGAGAGTTTCGGGCAGGATGACGCAGGTATCGAAAGGTTGCTTGAGGTACTGGCATTCACCAGTGAAGTTGGCACCAGTGCAGATGTAGACCTATCAAGATGATGTTAGACGAGAGCTCTCAAATTGTGGATCATGAGTATGTGTAAGAAACAGGCTTTCGATGGATGACCCCGTGGACTCGCAATTTTGGTGCAATTCAGACACAGAAGGATGTAGAGCCGGGCATAAGGAATGGACAATGAATATGATGATATCGCAAAAAGACGACACTTACATTGCCAGCGTCACGAGCCATGGGTAGAGTGAGGAAGCCGGGCTTGGTGGGGAAAGCGGTGGCAGCTGCTGCGAAGAGCGAGAAGATGGCTGTGAAGGCGTGCATGATGATTCGAGAGGGTTGTGTTGATGGGATATGTAGCCGGCGATGAGGGTCTTGGTTGTTCTTGATGTTCTTGAGAGGATATGTGTTTGCTGTTGACGGGTATTCGATAGAATGGTATCTGATGATGATGAAGAAAAGCAATTGATGGTTGAATGCTTGATGTTGGATGCAAAGATGTTGTTGTGGTTGGAAGCAACAAAAGAGGACAGTCGTCTGGTTTTGTTGAAGACCAAGACGGTCGTGCAAAGTAGGAAGCAGCATCACATGTCATCATCAGGGTTGGTGGTCCCTTCTCGCGTTGAAGGACAGGACGATCAACACATCGAGCGTATGTATCTAGGCAGAGGGAAAGTTCACCCCTGTTCATCACAACCTCTTCAAGCTGCTAGAAGCCATGATCTGCAGTCGTGGCACCTGCCTCGTCGTTTCACAATCCAACCGCCAAGCCATATCGTCCTTTTGCATATACCCATCTGATTTGGCGCACTCTCGAAACTCCTGAATTGAGATTGATGTGTTGCACATATTAAAAAGCAGTGTAGACAAAGAGGATGTCGTGTAAAAGGGCGAGAAGAATCCGACTTGGCGACACGCGTTGGTGGTCGCAGAAGTTTGCTGATCACCCCCAGCCTCCCCACGAGTCACCCTCTGAAACCCTATTTTTGTTATGGCAGTTCCTAACGTCTACCCATGACGGTCCCGTGCTTTTGTATGACATCGGTGACGGATTGGCGGGTGAGTTCAATGGTCACAGGGACTATGGTCCGGCCGGGATTTAATGAAGACATGTTTGGTCGCTTCTATCATTGAGCCGTCCCTGTCTACCCTGAACACAGAGTTATGAATAGAAATGTCACATCTTGAACCATAGGACTGTTTGTCTTGAATGCACGTTGATTACGACTCAGATTCCGACCGCCTTCAAAATCTCCTCGACACCACTCTTAGGGCTGCCTGGCACAATGTCCTTCCAGATTTCATCCTTGATGCGTTTGTCCGTGTCCAGGACGCTCCAATTCGGACTGTGCTCTGCCTTCAGCCATTTGAAATCATCCACCTGGTCGTAAAGATTCTTGGTATCCTTGTCCTTTTCTGTGGCCTGATTTTGTCGATCAGCACATGCATCCATCGTATCTTGCAGGTTCTTCTGTGACGAAGAAGAGGTGAAGGCGGACTTACATAACAGTTAGGCATTTCTGCAAACTCGATATCCTTGCAGTCCTCAATGATTGGCCTGCTCTTACAGAGCATATAGACCTTGACATTCTTGCTCTCATGCATACGGAACTGTCTCGTTGCTACCACCAAAACCGAGTCTTTGACGTCCGTGATATGAACAGCACCGTCGACATGCCCACAAACTATGAGTGAGCCCTTGATGTTCTTCAAGGTAAGAGTAGCAAAGGCAGAAGCGGCGGAGATGCTCATATCAATCACGCTATCGCGGACATTGGTGACCGTACCAGAAGTTCCGGATGTTGCGTGTGTGGCCGACGAAGGGAGCATGATGTGAATCTTGTTGTGGTTGGAGATGTGTATCTTGTCAGCCTTTGAGAAAGAGAGCTTCCGCACACCTTCAGTGATCCCGCTCGAGGCATCGGGTTTAGACTCGACAGTTCTGGATTCCTCGACAGCGGGTCCATTTGCAGGCGTTTGGGGCATGGTCAATGGCGTCGTTGCAAAAGAGGAGACTTCCGATGAGAAGTTACTGTTCGGTTGGAGAAGACGCTTCTTCGCCGCCAATTCTGCTGCATCGTTGATTGAGATTGCAGAAGCGTTCTTTTTCTTGAAAGAGAACTTTGGCTTGGGTGCCGCCTGAGCCCGCGTCTTTTGCAGTTTTTCTGATAGTGCTTTGATTGCCTGTTGAGTGCTTAGTATGTGAATTTTTGGGCAAGCTTGATTGGTGAATGGCCAACCTCGCTGTAGGTTCTTTGGTCGTGTGCGGGGAGAGATCCAGATATGTCCTTCACATCGTTCGAGAGTTTTGATATGCCGGCTAGACAGTGGTCGATGGCATCTGCTCGTTCACCGCCAGAGGTTCCGTGGTCTTGGATGATCTGCATTTGCTCCTGCAGTGCTGGACTGGGTCAGCAAAGGAATCCTGTACTGGTCGCTATAAATGCAAAGCAGAGCACGCACCAGCAACTTCGGTCTGGAAGTACCGGAAGAAACGTTCTTGTTCACTCATCTCGAGACTTTGTGGTTGGGTGATGGTAATGGCAGTCATAGAGAAGAGGAGTGCAGTAGGCGTGTCTGTGAGAGAAATGATTGTGTCAGAAGAGATTGTCGAAGAACAAAAAACCTCTCAGAAAACAAGAGACATGAGACATATAGGTGCACTAGATCGCTGGAAGGCACATGGACACAGCAGCTGAATCCTGATGTCACCAACTCTGATATGTAGAGTTGTACTAGACGTCTTGGTCGAACGAACAGAACCCCGCGGAGAATTTAGCCATACATTCTTCCACAGAGCCTCGTGGGAGCGGTGTGGCATGCAGGTGCTGTGCAAGGGATACGTTCAGACCTTACCTGCCGATTTGTTAGAACATGAGCACTAAGCAGATCTTGTGATGCGCATGAGCGGTTGTCATGTTTGTGCCTTCTTGGTTGTTGATCTCTTCGTCCCCCGCTTCAATGCGGGGCTGGAGAAGTGGAAGCGCAAGGTGTGCTCCCGCAAGACTGTCGTGGCACGAGAGGCACAAACTATGTCAAGAATCTGCTATGTAGCCATGGGCGGATACAACGATGGTTGAGAAATAGGAAGACAGTGATAGGTTCAAGAACAGCAACATGACAAGGCTGTCACATTCAGGCAGGCGTCTATCTTAGATGGCCAATGAGAGGTCTTCAGCACTTGTCAACTGCTCTGGCACTGCTTTTAAACAAAGCTCCTATACAGCGCACACGGTTGAACATTTGCAGTGAGCCTCGAACCACACCCGGTTATGACCGCTGGGCCCCTCACGTCGGAGTTGATGCCTGAGAGTGGTAGCTGCGTCGTTCCATCAAAGCAAGTTTGGGGCGAACATTGAACAGAGGAAACAATAGCGTGAAAGGTATCTACAAATGTCGAATGTCTAAGAAGAAGCAGCTGATAGCACCTCAATGCCGTAGTTTTGCTGGAGTCTCTCTGCTCTTCTCTCCTGGTAGCCGGGACCGAAGATTCCTGCATTTGTCAGTATACACTTGTCTGTGGCAGAGGCAGGATATGCATACCGCGTCCCTCGCCAATCTGCTCGAGCGTCTCCTCCATTGGTCTCCTTCTGTTCTTGCGAAGGTATTCTTTTCGGGCCACCTCGTCGACTGTGGGATCGATTTCGTATCCGGTGATCTTGCCACCGGCGTACTGCCAGGTGCCGAGGACGACAGCGAGGGCGGTTCCGTAACCAGCGATGGCGGGAGCGGTGCGGACTGTATTCGGCTTAGTGATTGCGCGGGTGGGTCAATTGAAGTCGAGGATGGCATACATCTGAGGCCGAGCATGGAGCCACCGGCAAGACCACCCCAGAAAGAGTTCCAGGCATCGTCGCGTTGTCTAAGGTTGGCCGAGGCGCATCTGGTGAATTCGTAGGCGGCTCCCATGGCACCTGAGGACTCGTTAGCTCAGTGCAGAGCGCGGGGGAGCAGGAGAGCATACCGTAGACGGCGGTGGTACCACCAAACTTGGTGAAGGCGCCCATAGCACCATAGTTCTGCTTGGTGAGGGTGTTTTGGATGGTCGAGACGAAAAGACCAGCGCCGGTGGTGATCATGCCGGCCTTGATTGCGGAGCCCAGGGCATCCTTGGGGCGGTAGGGCTGCTCCTCGTGTGCGGCCATGGTGGAGTCAGTCGAGTAGGTGGTTGGCGAGAGGATTGACGAGCTCAATTCGAGATGATGCTGTCGCTGCCGCCGGCTGGCATGAGGTCGCGCTTTCCCTTCTTGGCGCGCGCTGCTGACCTGTGGCTGTAGCCGTGCTGAGGTGTTCTTGTGGCTGGTGACCGTGCTGCCGTGTGCTTGTGGCTGGTGCATATAGGCTTCGCTGACGTATGCCGTACCTTCCATGTGAATGTGCGACAGTCTGGGCCAAATCTTGTGATTGCCTAGCAAGACTCTCGGACGAAACAACACCTGCGACTTCGACTTGGACTTCCTCTCTGTCCGTTGACACCTTCTCCTGCCAGCCCTTGTGGTTATCACAGAGTCTCGGCGACTCTATCAAGGCCATGCCTTCCCGGGCTTCGCAACCTGGTACGCATACCATACTAGCCGTCTTTCAAACATGCTTCGAGACAGACCCGCTAACCACGCTTCCGCCACAGGCAAGACTGCGCCCAAGTTCCTCCATGACCTCCTTCGACTCGATCCGCAAGTCATCGGCCTGAAGAGCCGAAACATTCTTCTCGAAACCCCTCCGCAATTCGATGGAACCGCTCGTTCAGGCCCTCCCCTGGTCTTGGACAGAGGCAGCTGCAAGCATGAATACTACTCGCACCTGGCACGCTGCAATCTGCCGCGTCTCGATGAGTCCGCACAACAGGATACTCGCTGGAACGTCGCCGCTTGCTGCAGGAAATGTCGCCTCTATCTCACTCTCTCCATTGACTACCCAGAATCTGGCTGCAAACGACCATGTCCCAACCGAGAGTACCCACTCCACCATCTCCGTCACACCACGACGTCCACCGACCCCTCACAAATCAGCTACCATTTTGAGTGCTCGAATCTAGCCTGTCAAGCACATGTGCACGTTGCCTACCAGAAACCAGTCTTGACCAAAGAAGACATCCTAGCTCTCACCGATCCTCAGGCTCTGACCCGGCGTTACGAGTATGTCCTCGAGGCAACTCCAGACCGTGAAGGTGTGCGTCAGGCTACTCCACAGGACGTCTTTACTCGCTTCAAGAGATATGTTTCGGATTCCCTGCTCGAGGAGAACGCTAGGCGCAGCTTTCCTGCAAGAAATAAGAGATTCATGGAAGCTTTTGGGACAGACTGCGACTTATTACTCTACCGCATAGGATTCAGGAAAGACGAGGACCAATACGGCGAGGACCAATGGCAGCTACCTTCGCCGAAACCAGCTGACGATCCGGATCTGTTGCGTCTCATGCTCGAAAGATTGGTCATTGAATTGCAGTATCTGATTGACGAGTATTGCGCAAGTCACGCAACCCCCAATCCTTCTCGCCCTACATATCAGGACGCAAAAGTGGATCTCGCACGCACGCTGAGCGCACAGGGCTGTATGCAAAACATCGCATCTGTGATCGTGTATCGTACTGACGACTGGCAGATGACAAAGTCCCTGGCCGTAATCTGGATCCGACTGAAGAGGACCATCCGTGAGTTTAAACCAGTCTAACCCTTATCAAAGACACATGCTTACTTTCAAAAAGCTGCTTTGCCAGTCTTGGTGCACTCGGCGATTTCTCAGATCGGTTGATTATCTTTTGCTATGAGAGGCAGACGGAATGTGATCCCATAGAAGGGCCGTATTACTTCGATTGCCTTCAAGAGCTCGCGACGGGCAGACAAAGCGACCTTCTTATCACCAAATCAGCCACTCTCGCATCACAGCATGTCTTGAGCAAAAAGGTATCGCGTCTCAAAAGTGGGAGGCTGTCTCAGACACTGATGGAGTGTGCAGGATATCATTCAATCTTACAAAGCTTTAGGTATCGATCCGGATTTGCAAATGACAATCGACGACGAACAAATAATCGGAATCTACAAATCACGATGGTCAGACAGTAGCGCAACAGGGCAGGCCGACTTGAAGATAGCCTTGAAGACGCTAGGCAATGCGAGAAGCAGTCGCTCAATACTTGACACGGCGGCAGACAGTAAGTACAGCTTGTTGAGACATGCATTCTGGTTGGCTAACACGAGCAGCTGTGGACACATACGAACAAGCACTCACGTGGCTAGGTGCCGAAGCATCTCAGGCAGACGACACAATTGTAGCGTTGTATGGCGTCAAAGTAAGTCAAAATTTCGTCGCACAAACTGTCCTGTCTCGATCTTTGAGCGCCGAGTGTGTCAAACGAGAACGGAACGTTACTGGTAATCCAGCTTCTCTACCTCCAGACGGGCTTTCGAGCTTTAACGCATTTTGATCGTTTGCGCACTCAAACGACAACGTGCGATAAAGCCTTGCGCACTCTGCTGTTTTTCACACTTCCTTCGCTTGTTCCTTGACGCTTTCTTCCAGCCGCCATTACTAATACGTGTTTTTAGGTGGATGATAATTACAACGATCCAATGACCAAAGATCTTGCTCGCCGCGCTGTTGGCTTGATTGCTGCGCACCGCAACAGCGAGATATTGCAAAGTTGGCTTGCTACTGGTGAAATGACTTCGCAAACAATGGCCCTGCAAGAAGCGTGCAAACACCTGGAGATCGAAAATCTTGACGAGATCGCCGCAGATATGATTGAGTTCCAATTTGACCTTGTCAGAGAGGGGAAACCTGGACCAACAACTGACAAGGCTATCGCCGTCGTTCGCAAAGCTATGGAACAACGACAGTCTGGACAACAACCTACAGAGAGCACGCCTGTCGGTTTGATCAGCCACGGAAACACTTGCTATCTTAACAGTCTCCTCCAGTACTACTTCACCATCAAGCCTTTGAGAGAGTTGGTACTCGACTTCGACAAGTTCAAGTATGATCTAGTGACCCAAGGCGCAAAAGCTGAGCGAGTTGGAAACCTTCATCGTCCCGAGTATGAGATCGAATCGTTCCAAAGCCTTACGAACGACCTCCGACACCTCTTCCAGCGCATGATCAAAGATCGTGGACCTGCTGTCAAGCCTGAAGCGGACCTGGTCTGTCGAGCTTTCTTAAAACCCACCAATCCGGAAGCCAATACAGCAGGCTCGCAACAGGATGACGGGGTGGACGTCAACATGACTTCTACTGAGAATGAAAGTCATCCTGCTGACGTGGCAATTCCGGGAAACGCAGATGACTCCTCTACAATTTCTCAAACCAGCTCGACTACACTCCAAGGCAACGCTGTGCTTACTCCGCCAGTCACGCCTAAAGTCGAGAAAGAGGGCGAACTTCTCGCTCCGCCATTGCCGCCTAGAAGGCCTGCAACCCAACAAACCAAAACAAACCTGCAAAAGGCAGAAGAAGCTGCTAGACAGCAGCAAGATGTCGCCGAAGTTATGGAGGAGTTACTGACAAGGCTGAGAGCTTCAATCAAGCCGCTCGGCCAAGACCCTCAGGGCGAACAGTTGGACCAGCTTCGAGAGTACGTGTCTTTCTCATTCATCTGTAACAGTTTACTGACTTGTCAACTGTAGCATCTTCAACATGCGCATTACTGATACGATCATCCCGGAAGGCGAGCAACCTTCGACAAAGGAAGATGAGTTCACCAACTTGATGCTCCTGCCACCTTATGAGCCTACCGACATCTACTCTGCTCTCAGTCGAGTTCTTGATCTACACCCCGAACCGGAAGCTAGCAAGCCGGTCAATGTGTACAAGACCATGAAGTCGTTCCCACCGATCCTTCAAATCAGCATCAATCGCATCCGTTTGGATCGTGAAGGCAAACCAGTCAAGAGTGTTGATCGCATAAGACTCGAAGAGACCCTATACATGGATCGCTATTCGGACGATGAGGCCGTACTTGCTAGACGCAAACAATGCTGGGAGTGGAGAAGACGTTTGCGCAGCCTCAAAGCCGAGAAAGAGACCATTCAGAAGACAGAAATTGGCATCGACGGTCCGTCTGCACTCGATGCTGTGAGTGACTGGCTGTCTAAGCTGTCTGAATCGAACTCGATTCTTTCGGAAGTTGGAGTTGGCCCGATCGAAGTGCCTGAATCACTCTCATCGGATCTCAAGCAAGAGATTGACGCTCAGCGTTCGCGCCTCCAACTCATGGACCAGGAAGTACGAGAGCTGGAAGACAACATCACAAAGCAATTTTCTGGACCCGAGTTTGAGAAGCTCAAATACCGCCTCCACGCCGTCTTCTTCCACCGCGGTAGCACCGGTCATGGCCACTATTGGACTGACATTTACGACTTTCAAAACAACATCTGGCGTAAATACAACGACGAGCATGTCGAGCCAGTCAACACGCTCGACGAGATACTCAACGCGGAAACCTGGCAGCATGGCACACCCACATACGCTGTATACGTTCGAGATGACGCCAAGGAGCAATACGTCGAGCCACTATGTCGCAACGTCGAAGAAGTTGCCGATGAGCCGATGCCAGATGCAACTGCTTCGTTCGAGCCAATGCCCGATGCAACTCCCTTCGACCTGGAATCTGGAGCAGTCAGCAACATCAAGGTGGAAGGAGACTGGGACAAGATTGACGAACCGGTAAAAGAGATCAACTGGTAGGCGTGGTGAAGAGATTCAGAGCAGTCTACTCACTGCTTTTCTTCATAGACGACGGCGACGACGACGAGTCCTCCCGCAGACGGCAGTCGGTTGACCCAAAAGGGCGCGGTTACCAAGCCCGAGCAGAAACCTAAGAAGAAAATGCTTCGCACGTATGGAACAGGAACACCTCGGTGGTGGACACGGTAGTACAAGTGGATGAAAGAGAAGACGATCGCTCTCAAGGAATGGCTTTTGAGGTGCAAGGATGGCATGTTGCATCCTTTGAGGAGTTAGTGCATGGCAAAGGAGAAACACACATTGGCTTTGGGCATGCTTCCATGATAGAATTGCTGTCTCACTAGATGGGCTTATTACTGCATCCGAAGCGATTAGCATTACTGTACCATCACTAATATTGCATTGCTCAACATGTTTATACAATTCAAGTGTCTTGATGTGCATTTCTTTGATATCCCACAGTAGATGAGCGGTGCCATACTTGATGCTTCTGATACAGGAATCTGTCTCGGAGAGAGGTCATGAAAAAGGGTTCTATTTTCCCTTGAAGACAGGCGGTCTCTTCTCACCAAATGCCTTCAGAGCCTCGATTCTATCCTGAGTAACCAAGACGCGCTCGTAAGCCAAGTTTTCAGCGTCCTCGCCAGCACCCCAGCTGTTTACCGCCTGGAGAGCTGCTCTCGTAGCCACAGGGCCGCCTTCGCAGACATCTCTCGCCAAAGCGACGGCCTGTGTAAGCACCAACTCCCTCTCTTTTGTCTTGTCTCCTTGGACACCATCTACTTCGACCAGACGATCGCATAGGCCCATAAAGTAAGCTTCGGCTGCTGTCACTCTTCTGCCCGTCAAGATCATGTCTCTGGCTCTTGCCGTGCCGATTAGCGACGGCAGACGAAAAGTCCCTCCTGCACCGGGGATGATCGCTAGTCTTGTCTCTGGCAGTGCGACGGTGGATGTGGAGCCAAAGACGCGGAAGGTGGTTGTGAGGGCTAGTTCTAAACCACCGCCGAATGCGACGGAGGAAATGGCCGAGATTGTAGGGATGGAGAGGAGAGAGAGGCGGGTAAAGGTGTCGCGGAGGAGGGTGAGGAAGTGTTTTGTCCTGTTGTCTCTGCATTAGTTACATGTCTTTCTTGGGATGCAGAAAAAGACAAAGACGCACTCGTCTCCACTCATTGTCAATCTCTCCTTCAAGTCTGCACCGGCACAGAATGCCTGATCCGACTCGGAGGCCAGGATCAGCGCTCGCGTGGGACCGTCTTCGGCTTCATTGCTGATATCCTCGACTTGTTGGCGCAGTTCGGAGAGTAGTTGTTTGGAGATTGCGTTTCGGGCGGTGGGACGGTTGAGGGAGAGGATGCGTATGTTGCCGGCGTGTGGTGCGGGTACTCGGGTGACTTTTATTGTTGATGTGGGTGTGCTGTATAGACGGGCATTGTAGAGGGACGGTCTGAGGAGGGTGGGTACCCGGCGGGTGGAGATTCGAATAGGCATTGTGGTTGTGAGCTGTACAGGGACTTGAATGTGTGTCTTTAATGGTCGATCAAAGGCTTGTGTTTTTTGTATGGCGACAATGGTGGAAGGGCGTCATGCGGGGGGAGCTCTTTCCTCCGAGGTTGATGAAATTGGCAGCCACCCTTACACTTCCATGTCTAAATTGCAGAAGACTTCTAAGAAAGACAAACAGTCTGGTCCACTTCATCGAAGACTTGACACACCACTCTGTCCCTTGTTCAGTAAACCTATCTGGCCTTCCCTTCGAATCCCCATCTGGCTGTCTTGCGTTAAGCTACGTGTCGCGATCCTCCTTTGAATATCTGATGATTTCTTCGTCGCTCTGTTATGCCACTCCCCTCGGGGTAGGAGTATTGGTAAGTGAACGAGAACCTCTCCGTGTTCAAGGGCTGCATGTAACTTCCTGCCCTGGCCTGGAAGGATGAATCATGCCGTCGACCTGCAAGCCACCATGCATCAGCCTCGCAAGGCTCGGCTGTGCCGATAAGTGCGCGAATATTTATATTCGCCCGTCTGCCAGAGTATCGTAGCACCAACCCTCATCAGAATTTCTTACGAGTCTGGGACCATGTCTGATCCAAAGGAATACACAATTGGCTGGATAAGTGCACTATCCATCGAGCACACCGCAGCGCGCCTGTTCCTTGATCGGGAGCATGACCAGCCCGATCCAGACCAGATTGCGACAACAGACAACAATACATACACACTTGGCGAGATAGCAGGTCACAAAATCGTCATCGCGGTACTGCCTCATGGAGAATACGGCACCACCACAGCGGCGTCAGTAGCCACGAATATGCTTCACAGCTTTCCAAACATCAGAGTGGCTTTGATGGTCAGTATTGGTGGCGGCGCTCCAACAGCTGAGCATGATATTCGATTGGGTGACGTTGTTGTCAGCTGCCCCAAGGATGGCAAGGGTGGCGTCTATCAGTACGACTATGGCAAGAGAACCCAGGGCTGCGAATTCAAACCTACCGGCCACCTCAATCAACCTCCGTCAGTGGTCCTCACGGCTATCAGCAAGTTGAAGAGTGACTATGACCTCGATGGCCATCAGATCGACGAGACGATAAAAAGTATTCTCGAGACAAGGCCCAGACTCAAGAAGAATTACGGTCGTCCACCTCCAGACACTGATGTTCTATACGCTTCTCATATCGTGCATCCGGTACACGAAAGCAAATACAGCTGTACAGAGGTCTGCATGGAGCAATCATCTGAGGTCATCAATCAACGTAAGCGAGCGGCGAGCGAGATCGAGTCCCTGAGCCACCCTGGTAAGAAGAGATGCGGTAGTCCAGGTCTCGAACACGGTGTTAGTCCTCTCATGGCTATGTATCCTCAGAACGCCATGGACCAGGTTTCTCTCACATCAAACGAAGCACAACAATCCAGAACCGTCAGTCGACCTGAAAGAGGCATCGAGGATGACATTCCCGCGATTCATTATGGGCCGATCGCTTCTGGCAATTCGTTGATGAAAGACACCTTGATGAGGGATGACCTTGCCATTAAGGAGGGAATCCTGTGTTTTGAGATGGAAGCAGCAGGGATCATGAACAACCTTCCTTGCCTAGTGGTCCGCGGAATTTGTGATTACAGTGATTCGCACAAGAACAAGCAATGGCAGGGCTATGCTGCCATGACTGCGGCTGCTTATACGAGGGACCTTCTGAATGTCATGCTGCCCAGGAAAGTAGAGAAGGAACGAGAGCTCACCACTTTCCTCGAACGCCGTCAGTACTAATCTTATATCCTCATCGTCAAGTCTGATAAGAGGCAGTTTCCAACCAGTCGACTGCCATTCAGAATATCCTCGAAACTTCTTGGGAGCAACAGCAAGCATATCAGATAAGGAAATGGCTGTCGCCGTCGGATCCCTCGATTATTCTTGAGAACATATTGGAACGGCGTCACAAGGGCACATGTCGATGGCTGCTTGACAGTGATGACTACCAAGCTTGGCGAACAGCACAGAGCTCATTCTTTTGGCTTTATGGCCTGTCTGGCTGCGGGAAGACGGTTCTGGCGTCGTCTGTCATACATCAGTTGCGGACCGAGACTCCACAGCCGAGATTTGCTTTCTTCTACTTCGACATTAACGGAGGAGGCAGACAAGACATATCTCAAATGTTACGCTCTATACTTTACCAGCTCTGTTCGGGACAAGGAGAACATGAACCGCTGCTGAAGCTGTATACTAATTGCGGTATGGGAACTAGGGAACCGACCCTTCACCAAATGTCTGAGATGCTTGCGAGCATCCTAGATCTATCGAACGAAGTCGCAGTCGTCATTGATGCTCTCGACGAATGTGCTTCACCTAGCGACGCTCTAGATTGGCTCAAAAATCTCCATCGAGACAATCACAAAAGCTTGCATTTACTTGTAACATCGCGCAAGCATGGCGCACTGAGCGCGGCGATCGACAATTGGCCTCAACGAGATCAAGTTCACGCCGTGCGGATTGCTGAAATCAACAGAGACATCGCACATTATGTCCACGTGAGATTGTTCGAGAGCGAAGAATTTGCAAAATGGAGCTCGCACAAAGGCTTGCAGGCGCAGGTCAAGGACACGGTCTTGCAGCAAGCCAACGGCATGTAAGTAAAGCTATGAGGGATCCTCAGGGTTTCACTGCTCAAACCAATACAGGTTTCGATTGGCGGCGTGTCAGCTGGATGATCTGAGACCCTGCATAGATCGTCCACGACTGATGGTAGCCCTGCAGACTCTTCCAACAACTCTTCAAGAGATTTATGAACGAATATTGGTCACTCTGAGAGAGAGTTACTGCTTTCGGGAAGCGTTGTTCATGTTGCAATACGTCCTGTGGTCAGAGACCCCACCAGATGTTCCAGAATTGATTGACGCCATAGCTGTTCGCCTTGACGAGTCTCCTGGTTTCAAGCGGGAAAACCGATTATTCGAGCTCATGGACGTCGTGACGCAGTGCTCAAGCTTATTGACCATTGTGAACAAATCCAACAATCTGGACGATAAAAGCCGGCAAGAAATACATCTCTCTCACTCTTCAGTAAAGGAATATCTTTTGTCTTTCTGTCTGGCCCCGCCTTTTGATCAGCTTTTATCAGAGGCCCACGCAAGAGCTTCTATCGCGAAGACCTGCATCAGATATATCATCGATATAGCTAACCTTCAATATGAGTTGCTAGAGGATCCTAGTGGACCAATGGAGCTTCTGGATGTCTCAATATTCCCATTCGCACGGCCTGCCAATCTCTGGACTCATCATGCCAAAGTGGTTGAGGGTATCGACAATAATGTAGTCCGGCTTATTCTAGAGCTCTACGCGCAGAAGCGTCTGATACACAAGTTTCCAGACCTTCTTGGCCTAGGGCTTTCTTGCAAGTTTGGACTTTTTGAGTACACACATGTGGTTGATCCTACAGAGCTAATGCACGCTCCTCATCCACTCATACACGCTTGTCATTGGGGACTTCAGTTCGTCGCACAGTACATGTTAGATACTGGTACTGGCGCCAACCTACGTGGTTATCTCGATAGTCCACTCCATGCCGCTTCCTACAATGGACATTACGTTCTTGTAAGATCGCTGCTACAGCGAGGAGCAATCGTTGATGGCCGTGCAGAACATCCAGTTCCGCTCCTTGGGGCTTCGCGAAACGGTCATGTCGACGTTGTCCGGATCTTGTTACAATATGGAGCGAGAATCGATGCTCATGATTCTGACCACAGGACGGCGATCGAAATTGCTGCATCTCGCGGTCACCATAGTGTTGTACGACTTCTGCTGGATTCAAACGGTCACTATCCATTGAGGTCCGACGTCCACGCACTGGCAATTTTGGAAGCCACAAAAAATCGACAAGTAGAGATCGTGCGTTTGTTGACTCATCGCATTGACTACAGCAGCGTATCACATTCAAGAATGTTAGACTCAGCACTGACTACTGCTGTTGGTCATGGCTGTGATGAAATTATAAGCCTCTTGTTGCAATTTGGAGCGACATTTTACACATGTCTCAACTCTGCTGCGGCATTGGCTGTCAAAGAACGTTTGATCTCGACACTAAAGCTTCTTCTGGTGCTCGGCGCAGACCCCCTTGGCTGTAGACACTCCTGTAGACATAATCGGTACCGCCATTGTGAGCCAAATCTGCTATCGATCACCCTGGAACAATGGCCGGTGGACGACGAAATAGTGGATTTTCTCTACAGCGAACTTACCAGCACCGATGGGTCCATTTGTATCGAGGAAATTGAACGGACGCTCTGGCATCTTTTAGAAAACGATAAGATATCCTATGCAGAGGCTCTCTTGGGAAAACTCGTAGATCTGCACATCAATCCGTTCGACTTTGGCACGAGTTTACGGGAGATCTTGGGCCGACAACATCCCAAGCTTGCCAAGGTCCTGTTTGACCAGATTCTGCATTCCTTTTCGAAAGTTGACAGAGAAGTACCGTTGTCGTTTCTGGAACACCACGTGGAGATTATGATTGAGGTGCGGAAGAAACGGTCCACCCTCAGCTACGAATTGTCCATGGAGAGACTTAGACTTCTCGCAACTCTACCAGATTAAATTGGTGCTACGGAAACAGCATAAGCAGCTTTACCTCCAGGAGCAAGAATACGTGACCAACAGGCCCAGCAGACCCATGCCTGCCTCTGACCAATACCAAAGATTTGCCTCAGCCGTGTCCTCTCTAGCAATAGGGCTCTTCCTTCTCCAAGACCTGAGTAGTGGTTAGGGTTTCCTTTCAGGAAAGAGAGGCCCCCTCTCGAATTCTCGGACCTAAACCACTACAGCTTCCTCGCTGGAGCCACTCTAAGGGCCGATCTTGAGTGCGTCACTGGCTGCTTTGGAGGTTTCAATGGTGATGTCATCAGTGTGAGGATGAATGTACTTTTCTATTTCCTGGAAGAGAGGGGAGAACAGGAGAATTATGGTCTGTCGCAGATTCATGCATATTATCGGGCTTGCTTTGGGAAACATGCCCACAATGTGGATATCAAGCATCGGTGTATAGTCAGAGGATAGTCAAGGAGATGTATCTGGACGTCAAACACAAAAGTTATATGCTGTACTAGGAGACAAAGATTATGGGATCCGCCTCATGGCTTGCCAGCCCAGACGCTGGCCAAGAATTCTTCGGGCTGGACGAACTTGAAGTCCGGCAGCAACTTATTCCACTCATCCGAGGATACCAAGTCTCCAGCTGAGATGGCTTGGAGAATGCCGGAAACCATGTATCTCGATAGCTGATCATCCTTCTGAGGTGGGATGGAAGGATGATCGATCTTTGGTGACCATGTGCTTTTCCACGACCCATCTTTCAGCTCGTCAATGGGTATTCTCTCGACCTTGAACGGCTTGCCTTTTCAATTCGAGTCTTAGCAAAAGCAAAAGTTGATTCTATGAGATCACACTTACCTCTGATCTTTTCTCCCAATTCTATAATCTGCTTCATTGACAGTTCGACTCCAGAAATGCCGCCGACGACTGGCCACTTTCCCTCATACTCTACAGCTCTTGCAACAACTTGTGCGAGATCCTGGACAGTTGTGAGTGTGATGCGGTCGTCGTCGCTACCGTCGATCATGATGAAGCGGCCTTCATCAAAGTCAAAAGGAGTTTGCATTTGCTGAAGGTACTTTGACGACTTGTAAGGGCTTGTCAAGTAGTTCAGAAAGTACCCGGGCTGGAAGAGCGTATATTCTAGAACCTGAGTGATAAAGCACCGCGTCAGATCTTGGTGAACGTCAACTTGGAAAGCTCAAAGTATACCTGATCGTGCTTGTTCACCTCCTCTTTGAGGTAACGGCGAATCTCGCCCTTGTAGGAGTACCAGCTGAGGTGACCGCCAACTCCAGAACTGCAATTAATCAGAAGTCAGATGTTTGATCATTATTGAAGTGACTTACGATGCCCATTCGCTGGGTGCGAATCGCTTGACGCCTACATCGACTGCAGCTCGGATGATGTTCTTCTGCAAAGGACTTCCAGGATCGTCTTGTTCAGAGATGAATGAGAGCAGCGTGTGAACTCCATCAAGTGCCTGTGTCAATTGTGTGTGACTTTGATAGTCTACCTGAATCCAAGTTATGCCCTTGGATACGTTGCCGGGAGGAGGTTCCTTCATCGATGGGTTAATTGTTTGATTCGAGTTGATGAAAGTGCAGCTATCCACTTACCTTCCGGGACAATATTGAAACTTCATGTTTCTCAGTCGCAAGGAGAACATCAATTATCTCCGAACCGACATCTTCATTAGTGTCAGAAATCAGAACAAAGAGGGTTGTTCGTAACAAGTCGGAACTCACTTCCAGTGCCACCTGCGATAGCAATCTTGACCATCTTGTTCGAAGGAAGTGCTCTGGTTCTAGTTGATCTGCTTCTTAACATGAAAGTGCTCTCGTTTTAACCAGATATCGAGTTCTCTTATATGACTGCTGACCTCGGTCGAAGCTCCAGCCGAAGGAGACATGATTCGTAATCTGGTTGAAGGTACTGGCACACAAACCATTCCTTAGAACTTACAGAGTCCGGTCATGTCGAAAGTGTTGTGATGCGCGACGCACTGCTCCGCCGAGCTCGGTGGAAGCAGCTGCAATCCTGCTGACCAACCCCGCTGCCTCGACCGAAGCCTCATCCTTCGACCGAACATCTCATATCAGCTTTTGAATCATCTTGAGCATACAATTTTATCGATCGACAACGATCATGTCTTCTTACCTTGAGTCAGATCGTTCACCGAAGCGGAGAAAAATTCGCAAGGGCACGCAGAGCTGTTGGGAG
Source organism: Aureobasidium sp. EXF-10728 (assembly GCA_023848605.1). Classification (NCBI taxonomy): domain Eukaryota; kingdom Fungi; phylum Ascomycota; class Dothideomycetes; order Dothideales; family Saccotheciaceae; genus Aureobasidium; species Aureobasidium sp. EXF-10728. The sequence continues at coordinate 674,423 of SWBG01000002.1, read as the reverse complement.
TGTAAGCGACGCAAGGTCCGATGCATTTCGACCGAGAATATCTGCCAAAACTGCAGACGTCGCGGTACTGCTTGTATAAGCCAGGATCTACCTGACGTGTTCACCATCGCGACTCCAAGTTTGTCTGAGGACGGTGCATTAGTACGTACAGCAGGTTTAGAACCTCGCTCCAAGTTCCTTTCTAATCTGGCCAGCCTGAGCCTGATGTTCATAGTTCTGACATCACGCCGAGCTCGATATCCCATAGCCACATTGAACTGGAGCACGCCCTCAGATCGACATGGCCAGCCAAACATGAGATGGATCAACGCATAAACTTACCGGGCGAATCATCAGCGCTGTTTCACAGCGAAGCTTGCAGACTCTATGATAGCCTTGCTAGTCGAAGTCAACCTCCTATCAGAGAGAACTTACGGCTACCACCTCCTGGCTCACATCCTGTACTAATCACAAGAAAGCTGTTGCTGCTCGGGATTTACTTACAAGGCGTTGTTCTTCCTGATGATCAAGCGTCTCATAAACCCGAATCGTGGTACCATACCATCATGTTACGTGTTACGGAGGCTGCCATCAAAGTCACCAAGAATGAAGACTTGGTCAATTCTGTTGAAGGCCTCGAATGCCTCATGCTAGAGGCTTCGTATCAGAACCACGCGGGAAACCTTCACCAAGCTTGGATGGCAGTACGTAGAGCGACGACCGTTGCGCAAGCACTAGGATTGCATCGTGGTTCCAAATCGGCAATGCTGAAATTCCTTGAGCCCATGAAGCGTACCTTGTTTGACGCGAAACAAACGTGCTTACAAGTGGTCCGAATGGAGTGCTACCTCAGTCTCTTTCTGGATTTACCAAGAAGCTCACTCGAGGCCCCATCGCGCACTCCGGAAGAACTGGAGAATTTGCAACCAGTCGAACGTTTGCAGTACAGCCACGTTATCGTGTCTGACCGTATCCTGAAGCGGTCGACCTTTCCTAGTCTGTCAGATACTCGAGAGCTAGACTCAGTTCTGGAGGAAGCAGCAACTGGTGTAAACCCTCAGTGGTGGTTGATGCCTAACTTTGCGGCAAGCAACATGAATGTCAAGGATACCGCTCAGGGTACGAGTCGTCTGAACGACCAGTTCGCTCATTTCCATCTGTTGATCAGACTGCATCTGCCATATCTGATGCGACACAGATCGGAAGGGATGTACGACTACAGTAAGATGACGGCGGTGAACGCTAGCCGGGAGACACTGTCACGTTACGTTGCTTTTCGTGTCAACAATGCAGGGCAATCCTATTGCCGTGGCACTGATTTCCTCTGCTTCATCGCGGCGACGGTACTCAGTCTCGGTCACATCGAATGCTCAAGACTGAGACAGACGTCGAATGTTCACAACGCATTTGGTCATCTTGTCCACTCACGGCCAAGTGATCGCGGACTATTGGAGCGAACCCTTGAGGTTGTTCGAGGTACCTCTCAAGGCAGCGATGACGGCATCATATCGCAAATAATTTTCGTGCTTGAGCAGCTGCTGAGGATTGAGGCCACGGCAGCGAGCGGTGTGAGGTATGGCATCCAAGCAAGCTCCAGTGTTGATGAACACGGAGGATACCACAGTGAAGCGACGGATGGTGGGGGATTGCGCTTACATATCCCGGCATTTGGTTGCATAGATTTTGGTGTAGAAGGGTGTGCGCCAACTGTCTCTCAGCCGCCTGGTCTGCTCGATGGTTGTACCTATGGAGGTGAAAGCGGAGAGCTTCCTTCCGTGAGTGCCATGGAAGACGAGTGGGATATGCAAGGCATTGATCTGGCGCTATTCGAGGGTTTGTTTGGCGATTCGAGCATATCAGATGTGGCCTATCGAGTCTAGACATAACACATGAGTTACCATGACATGAGGACATCGTGGCTGCTCACCATATTGGCTCTGAGGGTTCGTCTTGAGTGGAGAGTGTCGTCGGGACCGAGTGCCAAGACATTCGGGACCGAGAGTCGCAGCTCGCGACCGACCTCCTTCCTGCATCTTCATGCATTAATGAGATTCTTTCCTCTCATCATGACTTCCTGGTAGATAAAACATTCTGGATGTCGCTACCAGCCGCTAACACCCGGTCTGTGAGTGTATCGTCGTATACTGCGGTCGCGCCAGAAGTCGTTGCTCGTGAGCCACTTTCAAATCCGAAAAAGGCTGTTACTCGTGGACATAGCTGTATCGCTTGTGCTCACCGAAAGGTGCGATGCGATGGTCAGAGGCCATGTTCAACGTGTCAAAAGTCAGGTACACCATGTCTTTCGAAGCCTGCGCAATCAGCCCGAGCCAGACGTGCCAGAACAACGCGCGATTCTACCGGCACACATACTACTACGCCCAGTAGCTCGAACCTAATCGAAACAACTGTATCTGAGCATGTGAACGAGCGAAGTCACTCACATTATGTTGAGAAGTGATTTTCTTCAAACATCCTCTGCTAGGCTCTTACTGATATATCATACAGTGTTATGTGGGTTGGCGTGGGCAAAGAAGTATCGTTCTCTTCGCTTCCTTATACTATTGCTTACGAAATTCTTAGCTTCCCGCTCTGACCGGTGAAGAAGACTCAGAATTGGACGTTGGTCCAGTCCCTTCAAACAGCCCACATTCTATGTCTGTCGAGAGACTTCTCTTTGAGCGATCCCTTATCAACCTCTCTGGCCAACATCCCACTGCAAGCCGCATCTTCTGGCTCTGGTCAACCTACCTCGAGAATGTCAATCCCGCAGTCAAGATGCTACATATTCCCACAGTGCAGCCTCTGATATTGAACGCGGCCTCGGATCCCAAGAAGCAGTTATCCGCGCCCAAACAAGCACTCTGTTTCGCAATCTACCTGATTGCCATCGGTTCTGTACCTCAATGTAACCATGCTGAGGCGGAGAGGATAATGGATCGACCAATCCATGAATTGGTTGACTTATTCACTGGCTTGACTCAACAGGCTCTGGTAAATGCACGCTTCTTGCAAGCACCCAACTTCACCACACTCCAGGCCTTGACCCTCTTTTTGGCCGCACAACGAGCAAGGGCCGATTCTCAAACGCTATGGCAGTTGACCGGGGTCGCGATCCGTAGCGCTCAGCAGCTGGGCTATCATCGAGAAAAGGCGCTCAGAAGTCCATCTGTCTCGGTGTTTCAAGCAGAGTTGCGTCGACGCTTGTGGTGGGAACTGGCGCTTCTCGAAAGTTTTGCTGCTAAGCAATGCGGCGTCACGTCTATGCTTTACTCCCGATCGGTTTGGGATACTAATCGACCCTTGAACGTCAACGACTCGGACCTCCATCCTGAGATGAAGCAGATTCCCGAAGTACGCGGCATCACCGAGATGAGCTTTTGTAGCGCCCGATTCGAGATTGCCGAGCTCACGATGGCCTACACCAGTCCAGACTGGCAGTTGTCACAAGACATGAGTCAGGCAGACGCTGCCATCCAGAATTTACAGCAGCGTCTTGAAGACAGACTCTTGAAGTATTGCGATCCTTCCATACCTATGCACAGAATGTTGCAGATGTTTGGCAGAGGCGCTCTGGCGCGTATCAGGTTGACCCTTCGACGACATCAAATGTTTGCCAAGTCTGGTCTCTCCCTAGAGCAAAGAGATTGCACTTTCTTGCTCTGCCTGCAGCTGGCTGAAGCACCGAACAGGTTTGCAAAGGACCCGACAATACAAAGATTTCTTTGGCAGGCCAACGCATTCTTCCCACTGGACGCTTTCATGTTCCTGTTGGGCGAAATCGCTTATCGGACCGTCGGAGAACCTCTTCCAGCGCCAGTTGAGACTGTGTGGGCGGAGGTGGAGAAGGCTTACGATTCTCAGCCACGCCTCTTACGCGACGAAAGCAATGCGATATACAGCGCGGTCAGAAATCTCACCCTCAAAGCTTGGGAGAAATTGGCAAATGATCAACAAGTCGAGCAGCCTGCGCCTCACTTTATACAAATACTTCAGTCAAAACTACCAAACAACAGGGTTGTAGAAAAAGTGACCCATACAGCATCCGAAACCACGATCTCTCCTGATAACATGACGACTAACACCCTCGACGGAAGCGAGTTTGATTTTGATCTCGACAGCCTGGACACGAGTTGGAGCAAGATTGCTATCCCGGACGACCCTGAGTTCTGGGAGTACTGGCAGCAATTTGCTACGGACGTGCCGGGGCTCCCTATTACTTGAGCAGAGTTGAAGTGCTCTGTGTTGAGAGTTTCGGCGATCTCGAAGGTTTTGTTAGGTCGTGCATGTTTCGTGATATGGTACTTGAGACTTCGAAAGGGTTGGGTGTACTTCTATGGCGAGGCTGTCTTCTTGGTGTATATGTTCAGTTGCTATCTCGAGAGGGTCTGGGAGGGAGGCGTCCCATCCAAATAGAACCAGTGATCGGGTTCTTGCATGGTTCTGATTGGAGTTCTTGAAACTGTAGCTGCAATGCAAAGAGATCTCATCGTGTGTTCAAGCTCAAATGTCGTGTATCCATGTCAGAAGTCGATCGGTGTGAGCAACCGCCATTCCCGATGTACCCAAAGGCCAACTTGAGCCGTTCAATGCGATACCACAAGAGTGGTCAGAACGTTGTCAGAATCTGAAGTCGTGCAGGCACAAGACAAAATGCTTCGACATCTCGAACCCGAGACTCCATGTTCTGAGTTTGGACGATTCGTCGTAATCACTCTGTTGGTCTTTTGGTCAAGAAGACTTGGTTACCTGTTTGTGTAATAATGCAGCCTGGGTGATAAGCAAATCGACCAAGCCTCTGTGAGCAACACACATCTCTCGCCCAAGCAAGGCTTAGCCTTAGCTACTTGTCTACAGTCGCAGTTGCAATGATAAGCTGATGGAGAGACGGTTCGCTCAGAGTACCAATTGACCATTCATCGAGAATAGAAAAAGACAACAGGCACCAGCGATAAGCTGATTACTTTGTATTCGAGTCAACTGTCGGGCTGTGTGCTCACTGCTCTTTGTTTTTTTGCTTTCCGCGGACGAAAGGAAGCCAGCTCAAAGCAGGGAAGCATTCCAGAACCGACAGGACAGTCACAGGGACACTTTTAGATCGGCTGATGAGAGAGAGGACCCTGAAAAAAAGCCTCGGCCGCGTGCATCCCGCATGCAGAGTGCATGAGCATGACGTGCGCCCACTGTTGTCTTTTATTTTTCCTTTGGGCATTTTCAGGAGATTTAAGCTCTGCGCTGTGAGAGGTTGTCGTGATACCTCGAGGGCCAGCACAGTCATGGCGATGTCAGGGCGTGGTTCTTTATCGCGCAGCAAAGATAAAAGCAAACAGCAACTGGAGGAAAGCAACTTAAAGAGGACATATTTGCTGTTTCCTTGTCATCTCTGCTACTCCTCTGCATTCTTCCTCAAAACAGGGCAATAAAGCCGTTTTCGATTGTGACTGTGATTCATCTTTCACATGCTCATGCTTGGCCCCGGATCTTGAACCTCTCCTCTCTGCTCTCCACAATCTCCCACATTATCTTGTTGCTCCCCACAATCTTGCTCGTTCTTGAACTGTTCCGAATCGTCCGTGCAGCCCTTCGATATCCAGATACTGCCGCGGCTATATTACCTATCTCTCGTCTCGTCCCTGCGAACATAGTCTACCGTTCACCTTGCTAGTACTCAACATGGATCCACTCACCTCTGGCCAGCGCGTACTCGAGACGCCGGAACTGCTCGAGATGATCCTGGCAGAGCTTCCTCCATGCCAATTGCTCATCTCCCAGCGCGTCAACACCCTCTGGCACGATCTAATCTCCAATTCACCCCAACTGCAACAATTGCTGTTCATGAGGCCCTTGTGGCCCAAAGCCAAACCCTTTGACTCACAGCTGTCCTGCGAAGCCAATCGACCGAGCCAACGCCCTAGAAACAACATGATGCTGAGAAAAGTGCTGGGTGGGCGATACCCGACCTTTACGCCTCGCGTGACCAGCCAGAAAGATGAGGAAGAGTATGCGGACAAGGGTGTAGAGTCTCCAGACGCCAACCCAGATGATATCAGTAGCATTCCTCGATCTGTCAAGAGTCGGTCGAGCTACTGGACATGGTAAGATGCCCTTGCTTGTGCTGACGCTGGCGAACCTATTTGGAAGAAGTCGTTGGTCTGACCAGAGAGCAGGGATGTCAACGTCATGTACCCTAGCGACGAGCTACCCTCCAACGACGCAGCCGTACTGTACGAGAAAGCAAGCTGGCGCCGCATGTATCTCTGCCAGCCGCCCTGCACAGAGCTGTATCTCGCTCGCCGCTGGTGCCGAGCAGCTCGACCGGCAATCGCTTCCGAAGATGGCATCACCATGGAGACGTTCATTGAAAAGGCAAACAAGGCGCGCGAACTCTGGAACCAGCTCTTCATCTCGAGCGACGGTGATTGGCACTTTGAGGGTCCCATGCGCAGCAAGTGATTGGGTGGGATGTTGTCTTGACGTGTTTGTGAATGAGTGATACGATTATACCCGGGATGTCTGGCGTTTTGGTTCGATTCGTGGGCGCGTGTGTGTATAGTGGAATTCTTAGGTATAGCACAGGGCTGTCGTTGTCTTCCTCCATGATCTACGCCTGTGACAAGGATGTAAGATGTTGTGCGTCTGTGATCAGCAGCTATCCGGATGTGGTTATAGGTGTCCTGCAGATGAGTGTGATACATGTTCTGCTGTACACCGACCATTGCACTAATCGGTGAGAGATGTCTTGTGGATGATGGAGCCGTGAACCGACCCTAAAAGTCATGACATACCGTACTTCCAAATCAAGTGGTATCATATGTAAATCGAGTGGAGTGCCGTGAACAGGCAATAGAAACGCCGTAGTTTAGCAATCAGACCCATGTACGCCGGTAATATGCAAATGCAAAGTTTTTGCCTCTCCTTCTCTTCATGTTTGTTTGACCTTCCTGACACTTCTCGTAGTTCTTCAAAGCGACTATGAGTCGTCCTCGGGCGCGTCCTTGCCATCGGTAGTCTTGATGTCTCCAAAAGCACTCTTTCCAGCATAAAGCTGTCTGCTCGGGTTGTCTGCCCCGGCCTCGAGTTCGACACTTGAAGCAACAGGTTTGTTGCCACGGAATCTCTTGCGCATATCGATCAGACCGCGCTTGCATTCTCCATATCCTTTCTTCAACTGCTGGCAACGGGTGGGCAGTGTGTCGACGAGCGGTGGGCGGAGGCAATCGGCGGCACTGTGGCGTTGGACCATGATACAGTCGCTCTGTTGGAGACACTCGGCTAGCGCCGCACCTAAGACATATCAGTCTCTGCAAGGTGGAAAGATTGGCGGAGCATTGGACAACGCTTACGGATGTCTTTGCAAGATGAGGGCATGTCTGCGGTGCTTGCAGTGCTTTGCGCCGAGACGAAGAGCGACGGGGAGACGCGGTGTATGAACCAAAGATTGATTGGACTACTCAGGCGAGATCGTTCCAGTTGTTTGTATGCAACTTGAAAGGGCGAGTGGATTCCTCCAAGTTCTGCGTGACGGTGTCGATGGCTGGTCAATATTTCCATCGTCGACCAACTAGAAAGCAGAGTCACGTGCCATTCGAGCCAGAGAGCGACCCCGGACTGCCGCAAACGCACAGACGCTCCTTTCACATGCACCAATGACGTTGATGAAACGCCGTCTCGAATCGGCTCTGCACCACAACCCAACAGCTTTCTGCAGCCTCCTTCCTCTGATCAACACTAGACAGCGCCTCCGGTCTGGCATCTATACCACCGCTCCCGTCTGGCACACTTCAACATGCCGAGTATTCCGTTTATAGGAAGGCTGTATTTCCAGGAGTACCTGGCCCTGCTTGGCTCCTTTGTTTTGATCGGTCTGGAAGTTATCATCAGGGGTATCACTCTAGCTCTGCCAGGTCCCATTATTCGATTTTTCTATAACTGTTCGCGTAAAATCTTCAACCAGCTATCGGGTGCTCAAGGACGAAGGTCCAGAAACCGGAAGAAGGCCATCTCATCGCCAATTGCTCAGGCTTCGGATTTTGTCGAGCTTTGCGAGCTTTTTGGTTACTATGCAGAGGAACACATTGTCCAGACCAAGGATGGCTACTTGTTGGGCCTACACCGTCTAGGCTGGAAGCGTGGCGAAGAAGATCAGAGGGTCAACAGTGGAGAGGGTAGCATCCAAAAGAAGGTCGTCTATCTTCATCATGGCCTCATGATGAACAGCGAAGTCTGGGTTTGTTTGACTGAGAAGGAACGCTGTCTGCCCTTTGTTCTGGTTGACCAGGGATACGATGTCTGGCTTGGCAACAACCGTGGCAACAAGTACTCCAAGAAGAACGTTCACCACTCTCCCACTAGTGCCGCCTTCTGGAATTACTCGATCGATCAATTCGCCTTCCACGATATCCCCGACACTATCGATTACATTCTTGCCACGACAAGTCAAAAGTCGCTCTCCTACGTCGGCTTCTCCCAAGGAACTGCTCAAGCCTTTGCAACTCTCTCCATCCATCCTAACCTGAATGAGAAGGTCAACGTCTTTGTTGCACTCGCGCCTGCCATGGCTCCTCCTGGCTTGGCTATGGGCATCGTTAGCAGCTTCATCAAGGCATCACCCGAGGTCTTGTTTCTGCTTTTCGGTCGCAAGGCCATCCTGAGCAGCACCACCATGTGGCAAGCATTGCTATATCCTGGTATCTTCTCCTGGGTCATTGACAAAGCTTTGCTCTACCTGTTCGGTTGGCACGCTAAGAACATTACCGCCTACCAGAAACTGGCAGCTTACCCGCACTTGTTCTCCTTTAGTAGCACCAAGTCGGTCGTCCATTGGCTCCAGATCATCAGAAACGAAACCTTCCAGATGTTCGATGACGAGGTCCAGGCTCCCCTCTCCATTGCGTCTGGTTCAAAATACTACAAGGTCGCCAAGTATCCTACGCGCAACATCAAGACGCCAATCGTCCTCGTCTATGGTGGGAGTGACAGCTTGGTGGACATCAAAGTCATGCTGAAGGAATTGCCCAGACATACAGTGGCCAAGGAGATTCCTCACTATGAGCATCTAGACTTTTTGTGGGCCGAAGATGTTCACAGATTGGTTATCCCACACGTACTCGACGCTTTAGAGTCCTACTCTACCGATGCAGGACGCAGGAGCTTGATCTCGCCATTTAGACCTGCTCGACCACAGAGTCTATTGCCCTCGTCACTTCCTAGTTACTCCGAGGGAGAAAGCACATCATGGGACTTTGCCGACACCGATGGTACTAGCGACTCGAAGAAAAGGCTACGAGCTTTTCGCGTAAGCTCACCACGTCGTTCGTCGATCAAGTCCAGGAACCCAAGCGGCAAGGCTTCGCCAGAGCTGGTCAATGTCAACTCCCCTGACGCATCTGCTATTACTGAACGATCGACAAATTCACGTCCTGAAGGTTGGTGGTCCTCTGATGAGGTTGCAGGTACAACATCAGATCCAGCGACACCTGACACACATACCCAGCTTGAAAAACAACAATCCGAAACACCAGACATGAGTACTCCGTCCGAGAAGCAACCTGCTCCGAGGCGCTTGAGCAGGCTTCCTATCGTTCAAGGTAGTGCAGGTCTCGGCATATCCTCTCCTCCTCCAGTCGCTCCTTCCGCTGTTGCAGCAGTCAGGTCGACCACAGCATCTCCATCGTCACATAAGTCAAAGCGCAGCATAGATAGCTTACGATCCTCGGGTGGCGAAGCAAGCTTTGGTGAACACGGTATCAGCTTCGGCTTCGGGGGAAAGAGTTCTGTAGCAGAGGGAGTCGTGAGTAAGGAGCTTGGGGCAGCGCAGACACTACGGGCATTGGATGCCGATGCAAGTGCTTCAGACTCGAGCAAGAAGCGAAAGGTCAAACAGCAGAGCTCGCGTCGATATTAGGTATCTCGATGGGAATGAAAAAACTGTTTGAGTTCTGTCCAGAAAGGTCTTGGATATTAGAACAAGATACACTTGAATAAGAACAAAGAAGTCTTCACTAAACTGTCCTTACATCGTATATCTTGGTCCCCAGCTGAGCCTCCTCTGTGGACACATCGTATGGTGTTCGTCTCTGTCCTTTTGTTGTCGAATGTTGTTGTTTTGAATATCTTTGAGGTCGATAGCGAACACGCCTGCGAGTCCATTCTACTGATTTCTGCTTTCTCGCTATCTCATGTGCCATTCACCTACCTTGTATACCAGCTCAGCTGCTGTTTCTTCCAACAAATCACTTTGGTCCGACGGTCATCACAGCCATCAATTACTTACGCAGCTAACCCAATTAGGCAGTCATCACGTCAAATTCACCAAATTATTTCACTCACTTCAGCGACCAACAACACTCGATTTCGAATCTGCTGACCAGCATCTCATTTCGCAGCAATTGAGAACATTGGCCTCTTGATATAGCGCCCCTGTGGAAAGGGGTCTGGTCACTATCAGGAGGCTGGAGGAGAAGAGTGATAATGAGAAGGGCGCAACAATTTGTGAAAGTAAGTCGAAACTCCGACACCGTCAGACCTGTGATTTCTTTTTTGCTTGTCTGTTGTGATATATTGACCGAACAACTCAAAAGCTCAAGACCCAAGCGTCATCCAAGCGCTGGTTATCCTCTGCCAGACCTCCTTGCACGATGATTCCTTCCTTGCCTTCGATCACTACAACATCTGCAGCAAACCATCCTCTGGGCTGTGGCACCTTCGCACTCTCGTCTACGATGATCTTGCTCCACTTTTTGGTCTCAATATCCCAGATCCAGGCGTCAGGTAGCATGTTTCCAGCACCAGCATGGCCCAAAGCGCTTGGGTCGCTTTCTCCAAATGCAGTGATGAGGGATGGTCTACCATGAATGTTGATGGCAAGGAGGCTCCCTACACTTCTGCAACCAGGGCCTTCGCTGCCATCGGGTGTAAAGGTAAAAGTGCTCCATTCGTCGGTTGCGATGTCGTAAATGTCGATTTCTCCACCTAATTCATGTTTACCATCGAACCCACCCATACGGTAAAGCTTGCCGTCCGAGAAGGTGATCGAAGTTCCTCCTCTCGGAGCGCCGGGGGCAGAGGTTAATTGCCTCCACTTTCTATCTCCAACATCAAAGGCCCAGAGATCAGACAAGCGGCCAGAAGTGGGACACCCTGCATGAAGATAAAGAGTGTTGTTCTTATCAGATGTCATGCAATGGTAACTTCTAGGCTCGGGTACGGGTTTTGAATCGTCGGTAGGGGAGACTTCACGCCAGCCAACACCATGAGCATCGGAGTAGCAAAATTGCCAGAGCTTGCCTTGTTCATCAATCGGTGCCATGTCGACTCCGCCACGACCGGAAAAGTAGTAGATCTTGCCGGCCACGACGGTGCTAGCTGTGCCCACGCGTGCCAAAGGCAAGCCATCAGCGTACTCGGGCGACGTCGAGGGGCTGTTGCCATATTCTTGCAGAGAGCAGACATTTGGCTTTGGGATGATCTTGAGGATGTGCACGTCGTTGTCGCGAGGCTCGCGCGGATGAAGCTCGCCGCCGAAGATCAAGGCGCGGTCGCCGAGCGTTGAGAGGGTTTGGGACGAGCGTTGGAGCAGCTCGTTTTTGTGGACGAGTTTCCAGTGGCCTTTGATGGTCGCCATGGTTGTAATTGATGCAACAATGATCTAACACGTTCAAAGCTGAAGTGTAAGCTCTGTTGTTTGAGAACTGAAGATGGTTCGTCGAGAATGTCATTGCCTAGCTCGCCCCGACGTTAGGGCTTGTTTCCACGCACCTTGATGGTCGAGACGGCTCGCAACAAGGAAAGAGCACTCTTTATCACTGACGAAACAATTCAAAGATTTTGAACTACCAAGTAGCCAGTACATATGTCCTGCAGTGAACAGTCTGTTTTCCAAATATTGTAGACACCACGCCAGTATTCTAGGTCGACGTATTTGTCGCGACAGGGTTCTACGGTCGACGAAACTGATCAGGCGAAACAGCCTTGGAAAGCTCCTGTAATTCACAATGTTATGTGCTGCCTAATTGGTATGGTGTTTGTTGGTATCGCATCGCTATTGATTCTGATATTGAATCATCCCAACCCCAGTTTCAAACAGATGCTTCTTATAACGGCGATCGATTCTCTAGCTACGCTTATCAATGAATCGATTTCACAAGATCAAGGTCAACTTGTACAGTCGATTTGATCCTTTCGACTGTTGTGCTTACAAACATCTGATACGCTGCCAATGGGAAACCAGGAGATGCTGTAGGGTATGGTCAAGGTTGTGTGACGAGATATAAAGATTGGACGTTCCCGCAGCTGTCCGCTTCCCCTCATATCGTCATCGACTTACTCCCTCACCACTCAATCAACAACATCACATTGACAGATCTGTCGTGTTAACACCATCAAAATCATCATGACCTCCGCACCTACCTCACCTACCATTATCTGGCCGGCGAAATTCCTTCCCGGTACTACGGACAACTTTGTTAGCAATGAGACCATTGTCAAGGGGCTTTCCTCAGCAGATATCTGGAAATACCTCGCCGACATCACCAAATGGGAGTCCTACTACTGGAACTGTTCACAAATCACACCTCCATCTTCTGGCCCAATGTTGAACAAAGGCGACAAATTTAGCTTCTCAACTTTCGGCTTCCCACCTTTGCCTTCCGAGGTCTACGAATCGGTCACGCCTTCCAAGACAGAAGTTGGTCGTCTTGCTTGGCGAGCCATATTTGATGGAGATGGAGATGAAGACAAAGCTGTTGACGTCTATCATGCTTGGGTCATTGAGGACCTTGATCAGGATCGTGTCAGGATCTTGACGCAGGAGTCGCAGATTGGCAAGCCAGCTGCTGATTTGAGCACCAAGAAGCCTAATCCAATGCTTAATGGGCATCAGGACTGGCTGGATGGACTTGTCAAGGCTGCGAGAGAAGGAAAGCAGAGCTGAAGGGTGGAGTGGTGAATGCAAGTTTGTGTAGTAGCAGTGTAGCAGATGTAATTGTATAAGCTAAAGATGTTCATCAGCTTTCCGGACTCTGAACGAGATGACCTTGTTCGTCGTTCGTGTCGCGTTTTCGGCTTGACTTGTGTCAGCGCAGTAGTTTTACTCGAAGTAGCTGGTACCGACGATCTCAAGTTGTATGTACCTGAAAACCGGCGACGAGCGTTACGGCAACTCAAGATGCGCGATTCGATGCCATCGTGTAAGATGCCGAGTGCAACGTATGGCGCCAACACAGCAGTGCTGCTTTTTACTCACGATGATCGGTCGTGCTTTGCGCGACATACTACGTCTCTATGCACATTGCCCACTTGTAAACAGGCTGAATGTCATGCTCGAGTGATGTCTCCATCTTGCTCCATATGTCTTAATCCTTCCGATGGTGTGATATCTCGAAGTCCGTCTTTGACCGCGGGGTTCTCGCAGCAACAGCTGGAGTTTGTGCTGGAGCTCCGCATAGCAGACAGCTTCATTTCCCTTTCCAGCAGAAACTCACATGGCTCTGCGGATGTCCGGAGACCCAGAGTTGGGGTTCGATGAAGAGGGAGAGGGAGAATCCCCGTATCAGGGCCCATAATTCTGTTCAAAGGATGTGAGTGGGCCTAGAGTCGGCACCAGCTCGGTCAAAAGACGTCAGTGGTTTTGGAATTTGAAGTGACATCTGGGGATGTTGGTCTCAACAGCGTCTTGACAAGCACACGTCGCAAAGGTGAGATGCGTTGCCAAATCGTGTTGACAGGGTGAGGAAAATACTGCAAAGAATCTTCTCTTTCTTCGAGGCCGCCGCTACGGAGGAAACACAGAGCAAGTGAGGTCCTCGGCTCTGCTTCCGAGCTCAGTCTTTCTCCCGATCTTGAAATCGATGCTCCGATCGTTGCACCCAAAACTCTCTGCGTAGCGACGGTTGACTATTTTTGCCTAACCCCAAGTCAGGGCACTATCCGGAAATGCGCTTCACGGCTCTGCCTCTCGTTGACTTACCCAACACAGTAAAAACTAGACCTCTTCGGAAAGCATTTTAAGACGTTTGATATCATTGCCCAGACTTGTCCCCGAAGGCCTTGTGGAAAGTGACATCACTGCCATCTGCAGAGGGTGCAAATCGCAAACACAGACGCTTCCGAGCGGCCTTCTCCTCATCGTTGATATCCCAACCTACAGAGTGGATCTTTTCTCCAACAATTTTTTTTCGCCGCACGTCATGGCTGTGGAACCCGGGGCTTGTGTGTCCACTACTGAGGGTTCATACATAAGTATAGCAACCAGCCATGGACCCTATTTTTCTGTAGAACTACTCACGCCATCTGGCAAACCTCAATCATGACGGACGTACGGCCAGAGCAAAAACATAACCCGAGTCACGACCTCAGTGGAAACAACTCAGAAAAAGACGATGAAACAACACGCAGCCCTAGCCCTGTTGGCGAGCAGAATGAGAAGGCTCATGTCGACGCTCAAGGTCGAAGAGAGCTGAAAGAGACTGACGCTCCCGAGATTCTGGCATATGCCTGGCCGACATGGAAGAAGTGGATGTACCTGTCTGGCGTTGCAGCCATTCAGATTTCCATGAACTACAACACTTCAGTCTTCCCTAGTGCCGTAACACCTCTGTCAGAGGCTTTCGGTATTGGTGCACAAGAAGCAAGAACCGGTCAGATGATCTACCTGATCCTGTACTCGTTTGGTTGCGAACTGTGGGCGCCCTGGTCTGAGGAGTTTGGTCGTTGGCCCATCCTCCAGCTCTCTATGTTCCTCATCAACATCTGGCAAATTCCTTGCGCCTTGGCTCCTAACTGGGGAACCATCCTCGTTTGCCGTGCTTTGGTAAGCATAATAGTTCAAGGTCCAACCTATTTAAACGCTGACGTAAAAATAGGGTGGTCTCTCTACTGCTGGCGGTAGTGTCACTCTTGGTCTTATTGCCGACTTGTACGGGCCCGAGGAGCAACAGTACCCTCTGGCTTTTATTGTCTTGTCCTCTTGCATCGGCACCAGTATCGGAGGTGTCATCGGCGGCCCTATTCAACGCTTCCTCGAGTGGCAGTGGTTCTTCTGGATCATGCTCATCTTCGGTGGTGTCGTCCAAGCTGTTCACTTCTTCATGCCCGAAAGTCGTTCGACCATTCTCCTCGATAGAGAAGCCAAGCGTCGTCGTAAGACCGGCGAAGACCCCAACATCTACGGCCCCAACGAACTCAAGTCGCCGCGTATCTCGCTCAAGGAAGCCGGCAAGGTCTGGATCCGTCCCTTCGAGATGTTCATCCGCGAACCTATCGTACTTTGCCTGTCTCTTCTTTCCGGTTTCTCTGATGCTCTCATCTTCACCTTCCTGGAATCTTTCCCGGAAGTCTACACCAAATGGGGGTTCGGCATTCTTGCACAGGCTTGGGCTTTCATCCCCATCAACCTTGCCTACTTCCTCGCCTATCTCATGTACCTCCCATGCTTCATGCGCGACAACCAGATCCGTAGGAGAAAGGGCGACGATTGCTTCTTGCCAGAGCGTCGTCTCAAGGTGCTGCTATGGCTTGCTCCTCTGGAACCTATCGGCCTGATCGGATTTGCTTGGTGCAGTTTGGGGCCAGAATATTCAGTCCACTGGATCGCTCCAATGATATTCTCGACTCTGGTCGGCATTGCAAACTACGCCATCTATTTCTCCTCAGTCGATTACATGATCGCCGCATACGGTGTATACTCTGCCTCTGCCTGTGGTGGCAACGCCTTTGCTCGTGATTTCCTGGCTGGTGTTTCGGCCATGTATGCCACTCCTCTTTACACCAACATCGGCGGACATCCTACCGAATACGCCAGTACCATTCTCGCTGGAGCATCGGTTTTGGTCGTGATACCGATCTACGTGTTCTACTGGAAGGGACCCGTCATTCGTGACAGATCGAAGTTCGCAAAGACCCTGGCAGAGGATCGCAAGAAGGAAGGAGTACGTCGTCTCAGTTATGCCGACAACTTGCCTGCTTAAAGCATGTAGACAGTGTTTGCTTTAGATTGTTTTGTAGAATAATAGATTAGATACCAGGTAGACTGTATTATTATCCATACGAGTAACCATTGTTGTTTGGCCATATGAGACCTTCTCTATTTTTGCTGCTAATCTATAAAAGACATGTTCACGTTGGGTACCCCTACCTTTCCGAGACATGTTTGTCATAATGCTAATCGTGTCCGGACATGTCTCGGTTGCCATTGTCGCGTACATATGTCAGACCAAGGAAGGGTCGTGTAGCGAAACTCCATCTTGATTTTCGCCGAGGCTCTCTGTACTACGGCAAGATAAACCGACTGGGATTTGTCCACGAGTCCCAGTGCAACCAAGCACGTGGACACTTCAATGGTGTGACAAGCGGATACAACACTTTGCGAGAAGTAGTCGAAAGCGTGCACGGCATGAGTCCATTTCCTGCTGTAAGAATTGCCCTCGGGCGCACAGTCTGGTGATGTTTTTCTGACCAATATTATATATGCGAATACCCGTCATCTGCTCAGAGTTGCAATACAGCTGCATATGCGGGGTGTTGATCGCCTTTGCATGGCCCTGCTGCAAATCTTTGCACAGAGCACGAGAGACTATGATGGGCAGATGCAACGGTATCACTCACGAAAGCGCGGCTTGCAGATTTGTTGCTATACGCAGCTCTGAAAACCCATGTCACTGGACCGCCACTGCACATCTAAAGTGGATGTCTGGGTCAAGGCCAAAATTGATGCCGTGCCATCAAAGGCGCGTGACCCTTTCCCTCTGACTTTTAGACGAGGTAAGAAGAGGAAGAAAGAGGGGCAAGGGTTCCTCGGATACGAGCAGACACCGAATTCCATGCAACGAAGAACGAACAGAAGGTTGATGACTTGAGCGTGGCTTGCATGTCCGTTGGCACATCACTTGCCCAAACGCTGCCAGATCATCAACTAACAAAACACGTGCTGAGGGCTCGAACTCGCGCGATCGCGCAACAACATGAAAAGATGGCGGAATCACTGAAACATAAAATGCGCGAGACATCTTTCTGTCCTCTAAAGGTAAACACGTGTGGGCTGGGGCCCGTTCTAGAGCAGGCTTTAACAGCCCCAAATGGCCAAGGACGGATTAAGCATAACTCTACAGCCAAAAGATAGGAGCCGATCCGCGGATCATTTGCTACAAACGGGCAATCACGATGACAGACCCCGCAGACACGCGATTCCTTTTTGTGGTCAAGACGGGATGGTACGCCCTCTCCCTCGGTAAGCATCGCATAACCCCCAATCGTCTCTTTTCTTACACTGCAGCATGTCACGCTTCTGAAAGATCCTCCCTGCCACACCTTTCATTCTTTTTGGCGCGACGCGAGCAAAAAGTCAAGTTCCAGAGGGCTAGAGGCTCGTGTTGGACCCTTCTGATCTCCACTCCATGGCTGAAGCCATGAGGAATGCGCCGCTTGGCGATGGTGACGGAGCGAAGAAGATGGTCTCGACGGTGGTGGTGGAGGAAATTCAAAAAGTCGACGAGTCCGCCGCGCTGCAACCGCCCGTATCACCGGGCCATTTGCACCGTTGGTCTCTTCCAGAAGCACGACGTGGAAAAATTGTCTTTTGGTTATACGTTGTTGCTTTTGCTGTCATGTTGTTGGTACTCATTCTTTTGGCCTCTGTCTTGGGGGTGAGGGCTCATGCAAAGTCCACGGCTTCACATGTGTCGTCGACGCCTATATATGCATCCACATCGTCTGCCTATGCATCACCGACGTCCACTCAGTCCGGTGTCACATGCACTGTCACTCCAGCAGCCAATGGAAAGGACTCTGCAGCAGCCATCAAGAAATCTTTCAAGAGTTGTGGACGAGCCAAAGCTGGATCTCGCAATCGCATCGTCTTCCAAAACACTACTTACACAATTGGAAGCGTGTTGGAAACTATCGGCTTGAAGGATGTCGATATCGAGCTGCACGGAACACTCTCCTGGGACAACTCGGACCTCAATTATTGGTTGAACAACTC
Source organism: Aureobasidium sp. EXF-10728 (assembly GCA_023848605.1). Taxonomy (NCBI): domain Eukaryota; kingdom Fungi; phylum Ascomycota; class Dothideomycetes; order Dothideales; family Saccotheciaceae; genus Aureobasidium; species Aureobasidium sp. EXF-10728. The sequence goes on along the minus strand of SWBG01000002.1, from coordinate 656,470 downwards.
ATTGCCAGTCGGCTACCAAAACCAGAGCACTGCTTGGAGACTCGGCGGAGATGGCATCACATTCCAAGGATATGGAGCTGGCACCTTCAACGGCAACGGAGATGCCTGGTATAAATTCATCAATGGGAGATCGAATTACCCTAGACGGCCACATCAGTTGACCATTACCGATACCACAAACTCGGTGTTCGCAGGCTTGATCTTCCTTCAGAGCCAGATGTGGACGATGACAGTGATACACTCAGCAGACGTTCTCCTGCAGGACATCTATGTCAACAACACTTCCAAGACTGGCGTGAGTAGTACATCTTCCATCATGCAGTAACGTTATACTGACAAGGTATCCAGGCACCTACTGTCAACGTAAGTCGTTGAGCCTCACCACACAGTACGGTGATACTAACCTAGAAACACAGACTGATGGCGCTGACGTTATCTACGCCAACAACATCACCTTCCGCAGGTGGATTGTAGACAACGGCGACGACGCAATCTCTCCAAAGGCAAACTCGACCAACATTTTGATCGAAGACAGCGAGTTCTACAGGGGATCCGGAATCGCCCTTGGGAGCATTGGTCAGATGAATGGCCAATTCGAAACGATCGAGAATGTGACCTGTCGCAACATCACATCTCACAACACGAAGAACGGTGCCTACATCAAGACGTCAGTAGTTCATGCTCATCTTACTCGAATTCAAGCTGACATCACCACAGATGGACTGGAGTGAACAAGGGTGTTCCACCGAATGGAGGAGGTGGCGGTTTGGGCTATGCGCAGAACCTCACCTTCCAGGACTTCAAGTTGAACAACGTCCTGAAGGCATTCACGAGTGAGTACTAGCCTGCCATGTAGAATGATATCCGATGCTGACTCTTCCCAAAGTCACTCAATGCACAAACTTCGAAGGCAACAAGGGTGAGTTGAGAATGTAAAGACCTCATCTGAGCCGTAAACTGACGATGGCAGGTGATTGCGACACCTCAAAGTTCAACATTCGTGATGTGTTCCTGGACAATTTCTCGGGCACGATCCGTGGAGATGTCGCGACGACAATGCAATGCAGTGCAGCAGCACCTTGCCGCGATATTCATGTCTCGAACATGGTGCTGGAGAATAATTCGAATAACACAACTCCACGACAGTATCAATGCGATAGTGTCAAGGACACAGTAGGGTTCCTCTGTACAGGTCCCCCTGATTCAGAAGACAATGCATTCAAGAGATGAAAATGCGCGAGGTTGGACAATGCATCTCAAGAGATGGGGTGCAGAGATTTTGCAGCTCGTTCGGAGCAAGTCATCTTTCTAGAAGGATGAAAAATTGGACGAAGAAGACGACTTTTGATGAAAGAAGCGAAGGCATGACTCGGTAAAACGGTACGAGCCATGAACGACAGTCGGCGGTTCTTTTACCTTTGGATGTTTCTGCGAAGCCGGGGGAAGAGCCAAGAAAGATTCGTGGTATGGGCTCGGATGGCTCGGGATCGGAAGTAAGGCATGCAAAAGGATCATGTGAGCGAGCGAGCGACAGGTAACGAATTGCAACGAGTGGAAACCGCGGTGCTTTATCAACGTTCTCGGTTTGGACAAGTCATTCTGCAGCATGAATTGAAAAAATACTCATGCATGTTTCGGATGCAGTGGAAGATGTCAGTCGCCGCGTGAGGATTGCTTTCCACTGGTCAAGAACAGCCAGTCAGGCCAACACACGATGGGGTTGATATGTCAGCAACAGCAGCTAAGTCCGTTGGGCACAAATAGATCTCCTCGACAATGTCGCCGAGATGCACGTCTGACTGACAGCCAGACGCATGCTTGCGCGAAGGAAGGCCGAACAGTTGAAGTCGAAGAAACGCGATTTGACGATTGGCATGGACATGTGTCGCGCGTGAACATCTTGCCAAGGCGCCATGTGGTTTGCTCAAGCTCTAGCTGCTGTATATGGGTGGTCGGAACCGGAATGCTGACTCACCGATTGATGAAGAGACATGGGAGCATGAACGAGATGTCGCAAGGATGGTTGGAGACAGAATTTCGCAATCATAGAGATGAGGCCGCTTATTCAAGCTTCAAGATTTGAACTTTGGAGCTAAGACACAGACGCGACATCCTCGCATCATCCATATCTCTCTCAGAATCGCTAAGAGGAGGACTTCTCCGTATATACATGTGTAGAAGAACGGATGGAAGCCTTTAACGACGGAAGGCGGCGGATCCAAGGGATCGGCCGGCAAAGGGAAGCGTTTGTTTAGGGTAGCGTCATGCCGAACGAAAGTCATCTAAAGTATTTCTGATCAAGGCCATGGCATACACACCATGATTACAATGCCATGACCTTCCGTCGGTATGGCTCGGAATCGGCAGCAAGGCAGTAAAGTCTTCACATGTTCTGATTCGACGTATCTGGTAGTCGCGGTGTCGGTGCTATTAAAGCAAATGGTTGGCTCACCTCACCGTCATCAACTCGTTCTTTCCTTCCTGATCTTTCTGAGTCGCACCTTCTCGTCGCTCCCGTACAAGTACCCTTGTGTTACACAGACCTAGTTATTTTCCTTCGGTCTTATCACCTGGACACTGTGTCTCAGTTCTGTGCGAACCCGTAAAGCACCTTGCGACCAGCCACCCAATATCTTATTGCTATTGCATTTCTTCGTCTGCGCGCGCAATCATTTCTCAACAACACACTCACATCTTGAACTCTGGGCATCTTGATGCAGCTTGATCACATATCCTTGACTAGCTCAGCAGGGCTCCTGCTCGCGGTTCTTCCTTTGGTGGTCGCTCACGGCGATGAGCATGAGCACTCCGGGATGGCCATGAATATGGAAAACACACATAATATGACAGCAGCAACGACGCCCGCTGTTCCTCATAACTATTTCCGGTATCCGGGATTCGCAGGCTGGCTTTATACCCACATAGCCTTGATGACAATCGCATGGGCAGTGGTTCTGCCTATCGGTAAGCGATCCGGTCTGCATGGAGAAGTTTATGATGCTGACCACATTGGAGCTGTCGTTTTCAGCGTAGCTCGCTCGCGTTTTACAATTCCGACGCAGTTTGCCTTCTTAGCAGTCAATGGACTTGGCCTATTCACCAGCATCGTCTACAATGCAAAGACACCAGACTTCTACCCGAACAATGCACACCATAAGATGGGATGGGCCGTATCTTGGATCGCCACAGCATGGTTCCTCATGACCTTTCTGAATCTGTACATGGCGCAATCCGAGAAGGCCAAGGAAAGACATGCCATGACGGCCGATAACATTGCACAATATGACCGCCTGCAGGATCATAGGTGGTCCAGGGATTCGGGCCATGATTCAGCGACGCTTTGCTCTGGATCTCGCTCGCCCAGCTCGGAGTCGGTACCTCTACACAAGCTGGAAAGTACAGGAGATGTCGATGAAGAGGGAGCATCCGAAGACCAAGGCTTCATCCTGAACAACCCGGTCGATCGCTTCCTCTCACGCAGGATCCCTCGCATCTCATCCGGCCGAGCACTCACAGCCTTCAAGGTCATCTTCACTCTGATCGAACGTTGTATGCCAGTCCTTGGTTTCGTGAGCTTGATAAGCGGTGGTGTGGTATTTGGTGGTCTCTATGTAAGCAACAACAGTAGAGTACCTGCATGACCATGCTAACAAGGCCGACAGCGCGAACGCCTCATCTTTTCTGGAATGGCGCATGCCGTCAAAGGCGCCATCTTCTTCTGGTACGGCATCCTAACTCTTGGAAGATGGATGGGTGCATTCGCGGACTTTGGGTGGGCATGGAACGTCAAGCCGCAACACCCAATGGTATCTCGCTTCGCGGCCGGACTTCCCTCGGCCGAGTTTGTCGAATCCTTTGTCATATTTCTGTACGGCGCCAGCAATGTCTTCCTCGAACACCTTAATGCTTGGGGAAAGGCATGGAGCGCTCAGGATCTCGAGCACATCAGCATTACCATCATGTTCTTTGGCGGCGGTCTGATGGGCATGCTGATCGAGAGTGACAAGGTCAGGAATCTGTTCAACACCTCTGTCTCGAATTGGCAAGAAGAAGCCACACTGTTCGGTGATGCTGTCGAGAAGCAATGTCAAGAATGGGAAGTACCCAAGACATACAAGACGAGCCTCAACCCAATGCCTGGCCTTGTCATTATGCTTTTGGGAATGTCCATGTCAGGACACCATCAGCACAGCATGGTTTCGACAATGCTGCACAAACAATGGGGCACTCTTTTCATGGGCTTTGCGATGGCCAGAGCAGCAACGTATGTTTTGCTCTATCTAGCACCTCCAAAGTCATTTTTCCCCAGCCGCCCTCCGACCGAGCTAGTGGCCAGTTTCTGCCTGATCAGTGGTGGTATGATCTTCATGGGCAGCTCTACGGATGCCGTGAGCACGATTGAGGGCAACGGCCTGGATGCCATGTTCCTCTTCACCATCGCTATGGGCTTGACTGCTCTAGTGATGTCTTGGGCCGCCCTCTGCTTTGCTCTCAAAGGATGGGCAGTAACAAAGGAAAAATCTGTGTGACGAAGCAGAGACTCGATTTCCTCAAGCAATACACCATCCTGCTCAACTCACAAAACACGATCTTTCGGCGATAGCGCATGCGAGTGTAGGGTACCGGCTAGATGTCGACGCTGTCTTTGATCCTGGAGCGATCGACAGACGCATCGTCTTTTTGACTTATCATAGCCTCTGGAAGTTCAAGCAGAATTGAAAGCAAAGACGATTGGTGGCTTTTTCCGAAGATAGACGTTTGGCGTTTCACCTTTCGTTTATAGCAAACTTAATGTCTACTACAAGCATTTCAACAGCTATTTCGGACCAGTAGTGTTGTATGAAGCCGAGCAGCGTCAGATCGATGGTCTATTACTTCAGCAGTGTGGGTGTGGTATGTGTTGATGTTGTAGCGGATGGAAATCATCTGATGATGCCTCTACCTCTTCCTCGTCCGATGGCGGAACCCCTTGTAGAGCCGGCTATACCACCAGCTCTTGTGCCGCGAGCAGCTGGTGTGCCTCTTCCTCTAGATATGGAGCTGGCGCCACGAGTAGTCCTGGACGAGGTAGTAGAGGGAGGAGGCATTGTGGATCTGTTGGTGCGCGTCGTCTTTGGCGTAGGAGGGTTCTCGACGAAGCTGGTGTCGGTAGTACTGCGAGCAGAGTATTAGCGATAGGTGCATGATGCGACAGAGCCCAAGGGGGGGTGTACAGGAAGGTAGCGTCGACATCCCTCTCGCGATGGTGGACTTCGGCAGACATGGCATTGTCCTGTTGAGCCTGGTTCTTTGCAGCCTCGGCGGCACGCTTGAAGCTCTCAATGCCAGGAGCTTCGGGAAAGTCGACACAGAACGCACTCATGTTCATGCCGTAGAGGAAAGCGCCAAAGCACTCGTTGAAGCGGTTCAGACTCTCGTGCAGCAGTTGCAGGTGCATCATGTTGGCTTCCAGATCAGCCATGCCATCGGCAAGTTCACCGAAAGCGGGTTCTAGGGCTTCGAGGGGGACTGCTTGGTCGGAGAAGTGATTTGCGCTTGTGGGGGTGGTGATGGATGCTCGGAGACTGGTGCGAGAGTGGGGTCGCAGAGGGGTGGTTGGTCGCGAGGGCAGGTTGTTGCGGGAGCGGGATGCTGAGCGAGCACGCGATGGCGGCGCTGAGGTGGGTGTTGTCGAGGCCATTGTGGTGCGATGTGCTTTCAATGGGTGCGAGATGAACGAGTCGTATGTTTTGATTGCAGCATGGCGCCAAGAGGCCCGAAGCGCGCCCCGCCGTCAAAGCACGAGGCAGATGCTGGAGCTCACATCTGTTCTTGTCTGCAATTCACACCATGAGATGCTGTCTTGCGGCGTGTATTCCTGTCTGTTCTTGCCAGGTCTTTACGTTGGTGTTAGCTTCGGACGATAGAGCATGACGAGGAATAATGATTCAAATGGCACAAAGTCACAAGACTGACATGACATAAACGACGTCATGCAAAAACCGCGGTGCTGTCGGTCGCGCGTGCGGGCCTAGGGAGTCTCAATCTCGGCACGTCTGCTGAGCCTCTCTGCTTGCCATCCACAACAGATGCGTCCTCTTCGTATCTTCAACCTCGCCCGCCCCTCGTCTGCCCTTCCCTCCGCTTCGTGTCGCCTGTCAATCCAAGCCACCCGTGCTTGCCGCTCATCGCCCGTCCGCACACAATTGCGTCAACGCCATCACTTCCCCACGCGCCCGACTGCACACGCCAAAGAAAGTCGACTGGATCCTGTCACTCTCCTCCTTGCCATCTCTACTGCCTTCGTATCCGCCTACATCCTAGACACATACTACCAATCTCCACCCTCTGACAAGCCTCCGCTCCCGGACACTCCTGTTCTTTCTGCCCCATTGGCACCCCTCTCAGAACCAGACATGTCCCCCACCACTCTACCGGGACGCCCGGGTAGTCTCACTCCGGATCAAGAGGAAAAGCTGCGCGAGCTATGGTTGCAGACCCTCGACGTCTTTGGTGTCATCAGCGGTGCTCGCCCAAGTGTCGATGCCGCTTCCGCCGCTTCCACCCCTGCCCCTGCCGACCCTAAGAAGAAGTCAAAGCTGTCCATGTTCTCTCGCAAGAACAAGGACGCAGACCACTCGGCAGAAAACACCGACGATGAAAACGACAAGCACGGCCAGGCCAAGGAGTTCCGTCAAGCCCTCCAGAACCAGAGTCCCGAGTCGCTGCGCACCGCCTTCTGGGGCATGGTCAAGCACGACGATCCCGACGCCTTGCTTTTGCGATTCCTGCGCGCCCGCAAATGGGATGTCCAGGCTGCCCTCGTCATGATGATTTCGACTCTCCACTGGCGCTCCCAGGAAATGCACGTCGACGACGACATTGTCTACAAGGGCGAAGGAGGTGCTTTGATCGATGCCAAATCTGCTTCAGATCCGACTACAAAGAAGGATGCCGAGGACTTCCTGACCCAGTTGCGCATGGGCAAGAGTTTCCTGCACGGTGTTGACGCAGAGGGAAGACCCGTTTGCATCGTCAGAGCTAGACTACACCGCGCCGGCGAGCAGACCGAGAAGAGTCTTGAAAGATTCACCGTCTACACTATCGACACTGCTCGAATGATGCTCAGACCTCCAATTGACACAGCCGTGAGTCGAACAATATATTGCCCATAACACCCCATTGCTGACCTTGGCTCCAAGACCATTGTTTTCGACATGACGGGCTTCTCCATGTCCAACATGGATTACACTCCTGTCAAATTCATGATCAAGTGCTTCGAAGCCAACTATCCTGAATCACTGGGTAGCGTCCTCGTCTACAAGGCTCCTTGGGTCTTTCAGGGTATCTGGAAGATCATCCGTGGCTGGCTCGATCCCGTTGTTGCTTCAAAGATCAACTTCTGCTCAAATGTCGAAGAGCTGTCCGCTTTCATTCCTAAGAGTCAGATCTCGAAAGAGCTCGGTGGTGATGAGGCTTGGGAATACCACTACGTCGAGCCCAGAGAGGGTGAGAACGACAAAATGAAGGACATTGCGACAAAAGACAAGATCGAAGCTGAACGCAAGGAGCTGGTACAAAAATACCAGACCGAGACGGTACAATGGGCCAAGGGCGAAAACAAGGGAGAACAAAGGTCGGCACTGAGACAGGAGCTGTTGCAAAACTACTGGCAACTCGATCCTTATGTCCGTGCAAGGACATTGTACGACCGCATCGGTGTCATTGGGCACGACGGCAAGATGAACTTCTACCCCACTGCTGTCTCGACAAGCAGTGCCGACCTCGACTAAACTCCAAAACCCCTTGATCTCATTCAGTAATTTTTCATGTTTGGAGCTCCGCAGAAGATAATTGTATTAGTATGCAAAGTCCACATAGGACCACATTCTTTAATGAAGCCATCGGGAGACCTGAGTTTGCAGAAGCGAGGACCGGAACACCGGTCTCACTCAGATCGCATGCTCCTTGTTCTGGTGTTCAAGGTGCGAATGTCCCAGGTTTGTGTCATCTTTTAAGAAAGTGGAACTGCAGACGACGATCTTGGAAGACTGCGAGTTGATGTTGCATTCGGGGTTCACTTGTCCGACTCCGGTGTACACTTGACCGAAAAAGCGAGTGGCACTCCCTGGAGATTCCCCGCTTTGCGCGCATCATCTCCATCTCAATTCTTACAGTGTCATCATATGATGCTTGAAGCCCTCTCGATCCATGCCAATTCATACCAAACTAACTTTCTTGAGGATGCATAGACCACAGAGTGGAGGGTCGCCTTTTCGGCATACAGACGAGACATATAAGTATTGCTTGAACATCCACATCAGTCGTCCCTTGCCGATTGAACTACCATCTCCACCATGAAGTCTTTCTCGTTGCTTGTCTTTGCCGGACTGGCAGCAGCAGCTTCCAAGTACGACGAGTATATCTTGGCCCCAAAATCACGAACTCTCCACCCAGTTGCCGTATACCAGGACAAAATCAATGGAACCATTACTGGAGCTTCTAGCCTTGCGAACGACTCGCCGGGCTCGGCCATCTTCAAAGGCGTCTCGGCTGTCACCTACGACTTCGGCGTCAACATTGGCGGCCTTGTGAGCTTGACCATTGGCAATAAGACGGACACGGATCAGTCTATCGCCATCACGTATTCAGAGAGCTCGCAATGGATCTCTGGCGTTGCTTGTGATGCCACTCAAGACTCTGGCATGGATGAAGCCTTGTGGTTCCATCCTTCGGGCCCCGGCGTTGTGTCCGTGGACCGTCAGCATGAAAGAGGAGGCTTCAGATACTTGAGTCTGATTCACAACACCACTGGTGACATTGAGGTCACTGAGATAACGGTCGAATTTACGCCTTCGCCAACTACCGAGGATCTGAGAAACTACAGTGGCTTCTTTCACTCAGATGGTGAGAACCACCGATCTTGTTCTTAGCCCAGGTTGATTGACTGTGATATAGATGAGCTACTGAACCGCATCTGGTACGCAGGAGCATATACCATCCAGGTACGTATTGTATTCTCTCATTCAAAATCATCTGCTGACAAGAGATAGATGTGCGCCATCGACCCGCATCACGGTGATGCTCTTATCCACTCGGATCAGATCAACTCGAGTGTGCCTGGCGATACAGTGGCTCCGTGGTCGTGGTACGCCAACACAACCATAGCCAACTCGAGCGTTGTTCTTGTCGATGGCGCAAAACGCGACCGCCTGATCTGGCCTGGAGATATGCATGTCATCACCCCATCTCTCTTCGTCTCCATCAGCGACGATGCAGCCATCACAAACTCTATCGACAATTTGTTCTCTCTGCAGAACGCATCAGGCAAACTCCCCTATGCCGGATACCCTTTCAAACAAGACACGTATTCTGCGACATATCATCTCTACAATCTCATCGGAGTAAGCGACTATTACAAGTTCACAGGCGACCTCGAGTATGTCCAGGCCAAATGGGACGCCTGGAAACTCGGGCTCAACTTTTCTCTCGGTTTCATCGACGAGACTGGCCTGATGAATGTCACAAGCCCTGATGACTGGCTCCGCTTTGGTCAAGGAGGCCATAACATCGAAGCAAACGCAATCCTATACTTCACCATCAATGAAGGCCTAATCCTAGCCGCCGCTCTCAACGACAGTAGCGTCATGTCGTCCTGGAAAGCTTACGCATCTGGCATCAAAGAATCAGCCAATAACCTGCTCTGGAATGAAACAGCAGGTCTATACCACGACAATGAGACGACGACACTGATGCCCCAAGACGGCAACAGCTGGGCCGTGCTCGCAAACCTCACAAACAACTCGACCCAAGCCTCGGCCATCAGCAACGCCCTCCGCGCACGCTGGGGACCCTACGGCGCCCCTGCCGTGGAAGCCGCCTTTGCCGTGTCCCCTTTCATCGGTGCCTTCGAACTCGAAGCCCACTACCGTGCCAACAACGCCACCGCCGCCCTCGACCTCATGCGCCTCGAATGGGGCTTCATGCTGAACGACCCGCGCATGACCAACAGCACCTTTATCGAAGGCTACGCCTTTGACGGATCAACCCACTACGCGCCATACTCCAACGACCCGCGCATCTCGCATGCACACGGCTGGTCTACAGGTCCCACTGCCTTTCTCTCCCAATACATCGCCGGCATCCAACTCGTTTCCGCTGCCGGCAAAACCTGGAAAATTGCACCTAAACTCGGTGATTTGAGGTCTGCTCATGCGGGCTTCTCGACGCCGGTGGGTGCGTTTGAGGTATACACGAACCTCACTTCCGACGGCGGGGTGTCGATGGACTTTTCCACTCCGGTGGGTAGTAGAGGTGGTGTGGCGGTGCCTTATCCTTCGTGTGCTGGTATCTTGAGATTACACGAGGTAAAAGGGAGATGCAAGGATGTCGTGTTGGATATTCGGGCTTCGGCGGACCAGACTGGGGATATTGAGGTCGAGGGGTTGGTAGGGGGTGATTGGCAGTTGAGGTTTAGCTGTGCTGCGGGCTCTTGATTTGGTGTCAGAGATGATTGTTGAGTCTTTGATCTTTTTTTTTTGTATATATGCTGTTTCATTCAACGAGGCGTATAGTGGAGATATCCCTTGTTGTGATAGCGAGACCACACGTGACGGAAACTCGGCTACAGGCATAATTGTACTCTAGGGTTTCTCTACTGGAAAGAGCAATGGGTAGTGTCGTTGAGTCTATGTAGATGCCTGACCCTCTCTGGGAGTAAATCAGATCCCGAAGAGATGAACCAAAATTCTACAATTCCGTTCTCTAGTCTTTGCTTCATTGAAAACGTCACATGTTCCCAATCAGATGAAGGAGTGGGAAATGGCAGTGTTTCGAGAAAGGGAATTGCTTTTCCACATAAAAAAGTATGTACTCGAAGTAGTAGAAGGAAGACGCAAAAGTCCAAAAGAAAAAAAAGCACAACTGTCGCTACAGATGCGAGTCGAGCAGTAGACCAACAAGACATTAGTCGCCGCCAAAGAAGGTGATTTTAGAATCGAGATTTTTACGCCCTGTAGAAGATGACCCAGATCCGAAAGACTGTGTAGAAAACAAATCTTGTCCCATACGCCCTGCCCCCTGATAAACGTGAAGAAGGTAGAAACCAAGAAAAAAGAAGGCATGCACATGCCCAACGCCGGGCTAGAAGAATAACAACATCGTGGTCGGCTGGCGTAATGCACAAAGCAAACTAAGACTGTGTGTACAAGAAGAAGGATCCTCCTTAGCGGCTCATGTCCCAGGTGGGCTTGAGGGCTGCGTTGAGATCGCTGTGTGTGCCAACCATGTCGGTGGGCAGACGACTGACGCGGTAAGCACCGGCACGAATGGCGTTCTGCTGGACGTTGGAGATGCCACTGCGATTGCTGCGGATACTGCCAGCATCACTTGCGGTACCTTCGTTGCGGAAGCGTGGTGGGGGAGCAAAGTCCAGAGCGGTGAAAGTCGAAGACTTGCGGAGAGCGTGTCTGAATCAAAGGTCAGCAAGGGTAGAAGCATGTAGATGTCGCGGAAAGACTTACGCGCTGGGAATGACAGCAAGATCGTCGAAGCTCGTTGCAAGAGGTGTGAAGGCACGGACTGAAGGGCTGTAAGGTCTCGAAGGGCTGTCTGGCGTGCGACCGGCTTGACGATCACGGTAGGAGACAGGGGGAGCAAAGAGGGTGGGGGTGAAAGTCATGTCGTCGGTCAGAGCAGAGGGAGTGGGGAGGGCGTGCAGAGCGATAGGTGGCGGCAGCTGCTTCTTGGGTTGTTGAGCAGGACGGCGGAAAGCAGGGTTGGCGATGTGGCCGGTCGAGCCGAAAGATGTGTTGCTGCGGACGCGGCCTCCGCCCACACGGGGAGGAGGAGTCATGGCACGGCGGGCCATGGGCTGGGCGAATGGAGCTTGGGGGGCTTCGTACATATAGGCAGTGTAGTCGGCGTAGATGTCGGCCTCATACTCGTTCTGGTACTGTCCTTCGGGGTTGGGTCTGCTGTCGTCAAAGTATTCCTTGTAGAAGGAGCGGATGCGGTTGGCACGCTGCTCAGGGTTGTCGTCAGGGTGATCCGGAGGAAGAGGGCGAAGTCCCATGACAGAGACACGGCGTGCATCAAGAGCGGCAGCGTGCAAAGTGTCTTGAGCATAGTCGTTGGCAGGATAACGAGCAGCAGCGAAATCTTGTTGGTGAGCAGGGGGAGCAGGAGCGTTGACATGAGCAGGCGGTGCGGGAGCACGCTGGTGCTCTGGCGGCGAAGGTGGAGTAACGTGGAAGACATCGGGGTCGGGCATGGCGAGCTTTGGAGGAGCAGGCTTGTTGCGAGGAGCGGCAGAGTTGGAGAATGAAGTATTGACGTGAGCTGGCGGTGGAGGAGCGGGAGCAGCGGCCGGGTAGGCTGGTGAGTGGGTGCGTTCAGGAGACTGGTCCACGAAAGGGTTGGAGACAGACATGCGCTGAGCGTTGGCCAAGAGTCCAGCATTGAGGTTGTCAGAGCGGTCGCTCATGTCGGTGTAGACGGAAGCATTGCCAGGCTTGGGTCGCGAAGAGGAGCGGTCGGGGATCGAGTTGGAGTGGTTGCTGATCATGGTCACAGGGCGGTAAGGGTCTTCGCCGTCGGTGATTGAGCGGGATATCGTGTGGAGCGACGAGGCCGAGCTGTTGACGGCGGCAGGCATCAGATAGGGCGTGTTCATCATATCGAGCGAGAGGCCTTTGGTGTGCATGGCGTGCTTCATCGACTTCTCCATGTCGGTGACAGTCATCTCGGGCACACCCTTGCGGCCCCTACCACCGGATGGCACATTGTCCAGGCCAAAATCGAGCGACTTGTACTTGTCGTCGCGGTCTTCCTGTGCATGCTTGCGCTTGACGCGTCTGTGCAAGATGAACAAGACCAGGGCGGCAGCAACCAAGGGTACGCTGTGGGAGACAGGTCAGAAAGGCGCAGGGCCAGGCACAGGATAGGGAACGCTGGACTCACGCTACGGCCACACCGATGATGATGCTGGTCGTGTTGCCAGCAGTCGTCGGCTTCTGGCACGTTCCCGAATTGTCTCCAGCCTTGCAGGTCGACGTCGGCGAGGTCTCAGCTGAGCGCTGCACCAGCGTTGGTCCACTGTTGACTGTGGCATCTGCAAAAGTCGCAATGTTGGGCATGTGTTGGTGAGGCACGTGCCATCTGTGGTGTGAGCTGAGCGTGACTGGCATTGTGCTGCTGTTGTTGTTGTTTGCCGTGCGAGTCGGCGATTGTGTGTCCAGGAGGTCGGGCGGTTATTGGCAGTAGCACATCCAGGCAGTATTATGGGCGATTAGAGATGACGAATATTATGATCCAGGGCGTGTATTGAATGAAAGACTTGGGCGAGTGTATTTACAAAGAGTGACTGGGGTGAAATGATGGTATACGGGCCAAAAGAGCGTCAGAGAATACGATGCACAGCAGAGAGGCAGGAGCGAACAAACATCAAAGACTCGGGGTCGAGAAACGAGGAATGTCGTGCCCTTGGCGAGACCACAACGCCCCCGGGCTCCTCGATCCGCTAAGGGGGGCACGCCCGTCAGCAATCTTAATACCGGCCCACCCGTCCTGCACCTCCAACCGCCAACTGCGCTGCTCCCTTCCAATGATCTTCCAATCGCCGTCTCATGTTGGGCACCTCGCAAATCAAGCTCTCGTTGCATCGCTCTTGCAGCGCGCCTGCCTGATGGGCCACAACGAACATCCGGCTGTCCATGTCCAGTCCTGATTGCGACTCTCCTCCCTATGCCAAAACTCTTCAACCCCCTTCTTCCGTTCAAGTCTCACGACGAAACTTTATCCCGCGTCGCAGATGCAGGTACGCGCACATGTGCTCCCAATCCGGCAAGGTGACTTGCCTGTTCCTGAAGAACTGGTCAGAGCTCCAGTCTCAAGCTTTTCGCTTATCCACTTCTCACCCACGCGCCATGTTGTTTTGTTGTTGTCCAAGAAAGACGGTTTGATGTCACTCCGCTGCCGAATACCGCGCCCGCTCTCTTCTACCTATCTCATTACCAAGGAGATTGAGGCCTTAACGAAACCGCCTGTGGGACGTGCCGTCCGCCTTCTCACCCATCTGTTCCGTATATGCCTCTGATGTGTGCGTGCCATTCTGCGCACGGCAGGCCATCATTTGGAAACACAGCCGAGCTTCCTTCTGGCTCGAGCCATTACTCGCTTGTCCTTCTCCATATGCAGCCAAGGCATTGATCCTAATTTCACCATTTTTCGCTCGCATCCACTCTATTTGCCCTATGTATCTGTCGCCCATGGTGAGAGCGATGAAACACCCGCTTTGTTCTATTCAACCCGAGGCCGCCAGCCTGTTGAGCTTGATCAAAGTTGGCCCGGCTTCCTCTCTTGTCACAGAGTTGTAAACGAGTACTGTACTCTCTTTACCTGTTGAGAATCCTCGACACAGCCTCCTCTATGTAATCTCAACTCCTGGTTGAGCAGGGCGCACAAAGTTGCTCTGCATTGATCGAGAAAGGCGAAGGCGTAGCTTGTGTGGCTCCATCTTTCTTTTGTGTCGCTCCACGGTGATGCAGGGCTTGCTGCTTCTAGAGACGATCAGGAAGAACTTTAACATCGTTCTGGTTGCCTTGGGGAAGAGTTGACGACACCCGAGGCCTGAAGTTTCACCTTCTATGACTACGTCAATGATAAAGCGTTGTTCACATTCATGACGGCAGCAGACTCGCATTTATCGTTGAACAAACTCGGACGAAAAGGCCCTTTGCTCTACAAAGAAAAGTATACAGGTCCGGCTGTCCCGGTGCTTACCTGAACCAAGCAACTCTACCCCGGCGGTTGTGATGCTCGATGTGGGTCTGTCACCACTAGCTGTTGCTTGATGGTACACAACCGTTACATTGCTTCTCATCCTCGTGCAATCAAAGCACACGGCATTGCAGCCCTAGATCTACTGAATGCGACCAAGAACAAGCTTATGGGCGACCCTGGCCTAGTCTTCTGATACTATACCAGCTGCATAGTTCGAGGTGTTTCTATGTCAGGGGTAAGACTCCTGATCACCTTGACAACCATCTTGTCCAGTGTTGCCATAACCTCAGCACAATCAAGAAACCATTCTAGTCATGACTTCGTTTCGTATATTACACGTTAACTCGATATCGTTACTCTAGGTACATTACTTATTCCGACCCAGTCGCTCTGCTTATGCACATCCAAAAACGCCGTGGCCATGTCCAGTATGCCTTGAATATACACATCCTCTTTATCACTCTATATCACATTTTCGACTCTCTTTGGCGCCTTCAAGGTCTACTTGCGGCCAAAGACTCCACGTTTGGATGCCTTCTCGTTGATCCCAGGTGTTTCTGTTTGCCAGGCCTTCTTGCTGCCGGTCTTCTTTCCCTTCTTGACGTCTCTTCTGCTGGCACAGCAGCAGCAGAGACTGGTCTGGATCAACCAGGCAAGAATTGAAGTGCCTGCTGCGATCCACATGAATGCGAACATCTTGGTGCCCAGACTTCCACTAATGTTGAGCTCATCGACCGAGGTAAAGGCCTTTTGCATGATGATGAACATGACGGTAGCGATGACGGTGGCGACGGTGATGAAAAGAGCGGCCAAGAAGGTGAAGATGCCGGTGAACAAGGTGAGCCAGCGCGAGAAGACGGCCAGAGGGTTCAGGATCATCATGACGAAGGACAAGCAGGCACCGGCAAGGAAGAGACCAAACATCCAGTGCGACACGACTCTGATGAGACCGAGGATATCGGTAACATCGGTAGGGAGTGCGACTAAAGAAGTGTGTCAGCAGAGATAAGATAGCAATTGTGTACCACGAGTAGACCTACTGGTTGCGCCAGAGAGCAGCTGGTTAACAATGATTTCTACAGGGTTGAACCAGTATAGAGTCTGAGGTTTCGAACAGTCGGTGATGCCTTGGCCGTTGTAACCCTCGCAGAATCCCCAGAGACCAACTTGGTAGAAATCGTGCAGACCAATAGTCTGGGCGATGGAGTTGATGATAGCAGAATCGGGAACAGACTCGGGGAAAATGTTGGTCAGATTGATGTTGATAAAGTAGATACTGCTTTTGATGCTTCCAGTGCCGGTGCAGCCAACCTCGACAAGGATCATGAAGATGACGGTCAGGAGGAGGAGGAAGGACGAAATCAAAGCCCAGGTCATGCGAGTGCGAGTCGCTCTCTTGACTTGGGCTTTGGTTGGGCCATCGATGCCAGGAGTCAAGGTACGGTCAGTCTCCTCGGATGGGACCCTGTCCTCAGGAGAAACGTCGCGGTTCTTGCGACCGAACATGGTGGAGAGCGACGTGTGGGGAGGCGAGGAGTGTTTGGGCGAACCGAGTCGACAGCGGTCTGATATGAATGCAAAAGACTTGGAAATTTCTGGACGATGAGATAGAAACACCGAGAGGAAAACAACGTCTCAAAGCACAGCAGGCGTACGATGACGACAGGGCAAAAAACGGCCCAGGTTTCGTTGATGTGCTTGGAGAAGAGATGTCCGCGTCGTCTTTCTTGGATCTGGGCCGACAAGGAGATATTAGCGCGAGCCCAAGCTTACGACATCTGCGGTGGCTGCATCAGCATCTCTCTGCATTCGGTGCTCGCCCTGATCCCACGCGTATCCGTACGCTCGTTTTTGCATAAGGTTAGGTGAAATGCACGGGCAAAACCCTTGGAATTACATCATGTTAGGGTCGGAACCCTGCGGCAATCTGTTTAGCGTGTGCCCTTGCAAGCCACGTCCTTGTCTTCGGCTATGCCAAAGTCAACGTCGCTCTGGTTGAGCAGCGAAACTGTGCTGGACAAATTGGTTGCAAGATGAATGGATGATGTAAATCCTGGAGGTCTATGTTAAGATCGCTCGGTATCTGCATGGTTTGCACGGAGCATCTGGAGAAATGTCCAGGCCGATCTGTTGATATTTCCTCCTTTTCTCCTTCGCACGGCCTGGCGTCTGTTTATCGCGGATCAAACTGCGGCCCAACAGCCAGCAAACTTACGCGGCACTCCCGGATAGCCTCACAATCGTATGTGGATGCGTATTTGTATGTACCAGGTACAAAAACACTGCCCATTTTTTCTCCAGCTCTTCCGGTCACTCTCCACAGACGTCACTCACCTATTAGAGCACACGCCATTGTCAACCGTCATTTTTCCTCCCGCAGGAGCTAGCGAGAGTTGATTTGTTGTGCTTCATCTTTGTCTTCACCCTCGACGTTCGCTGTCGCCTGGCAGCACTTGCATCTCTATCGTTACCGACTCTCAGCGCCAACATGTTGCGTCGCAGTCTTTGGCTTGCGGCCCTGCTGGCCTTGGGTTCCAACGCACAATCTTCTGACAGCACAGTCGCCATCTCGGGCGCGTCTTCAGCATCGTCGGCCTCGAGCTCTGGCACCCGAAGCGGCAGTGGCTCTAGCAGCCCCTCTGTCGTTACCTTGACTGGCAGCGAGACGTCGTCTGCAGTCTTTACTGGAGGCATGTATTCGTACAAGTCCCTCGGTTCGCAAATCACGGCATCAACTCTGTATGCCGAAGAGACCTCCACATCATCATCCAGTTCAAGAACTGGCTCGTCTTCCGGCACCGGAAGCAGTACAACCACCTCGGCTTCGAAAGGTTCGACAAGTATTGCCACTCTGCTGGTCGGTGGAGGAGGCATCGTTACACAGAGCGTCATCAACGGAACTGTCACCCTGAGCTCGCACCTGAACTCAACCCGTACTTCGTCCGCTGCCGCCGGCACTGGTACTAGCAGCAGTGCCAAACCTACAAACACTACTCCCTGCAACAATTACCCTGAGTTCTGCGACCGCAAGTACGGCAACATCACTGAAGTCGTCGCTCACAATGCCGCTTTCAACATTCCTGGAAACCTTGCATCCAACCAAGATCGCAGCATTACTGTCCAGCTTAATGACGGTATCCGCATGATTCAAGGCGAGACACACTATGTGAACGGCTCGATCTACAGTTGCCACACGTCTTGCGACCTTCTCAACGCTGGCACTTACCTCAAAGAACTCAACGAAGTTGGTGACTGGGTCCGCGACCATCCCTATGATGTTGTGACACTCCTCATTGTCAACAGCGACTTCATCGAGCCGGGAAACTACAGTCAGGTTCTCCAGCAGTCCAACCTGGCCGACTACCTCTACGAGCCACCATACATCCCTATGCGTCTCGACCAGTGGCCTACTCTGTCCGAGATGATTTTGTCCCAGAAGCGCGTCGTCGTCTTCATGGACTACAACGCAGACCAGACCAAATATCCCTACATCCTCGACGAATTTACCCACATGTGGGAAACTCCTTTCTCTCCTACTGATCGTGCCTTCCCTTGCACTACTCAGCGCCCTCCCAACCTCGATCAAAAGGCCGCCAGAAACGATCTGATGTACCTCGCCAACCACAACCTCAACACAAATGTCGCTCTCTTCGGTACATCCATCTTGATTCCGAACTCGGCAGAATTGAACGTCACCAACGCAGCTGTTGTCGAATATGGCTCTCTTGGAGCTGCTAACAACAACTGTACTGGTAAGTGATTTTGACTATACTCTTTGTGTTTCATCGTGACTAACTTCAATACAGCTATGTGGGATCGTCCCCCGACCTGGTTGTTGGTTGATTATTATGATGTCGGAAACGGTTCTGTTTTCGAGGTTGCTGCTAAGGCGAACGGTGTCACTTACGACCGTGCCTGCTGTGGTGCTACTTCCACCTCGGCGGCCGCTAATGTCAAGGGATCTGCTGTGGCATTGCTTGTCGCTCTTGTTGCAGCCCTTGTCATCAGCATGTAAAATAATGGTTTGGTGTGTTTTATTTTGTGCATAGATGCGGGATCAAAACGGCGTTTGGCATTGTCAGCGATACAGGACTAGACATGAGCGATGAGTATTAATGAAACTTCCACATCAACATATCAAAGCACGGCCGTTGCTAGCGAGCTATTCTGGAAGGGTTTGCATGGAATGAGGCGTACAATATGCAGGGCCACGCGGCATTTGTATGCAGGACCTATAAATAGGGCAACTTCGAATGGGAGGATAATGGTGATTTCGGTCGCATGGCACGAAGTGAAGTTAGGACTCGACACGATCAAGTAAATTCAAGAGCATAATTGAGCCTCAGGGAAGTGAGTATAACGGATAGGAAGAGTATAACTGAGCCCCGAAAAGTGAATAGTCGAGAAGGTTGGGTATGACAGAGTCTAAATCGCTATTTCGTGTGCTCTAAAGTCTGTAACCTCCCTCCTCTCACAGTCACAGAAAGACATAATTGCTTCCTCAACCAGAAGTCCGATCAGTGAGATATTTTATTATACCGTCTCTCCATAGATACTGTTTACTTCTGAGGCAGGTGTTCTGGGATGCAGATGCCCTGTCGGCTAGAGCTAACTATCTACAGCTCGACGGTGCACGGACCCGCGCGCTCTGGTGAGGTCGCCACCCTGTTCACTGCGACATCTTCTGATGCAATCTACGCAACTTGTCACAGCTTCAAAAACATTACCATGGACGGATTGACGCTGTACTCTTCTATCGCTATGCCATCCTCAGCGACTCAAAACATCGTCGCCGAACCACGAAGGAGTGTTCGTGAGAAAAATCCACCAGAACGCTACGAAACTGCTTCCGATCCTGTGAGCTGTGGCGCCATAAGCTCTGCGAAGAGAAAGAGGTCAAGCACAACAGACGACAAAAGTGATAAACAACAATATCCATCGAAGATCCATGCGCGAGCTTCAGCTACCATATCCAGCTCAAATGCAACAAGTAAAAGCGTGTCAAACAAGAAGACCATCCAGTCCAACGACACGAATGCCAAGCCAAGTACGAAGTCGCGTCGTGATGGTCAATCCAAAAACACAGGAAACACAATCGATCTGACAGGAGATGACGATGCTGCAACGTCGTCGAAGAAGCCTAAGAAATCCAAGCCAGCCAAAGGCGAGGAGAAACGTCTCAAGCCGTAGGTCTATGCGACGTCGGACAGCCTTCAGACAGCTCACGTTTTGTAGCCACCGCACCCACGCACCGCAGAAGTACACGACTATTGCCTACCGCGCCACAACTCAACGTATGGTGGTGATTGACAGGCGTCGTACAAACAATGATGACTGTCCACATCAAACCCCGAGTTGTCCCATGGAAGAGGTCGACCTCGCTGGTAGCACGGGTAACATCTACACAGTCAAGATAGCACATGTGCCCGAATGCACCTGCCCGGATTTTCGCGTCAGACGAAACCCTCAATGCAAACATATTTTATATGTATTGCTGAAGGTTCTGAAAGTCTCAGAACCCCTGAACTACCAAGCAGCATTCCTGACCACAGAGCTGGAAGAAATCTTCGACCACGCTGGACCTTTGCCTACCGAGACGATTGACACCGAAGACAAGGACGGGAAGCGAAAGCCGATCGAAGGAGACTGCCCGATCTGCTGCGAGGAGCTCTCCGAGGAGAGGGAGAGCATCGTCTGGTGTCAAGCAGCCTGCGGCAACAACCTTCACAAAACCTGTTTCGACCAATGGGCCGCAACAAAAGGGCATGGCCAAGTGACTTGTCCCTACTGCCGGACACAGTGGCAGAATGCAGTCGACGGCAACACCTTGAAGGGCTTGGTCAAGACTGGCCCCAGAAATCGGGATGGCTATGTTAATGTGGCAGACCAAGTCGGCGTTCCCAACACTAGAGACTATTCTACGTACCACGTATGTCAAAGTGCTCATGGCTTCGAAACAATCGAAACAAGCGCTAACTGTTCTTCTTAGGAGTATTGGGTTCGTTCCCAGCGACGGAATGGACTGCTTGACGACGGCGATTACGATTATGACTATGATTATGAAGATTGAAAATGCCGAAAACTTTCCAACTCTTGACGATCAGGTATTGCTGGACTTGATAAGCGCTTTATTGCGAGGGTCGTGCCCAAAGTTCTTTTTGCTGCCAATGGAGCTCGCAAACAGGCGGTCGTGCTCACGGCTCTGGATGCAATGGCAATTAGCAATGGCTCGTGTTTGCTGGTATGTAGCTTCAAGCTTCTATTAAACGGACAATCTCGACACACTTGTCACACCGGGCAATTTATATACGACTCCATTCGAGCAAGTGTGACGTTCAAACCCTAAAAATACAGCAGGACAAGCATGCACAACGTATCATTATTTGCTTCAACGCATCCAAAACACTTCACGTGGTTCAAAGACCTCGTGGCCATCTATTGTCTACCCTCAGCACCCCGCCTGCTTGTAACACTAGAACAATCTTCACGCACATGGTAGCTTGAACATGGATCTAAATAGTACATCAGACCATGGCAGCGGATACCATATCCTGTACCAATGCCTCCTGGCACGAAAGAGAAGTTGTAATCATCGCAGACTCGAGTTCAGTCGCGTACCGAGGCTCGTTCAATCTACAACGGGAGGTGCGGGGCTGGTATACCGACTGTTAGTCTCCTTTGGAGAGATCTACGCGGCAAGCGCGGTTTGACTTCAAGTGTTCCCCGCCTCGCAAACCGTTCTTTTACTGGCTGCCCTGGCACCAGATGACCCTTCTCGAATGTGTTGAAGTCGCAATTCCTCCCCTGCTCATGCTAAAACGTTTTGAAGATGCAAGCTACTAGGTGCAGAGTCGGCTGGATTGGGGACTTACTGTGTTATTCGCATCACGGACTTTAGCACTCGGTAATGTCAAGAGCCCTTGTCCATCCACCTTCGGTCTAGGGCACTGAATAAGGTTAACCTTAATCCATCACGACTTTGACAGGACAAACCGCGGCCTTTCGTACGTCTGTGGCTCTTCAACGTGGACTACCCGCGTCCACTCATCGACCGTCTCGTATGAGCTTGTCCGCGTGATGCTTTACACTTCCTCTCACCTCGGCATGGAAGGCTACATTGCGGATGATATACCGTTATTACGGCCGGTCAAGCGTTGAGATATGCTGGAACGATTTGAAATGCACCTGTAGGTTGAAAATCGGACCCCATCACAGAGGTATAAGTAAGTCTTGTGCACTGCACTCTGTTTACCCCGACATACATTCAGGTCTAGTCTTTTCTTCGCTCCATACTATCTATCACCATGAGGTCCCTTTTGGTTGTCTTGACAGCATTCACGACTGTCCTCGCAGCTCCTGTGGAGGAGAAGCGTGCAACTGGTCCCTCCGCAGTCGTCAAAAACGGAACGATCATTGGAAGTTCCACTGGCAATGTCGAGTCTTTCAAGGGCATCCCATTCGCTCTACCTCCCACTGGCAGTCTTCGATTGAAGCCACCTCAATCGATCACAGCATCCTACCCTTCAGGAACTCTAGTAGCTACTGGTATTCCCAAAGCATGCCCACAATTCTTTAGCCAGGTGGACACTACCAACATACCTTCCGATGTTCTTGGAGAACTTCTCATGTCGCCACTGGTGCAGGCAGCCACAGATACTGGCGAGGACTGTTTGACTCTCAACGTCCAACGCCCGGCTGGCACCACATCCTCTTCGAAACTGCCCGTTGTGTTCTGGATCTTTGGAGGCGGTCAGTATCGATGTCATCCATGTAGCTATACGAAAGCTGACAGCATACAGGTTTTGAAGTAGGTTCTACCCAACAGTATGATGGCACTCCTCTGGTCGCGGAGTCTGCCACTCTGGGACACGGCGTCATCTACGTGGCAGTCAACTATCGCGTTGGAGGATTCGGCTGGCTGGCTGGGAAAGAGCTACAAGCAGATGGCTCCACCAACCTTGGACTCAAAGATCAAAGGAAGGGTCTCGAGTGGGTCGCTGAGAACATCGCCGCTTTTGGTGGCGACCCTACTAAGGTGACCATTTGGGGTGAGAGTGCTGGAGCCATCTCAGTCTTTGATCAAATGATTGTCAACAGCGGCGACAACACATACAACGGAAAGCCATTGTTCAGAGGTGCCATCATGGACTCTGGCTCCATCGTACCTGCAGTGGACGTCGCTCATCCCAAGGCACAAGCTGTTTATGATGTTGTAGTGAATGCAGCTGGTTGTTCTGGCAGCAGTGACACGCTAGAATGCTTGAGGAACGTTGATTACGAAACTTTCATGAGAGCCGCCGATGTAAGCAAAAAAGTCTCTTTGATTCGACACGAGCTGACTCACATCTCCAGTCTGTACCAGGACTTTTCAGCTATCAATCTGTCAACTTGGCATATCTGCCTCGCCCAGATCCTGCTGACGGTTTCTTCCCCGTCAGCCCCGATATCGCGGTCGCGAACGGCAACTACGCTAAAGTGCCCCTGATCTCTGGAGATCAAGAAGACGAAGGTCCACTATTCAGCTTGGTACAAAACAACATCACAACTACAGATCAGTTGGTCGACTACGCTGCTAGTGCTTATCCGGACACTCCCAGGTCTGTGGTAGCTGCCTTTGTCGCAACATACCCTGACGATGTCACTGCTGGATCACCGTTCAGGACAGGCCTGCTAAACAACATCTATCCGCAGTACAAGCGCCTGGCCGCCATTCTCGGAGATTCTGTCTTCAACCTGCGTCGTCGACAACTCCTTTACGCCGTTTCTTCGACAGTCCCCTCATGGAGCTACCTCGATAGCCATCTCTATGGTACAGCAGTGCTGGGAACCTTCCACGGCAGCGATCTACTGAGCATTTTCTTCGGCGTCGGAGGCGTCACCACCCAAAAGACCTATCTCGACTATTACACATCGTTCATCAACTTCCTCGACCCGAATGCTCTTGGTTCTGCCGCTCCGCTTATCGACTGGCCTCAGTACAATACCACGAAGCCTACGCTGCTGAATCTGCAAGCGGTTGGCAATACTCTGCTTCCTGATACATACCGCAGTGCGAGCTTCAATGCTCTACAAGGGGATTATGGGTATCTGCGTACCTAGGTTGACATTTCGATGTACATGAATGGAAACAAATGTACTTGCTATTTATCAATACAATCTCATATGAAGTTTCTGTGCACTTGGAAGGTCGCCTGCACACGGGTGACTGGTTCAGTCTATCACTATCTAGTCCGACGAACGATTGAGATTGCCGGACCAAAAGTGTGGGTGTCTGCACTCACGGTGTGACTTCATGAGTCTTCTACTGCTACTTTCCACTCAAGGAAGGGGACAGGGACAAAACAAATGTCGCAGCCGTGAATCGAACACGGGGCTCGTGCATGGCAAGCACGAATTTTACCACTAAACCACTGCGACTATTGATGAAGCGTAACCTGTCAGGTTTTACTATAACCCTGTTGCTGTGTTGACGATTCTGGAAAGACCTCGAGGGTCAGCCCCTATTTCATGCATCTCGTCAGCAACCCCATCCCTCTTCCCGCTCTACTTGTAAACCTCTGCTGGCCATAAGCTTGCACAAAAGTGGCCCTGATCCGTTGTGTTGCCGTTTATAGAACTCCTTCCGGGTTCTGGCCAAACTTTTTTGATAGATATGCACGGACCATAGACAGTACGCTACTTTGGGCCACGGGGCATCCCAATGGGTGAGATAGCAGAGCATCTCTACTCGAACAGTATACAGCACTGCGGTGCCCAGGAAGAGAGGAGATGATGGAATCAAACATCAGCACCAGAGTCGTGAGAATGGAGATGGGAAGAGTCCTTGGCAGCATTTGTGAAAGCGTACTTGTATAGCGGGGGTCGTGACACCTTTCCTCTTCAGACGCACAGAGCCGGCAAGAAGAAGAGAGCGGTGGCATAAAACCACTCAAAGCGGCTGTCCGGAGGTCCGCTCTAGAGCCATCTAGCTGCGGTAAGGTACGAGAAGGGACAGGTCATACCACCCCGTACAATCAAGAGCGATATGGTATGGCCCCAGAGCCGCAAGCCAAGCTCAGTCTCTGGGCAACGGTATCTGGAAGAGATGCCGTTTCGTCCAATCAGAACCCCCAGAGCTGACAGATGGCGTAAATCTGGATACTATACCGGCCCCCCGGAGCAGGATAGCTTCATGTTACACGCATCTCCCCGCCGCCAGTGGCCACGGGTTAGTAGATGGCCGGGTGTTTTCTAAGCAGGTTTGCGTGCGGAGTGAGCATGTTTGCGGCACCAAATGAGTTCTGTCGTACTTGTATATGAGGGAGCCCCGAACGTCTGAGAGGCCTTTTCTTCTTCCCTCTGTCTTGTCTCCTCTATCCGCTGGTTATCAATCACTGAATCGTGCTTGTTCTCTTCACTTCGCTCATCAAGAAATTTGCCTTTCCAGGACGACTTCGCAGAGCAACGCACTTGATCACAAACCACAAACCTCAACCATGCAGTTCAGTTCGCTCGCACTTCTGGCCGCCGCCTTTGGCCTTGCTGCTGCTCAGAGCAGCACTACTTCTGCCGTGTCTTCGACCACCTCTTCGTGCCCTGCTCAGAAGTAAGACTCAGTCCTGTTGCATCACTTATCCACAAATAAATACTAAGACTTGCCGAATTACAGCGTCCTCAACCTCTGCGTCTCGCAGCAAACTGCAGCCAACACTCAGTGCGGTCCTACCGACTACGACTGTCTCTGCAATGGCTACACCAACTTGCTTGTCTGCTACAACCAGTGTCCCAACGACCCCAACGCATTCGGCGCTTCTCAAAACAAAGTGCAATACTGCCAGGCTGCTAGCCAGTAAGCAAAACCCACTGCTTGTCATCCAAAAAATGAAGGGCCGTTTCGCTGACACAATCGTAGGTATGGTTCCTCTGCCATGTCCAGACAGTCTCAATCCCAGACTCAGTCCCAGACCCAGTCCGCTACCGCTTCGGTGTCTAGCTCGCTCTCATCTGCTCTTTCGAGAGCGTCGTCGTCTGCTTCTGCTGCTTCGTCGTCAGCCTCGTCTGTTCAGTCGTCGGCCTCTCGCAGTGCATCTTCGGCTGCTTCTTCTGCCTCGGCTGCTGCTACTCATACTGGTGCTGCCTCCAACATGGGTGTGCCCGCCGCTGGTGTACTTGGCATGGTCCTTGGAGCTGCTGCCCTGTTGTAAGAGCTTGAGGATACGGGGTCTTATTGATTGACGATGCTTCGAATTAATGGGTTATGGGCTTGATGTTGTTATGGCTTCTTCTCGTTTTGCTGTTTTCCGATAGCGATACCTCTTCCTTGCAGTTTCTGTAGCGTGGAGTAAAGTGCATTTGGATTTCTTTCAACTATTGTGCCTACGGTTCTGGATGTTGTGCGGTCATGCTCTGTGTAATCTTTCAAACCAGCTTGCTAGCGAGTCAGGATGACAGCACGTGGGTATGTCAAAGGATCATTTACAAAACCTGACCAGTCCCGGGAGCTGTCTAGACGCGCTTTTTGGAGGTCCTGAAGATTCAGGGCTGTGTTGACGCTGATGATAGGTCTGAGCAGATCATTTGCTTGGGCCTGGTTTCGAAATTCAAGGCGTGACACGCATCAAAATCAGGCTGTCTTGATTTCGGCCACAGAGCACGGGCAAATCCTACCATAGTGAGGATCGTCCAGCAATAAATGATGTTCCTGAGATATCGAGGAACACTACTGTACAAAGCTCGTGATGATATTAGCACAGATTGACGAAGATTGACATCCTTGCCTGTTGGTTTTATTTCCGGTAGTCCGTAATTTTGGTCGCATAGCTGTGGTTGCCTTTAAGGAGCGTGACTTTATGCGACGCCTCCTTCATCCATTTGAGTTTCCGCCAGCTGACTTGACTTCTTTGACTTCCCCAACCTGTTTGCCAAATCCTAGCACCACGTGCCGGTAAGTGGAGGCAAGTTCAGGGGTGCACAGGACCTTTTTCGCATGGGAAAGGAAGCGGATCGAAGTTACCACCGTCACTGTTCGTTGTACCCTTGAACGTAAGCCGCGCGATGGAGACAAGGGGTACGTTTGCGAGTCGTGAGGAGTCGCGACGACTGTCTCAACACACTCGGACGACCGAAAGTGGGCAACATAATCGACTGGAAGCTGATGCTCGCCTGGACTAAAGGATGTTCTGCCCGCTTTGCAGTACTCGTAGAGTCGTAGCTCATCTGTTCGTGCAGAGCCGCAGTGGACTGGGGCAAACTAGGAGGAAGGAGTGCGCCTCGTTGCCGAAGACTTGCGGGATCCTTCGATTAAATCAGCCTTCGACTCGCTGCGAGCGCGGAGCTGGAAAAACCTAATCAGGTCATATCGATACTACAAACGAGACTGATAGGCAAGACTGAAAGTCGAGACGCACTCGTGGTGCAGCATGAAGAACCTGCAACTGCTTGTGGAATTCAAAGACTCGGGGTTTTACTGGATGAGTACAGAGAAAAGCTACGACTTGCGTTCATCGCAGCGTTGCTTTTGGCTGGCCGCTGTACGTACAGAGGCAGGGCACACGCGTGGTCAGCCACCAGACACGATGGTCAGGGAGGCTCGTTGACGGCCGTTTCTGTTCCAGAGCGGACAAAGCCGCGCTCTCTGTCTTTGATCCCACGTTGGGCCGTTGTGCTCACGCAGCGGCGGAGCCAACGCGTCCGTCTGGCAGTATAAGTCGGCAGATCACTGCTCTATAGAGTGGTTTTTCCTCATAAATCTGCGAGATGCCGACAACGAGCTGTAAGTCGGAAATGGAAGTCTTTAAGCGCAGCGCGCGCGGGGGCTGGGTCAAAGCTCGCTTAGGGCGCCGTATAATTGGGCGAGGATCATCACAAAAAAAGCGATCAAGACGTCAACGGCGGATGTGGACTTGGCCGGCCTCGTGAGAAAGCGATGCGGTCAAGACTCGGAGCAATGAGCCACCACAGGATATTGTGGAACATTTGTTGGCAGAAGCGCATCTGATCTTGGAGCGGTGGCGCATAGCAGGCACGATATTAGAGGTGCTTTTCACCGCAAGTTCATGTGAGATGGCCCTGTAGAGTACGTGGATCAGTGTGGCTGCGGTCATGCACGTCAAAAGTCTCGCAAGTGAGCTAAAAAGCCGGTGGCCGCTCGCCGGCCCAAGTCTCCACATCTCAAAATCTAATCATCTGGGGAAAAGTGGCAGCTCGTCGGAAAGGGCGGGTGACGAGGAGCAGGAGAGTCAGAGGCCTCGTTCTTCTCTCCTTTGCCTTTTTCCTAAACCCACCGACCTCGATCAAATACACGTGTCGCCCCGCTCTCGCGCCTACACTCGAGCCTTCTTAGTCGTGCGACATCTGGGACCATTGGACTCGACTGCTACTTGCCTCAGCAACGATTCGTGGGGAAGCAAAGGGTCGTTGCAAGAGAAGGCTCTGTCATCGACTCGTACACATACGCCATAGTGCTTCTGCCCACGCCTGCTATCACGGACTCGACAATCCGCGCAACCGTTGCTCGCCACTCTGGAGAATGGGTTGAATCATTATTCTATCGCTCGCCTTCCGCAGACTCGTCTCTCAACATGTCGAATCAAAATCAGGATCCAGGCATGACCATAGCTGGTGGTGGCTATGATTCGCGCAGCAGTGCCGTCTTCGCCGTCACAGTCGCCATGATCACCTGCTCCACCGTATTTGTTGCTGCTCGTATGGTTTCTCGCGCCGGAGTCGTCAAAAAAGTTCTCCTGGATGATTATTTTATTCTCGCTGCTTGGGTACGCCTTAAAATATGTTTGGCTTGCTCTGGGATCTCTGCTAACTAAGCTGTCTGAAGCTGCTCGCCTTTGGCTTATCCTTCTCTATCTGCTTTGGCACGTTTGTCGGCCTTGGTCGCCATGAAGATGATGTGCCAGATTCATGGCAGGGCTCACTGAGGCGATCACAATACGCCTTCTCCGTGTTATACGTACGTTTGTCTAAGCCATCTATCCGGACACAACACATACTCATACCCTCCAGAATCCCGCACTGATGGCTGAGAAGACATCTATTCTTGCTTTCTATCTCAGTCTGTCCAAAACTAACAGAACTTTCCGATGGGCTACCATAGCAACATTATTCGTTGTCAACGCTGCTGGAATCGCCTTGACTCTCGTCACCTTGTTTCAGTGCAATCCTGTTGGCGCCGCCTTCAGATTTCCGGTGCCAGCAGTCCACCACTGCACTGACATCATTACCATCTACCTCTCTTCGGCGCCCGTCAACATCATAACCGACCTCGCCATCTTGTTCTTGCCTATGCCCATTCTGACTTCGATGCGACTGCCCCGAAAGCAGAAGACCATTCTCGTCATCACATTTGGATTTGGTCTCTTTGTGGCCATCGTGGATATTGTTCGCATCGCATATCTGCAGTCCGCTTCGACATATCGTCTCAACCAGATCCTGAACTACCAAAAGGACAACAGCTCCGGACGCGATTCTGATGTAACCGACTTTTCGTGGTATGCTTCATATTCCTTCATGTGGTCTGCCATCGAGGTCAACGTCGGTATCATGTGCGCCTGCGTTCCAGCTCTAAAGCCTCTGGTGTCTCGATTCATGCCACACCTTCTCCGCGATGAAGGCGACGTTACAGAAAAGCACTCTTCGGTCGATCGTCAGCCTACATTTGAGATGACCATGGCTCAACGGATTCCCTCGATGCCGGACCCAGCCTATCTTACTACACAGCCATCTCGTGAACCTGTCGAAGATTCCAATATGGACATGATGGACTTCCTCACCACTCCCGACATGCACAACAATACACTCGAGCGCTCGCAAACCATGTTGACCAATTCCACGAGAAACACCAGCGCAGACACACCTACCTTCTTCGACTTCGTCAACATGAAGAATCGCAAAAGCTTTGTGCATATGACCTCAAGAGAATCCTTATTCCCTGTCATCATGGTCACTGTGCTATTCTTTATCTGGGGCTTTGAATACGGCCTACTTGATGTTCTCAACAGACAATTCCAGAGAGTGTCTCACATGTCTTCAGCACAGTCTGTAGGCATTCACAGTGCTTACTTTGCTGGTTACTTCTTCGGGCCACTGAGTTTTGGCCGCCTGGCTCTGAAACACTATGGATTCAAAGCATGCTATATGATTGGTCTCAGCATATATGCTTGCGGTATTCTCATCTTCTGGCCAGCTGCTGTCCTGACATCCTTCCCGGCCTTTGTTATCGTCAACTTCATCGTCGGTCTTGGATTGTCCACACTTGAAATCTCGGCAAACCCATTCATAGCGCTTTGCGGTCCCATGGAATACGCTGAAGTTCGACTCAACCTCAGTCAAGGATTCCAGGCAATTGGAACTGTCGTTGCCCCTCTCATCGCCCAAAAAGCTCTCTTCGGACAATCTAATGACGCCCCTTCTCTGATCAACACCCAATGGGCATATCTCGGGATTGCTCTGTTCACTGTTGCACTAGCAGTTGCATTCTTCTACGTCCCACTGCCAGAGGCTACAGACAAGGAGCTCGAGGATGCTTGCGAGCGCATGGACAACGCCAATTATGCCACCGTCGGCAAAGTCCGAGTCATCTGGTACACACTTGCCGCTGGTGCACTTGCAATGTTTTGCTACGTAGGTGCACAGGAAGTTCTCGCCACTACCTTTGACAGCTATTTCGACCTCGTGGCTCCGACCTACAACGAGACCAACTTCATGGCTATAGGACATGCTTTGTTTGCCGGATCCCGATTTGTGGCCGCAGGTGCTGGATTCTTCATCAAGCCACGACTTCTGCTTGTATTCTTTCTCACAGGCACCATCGTCTTCTCAGCCTTGGCAATGAACTTCACAGGCTCGACGGCTACAGCCATGATACTTATGATCTACTTCTTCGAGGGCCCTCTTTTTACACTCATCTTCGCTCAAAGCATTCGCGGCATGGGCAAGTACACTAAAGATGGCAGCACCGTCTTGATCGCTGCAGTGTCTGGTGGCGGTGTCCTCCCTGGCTTGTCCTATGTGGCCCGTCAAGCACACAATGCACAGTACGCAATGTGCGTTGCTGTTGCGGGTTTCGCGGGTGCCACTCTACTCCCTTTCTTCCTCAATTACAGTCCGCTCGCTCGTACTCTCTGCGATCCTCTCAAGGATCCCAGCGAATTCAACGACGAATCTTTGCCTGGTAGCTCCAACAGCAGTGTTGCTAGTCGAGCGCTCAGCTTCTTTAGCATCCGCAGAAAGAGCGCAGGCGAGATGAAGACTGAATGGCGCGAACGTCAAGCATCTGCCGACAGCTCTGCTTCACCTCGTGCATACCCATCATGAACCTCTGCATCATCATGACGAATGTTTTAACGACCATTTCGCTTTTTTGTTTTACCATTTACCCTTCAGATCTGCGATCAAGATACCCACATTGGAGCAACGGGCTGGAGCTTTATTATCCGTTTTTCAGCATTGGCGTTTCTGGAGTTGCGATGAGATGTGATTGTTCTCACTGAGGGGTTTTCAACCAACAATGTACATAGCCTGTGTAAAATATGTAAATATATCCAAACATTGATGAGCACGACTTCTACCTCGCCGACGGATATAGGATATTGCCACGTGAAAAGTCCGGCACGGCAAGTCTATCGTTATGCATGACAAATGCGATGTGGAGCAGTCGGAGGGAGGAGCAGCGGAGAAGCATCTTCCTTATCTCCGTCTTTGTACGTCATGAAGATGGCATCTCTCTGAGGGGTCAAACAAAACATATAAACCATCAACGACATTTGACTGATCATCATCTGAATAAAAAAGCAGCCATCGAAAATCAATCACATCGAAAATGCAGCAAGTTATTGATTCAGTAAAGTCGGCGATTGGCGCCACCAAGCTGCCAACAGGCCAGTTGGGCAAGAACGGACCCTATGTCACCAGAATGGGATACGGAGCCATGGGTCTGTCGGCCTTCTATGGCAAGCCCAAGCCTGACGATGAACGCTTCGCCATTTTGGACAAGCTGTACGAGCAGGGCGAGCTCTTCTGGGACACAGCAGGTCAGTCGACTTGATGGCTTTGATGCCGAATCTCAGCTAACTTTGAAAAGACATGTACATGGACAACGAGGATCTCATCGGAAACTGGTTCAAGGCCAACCCTGGCAAGCGCGAACAAATCTTCCTTGCCACCAAGTTTGCCAACCTGCGAGACGAGCAGGGCAACCCCATTGTTGACTCGTCGCCCGAGTACTGCAAGAAAGCGTGCGACAAGTCCCTCTCCCGTCTTGGAGTCAAGAACATCGATCTCTACTACGCACATCGTCTAGACGGCAAGACTCCAGTCGAGAAGACGGTCCAAGCCATGAAGGAGCTCAAGGAAGCTGGCAAGATCAAGTATCTTGGTCTGTCAGAGGTCAGCAGCGAAAGTTTGCGCAGAGCCTATGCCGTACACCCCATCACAGCAGTCCAGATCGAGTATTCTCCCTTCTCGCTTGACATTGAGAGCGAGCAGATTGGTCTGCTCAAGACATGCCGTGAATTGGGCGTCGCTGTCGTTGCATACTCTCCCATCGGACGCGGAATGCTCGGTGGCTCCATCAGATCTCCGGATGACTTCGACGAGGATGACTTCCGTCGTTTCGCCCCTCGTTTCAGTGCCGAAAACTTCCCCAAGAACCTCAAGCTGGTGGACCAGATCACCGACATTGCAAACAAGAAGGGTCTCACCGCTTCTCAAATCACATTGGCTTGGTTGATGGCTCAAGGCAACGACATCTTCCCCATTCCCGGAACCACCAACCTCAGCCGTGTTGACGAGAATCTTGGCGCTTTGAAGGTTAATCTTACTGAGGAAGAGAAGAACGAGATCCGCAAGGCTTGCGAAGCCGCCGAAGTTGCTGGTGGGAGATACCCTGAGGCCTTCTCGGCTGCTCTCTTTGCCGATACCCCTGCTCTTTAAGGCTTGAGACCGACTTGACCCGAGATATGGCTGCTGTCGAACGGAGTTACGTAGTAGTTGACACGGTTCCGGACAGAGTCGAACCCGCGACCTCGGCTTATCTCCGGTTAAAGCCGACGCGCGCCAAGGCCGAGCCGCACAGCTTATTAGCGACTCGAGCCTCGCGCTCCTCTCTATCTACTTGCTTGATAGTCTAAGAATTGAACTGCTGTATCAGACCTTGTCAGTAGTCTATCGAAGAGTATATTAATGACATGACTGTTTACTCTGATGTCCAATTGTCGACGCACAAAGGAATATGGATAGCAAGATCGCTCACGTAATGCTGGCCGTCGAAGGGCATATGTAGTAAGCATCTTACCGATTGCGTTCGTGTCGACGTGCCAGATTCTTTATATTTGACTGTCAGTAGCTGCTGTGAAGCACGAATATCCAAGGAACGGCATCGGAGTCCGGATATCTGCAGACCTCTGAAGACACTGAGTCTACTCGAAACTCCGACATTCCGTGACCACAACATGTCAATCTAGTATTGTAGACAACGCCACTCCGTCAGAGCACTCTGGTCTTCTTGACAAACGATGAGGTGAGAAAAGCAAGGATGACATTTATCTGCAATACTATCTCCGCGCCCAGACAGACAGGACCACCAAGGGCTTGTGTGTAGGACGAAATGGCTTGGTGGCTAAGAGCAGAAAGCAGATTGTCATGCATATAAGAACTCGAAGTAGTCGAAGCGAGGCAGAATGCCTAGATTTACTGCAGTTCGAGCACGGTGATATATGAGAGTGGCCATGGCATGTCGAGCGTGCCGATTATGCCAGAGTGCTATGCCCATGCCAAAGTCATCAACACTCCACTCTTACGCCTTGCGGTTCAGAAACAGTCTGGTGCATGCAGTGGCTTGTCATAACAGGGCACTCATATCTGAACTCCGCGTGGCAATGGGAACACAGCATACCCCGGGCCCCTGCAAACATGAAGGCTCTTTGCCAGAGTGAAGTGGAAGAATCGTAGACGCAAGTGCGGATCTCCAGACCTTTTGGCAATGTATCCGTGTAGATTTACATGTTTGGTTGTGTAACAAAGGTGCATGCTGTTTGCACGTGGCGATGCAAGCCACGTTCATGCAAGGTGCTTGTTTGGGCCCACCTACCGGATTTCTGATTTGCATGAACTCGAGTCGAGCCCTTGCCTTGAATAATAGGTAGTTTGTCGTTTGTCAGTGCATGGATTGTCTGCGGCATACGATCTTATCGTTGACTCAAGTCCTGTGGTTTGTGTCGAGACAAAGCGATTGCTTTCTGCAGTGGTAATGATTGTGGTACAAAATAAATCAGCACTCATGATTTGCTCCTTGTGACACTGCAAAGACTGGGCGCATTCTCGTGCATACCGTGCCGTTCTGCTACCAAAGAGTTGGGTAAGAATATATAACAAGTCATTATGTATGCATAAATACGTGGCCTCGATATGTCCGAATGTTGTTGCGTGGAAAGTGATCAACGTAGAAGAAGAGCCTCATCCCTGAGTGACTGCCACCGTAACTTCGCGCCGGACGATCAGTTCCTGTGACCCGCCAGATGCACGATGGGCTTCATTACTGATTTGCTTGCCCGCTCCACGGCAAACAGTTCTCGTTCGACCCAGGAATTGTGGTGTGAAAGATTCGTTCCTCGATCTGCTTCTCGATGTGTCGCCAGAGCTGTTGGACCGACTGTTGCGAGAACCATATATGATGCTGCCAAAGGCCGTACCACCAGTCGTGAAGCTGCGCATGAAGGCTTGAACAAAAGGTAGCGTTGCTGACAAGAGGCTGTAACAGATTGTGACTTGCTGCCAGACGATGACTTTGGAGAGATGCTGTATTCTTTCTTCGGAGCGTACTGCTTCAGAGTAGACCCTCAAGTAAAGCAGAGCAAAGGCGATCATACTTCGAGTTTACGTCAGTGACCCATCACGACAGAGGTATGCGACAACGTACGGCATTCGATATGCGAAAGCAGAGACCACGAGCATTTTCTTGCTGATTTTGATCCGAAGGTGGCTGACAAGATAGATAGGTAAGCCCATCACAGCAGCTTCGATGCAAATCGCGATTGCGAGGATTGCTCTCCATCGATATACCT
Source organism: Aureobasidium sp. EXF-10728 (assembly GCA_023848605.1). Taxonomy (NCBI): domain Eukaryota; kingdom Fungi; phylum Ascomycota; class Dothideomycetes; order Dothideales; family Saccotheciaceae; genus Aureobasidium; species Aureobasidium sp. EXF-10728. The sequence goes on along the minus strand of SWBG01000002.1, from coordinate 621,659 downwards.
GCGCTCGTTAGTATAGTCGGCGAAAGTCTCGCAAGCCAGCTTACAGCGTTAGGACATGTGTGTTCTTGTCCTTCAAGAATATGCGTTGAGGGGCATTTTGCCTTGATTACAGCGACTGCAATAACGAGCCATGCTGAGATCACGCCCAATAGAACATAAGATCCAAGTTTGTGTTTTGTGTTCGTCGAGAATATCCTCCTCATGAGCAGAGTTAAGGAAAGGCTCGTCAGTCCTATGGTGAGGAGAAAGAATATCTGGCTTGAGACGACCGCCTGATTTTGTGTCAGAAGTTTGTATTTGACAGAGTGGATTGATAGACTCACCCGAGACATACTCGTCAGGTGCTCAGGCTCAACCACTTCCTCTGGCTCTCCTAGACCATTGTTGAGTGCCACGATCAAGGAGACCCATTGTGCGAGCGCTGTGACCTGATTTCGTGTCAACAGACACAGTTCATTGTGTTCGTGCGTGAGTTGGAACTTGGAAGTGGTTGTTCGTCTCGAAAGGCAAATCGTGCCAGATAAAAGCAATGAGTGGGTCCCCCTGATCCGCGGCAACTGCCAAACCCAGCTAGGAAGTACTTACATGCGCAACGGTGATAGCGACATCGTCTATTCCATAGTAGCCAACTCTCGCATAAATTCGGAGGAACCAAGTGAAGCACGAATAACTCAGTGATATTAGAACTGCAATCCAGAGATGAGCGGGAAGCCCTTGAGCGAACCGCGCCATGTTTGAAAGACGTCTGCAACTGGAGTGCGCCTGATCGAGATACTGGCAACCAGAATCAAGCCTTCCGACTACTCTTAGCGAATTCGAAAAAGCAAAGTCCGAGAAAGGGGCACACCCTAGGCTACGAGTGTCTGGACCATATATCACACGGTCCTTTGAGGGTGTCAGGCGAGGGCTGAGGATGGATGAACAAGCGGCTGTTTGTACAACTCAGGTTTATGCGCTCGTCCTGCAAGGTGAGGAACGAAACGTCGGGTATCGCGGGCGTTTACCCAAAGGCAAAGGACAGCCAACGACACAGTGCTGGATGTGAGGTGAGATTGCGTAGAGGCGAGACACAACATCTTCTCAGCAGAACGAGAGTCGGACAGAATGTCAGCACGAAACTGATATTCTGCAAGTTATGCTTGAACTCGAAGTCGTAATGCTCTTTACCATCATATCAGTCAGATGTACTGATAATCTTTAGACTGGTTCCGGATCAATGCATTTTCGTGAATGCTATGTATCGTCTGGACGCCTCGATAAGATCTGCTCGAGACTGATCGTCAATGGAAACGACATCCCGGTTGTGTGCTGCGAAACTGCAGGAGGCTGTTGTGCACCCTCGGAAAGACGTCGCCCTCGGCTTGGCGTTGTCAAATCTGCAATCCTCACAACCGAAACGGTTCGCTGAAGCAGGATCATCTGCAAGGTGTTTGCACCGACGGACTGCTACTGTAAATTGCCGCTGTTCACGTCTTTGGCCTTATTGGCAGAATGCGCCATGGCTTTGCTGCGTGTGGTGCGGAAGTCCTTGCATTTACACTTGAGTGAAAGAGACACGACGCAGGAGATAAACCTCGCAAAGCAATTGATCGCAAGCAATACGCATTGCAAAATCAAGGCGATGCTGCTGTGTAAGAAATCAGTCGACCTTCGCCCATCGATGTGCAACGTTCGTTTCCGCTGAGGATGGTGCGAGGTGACTTCTAGTTTGCGTCCCCTCGTAACACCATGACTCCATGGTCTGGTGGGATGCAAGGTGGGCAGGTGCAGCAACCCTTGCGCCGTCCATCGAGGAGCCATTCTGCTAGACTTACTCGGCGCAGATTCGCGGTCCGTTAGCTCCTTCCTTTCACGATTGCCGCCCAGACACAATCCATCGAGGAAGTGTCGCTCCGAGCGAGTTGACTTATTTATCCTTGCATGCGTCCTGTCTTCTTCCGAGTACAAACTTGGTTTGTAACTCCAACCAGACGTTTGTCCAATACTACGTCTTCTTTGGGCGACTGCTCGCACGAACCTCTCCTTTCCACCGACATGTCCTCCACCGCTATTGAGATGGATAGCATCAAGAATTCTTCGTCTGTCCAGACCGCTAGTTCGTTCGAGCACCAGATCGAGGATGCCGAAGATGCAGCGACCATCGAGGCAACAAAGGGCGGCACAAAGGACGATGATTATGACATGCGTCGTATGGGAAAGGCTCAAGAGCTCAGAGTCAGTCTCGAACTCTTCGAAAATTGAATGACATGCTCATGAACTATAGCGTAACTTCCGTTTCGTTTCCATCTGGGGATTCAGTCTACTGTTGGGCAATGCTTGGGTGGTAGCTCTGATGTTTGTCATTTCCTGTCATCGAACTTATCACAGAGACTGACCTTTTCATCAGTTCCAGCAATGTCACTCTTGCCAACGGCGGTATGGCTGGCGGAGTCTGGATGTTCCTCGTTGTAGCCGTGGGCATGTTTTTCTGCATGCTTTCCATGGCCGAAATGGCATCAATGTGGGTCCTGCGTAACCTCGAGATATCGTGCATGGGTCCTTGATCAGCTAACGTTTAATCAGGGCGCCCACGGCTGGTGGTCAATACCATTGTAAGAGCATCGTGTCCATTGATATTCGGAAGGGGCCTGATGACTGATACAACGAACAGGGGTTAGTGAATTCGCTCCACCGAAGTATCAACGATTCCTCTCCTACATGGTTGGTAAGTAAAGCTTCAAACCAAAGACTTGATGTTGTTACTGATATATCGCTTGAAGGTTGGATGTGTGTCTTGGGATGGCAGGCAGCTATGTGTGCTAGCGCATACACTCCGGCACTCAACATCCAAGGACTTATTGCACTCAATGTCGAAGGCTACACACTTCCTGGATGGCACGCTGCTCTTATGACCATCGGTATCGTGATCGTCTGCATATTCATCAACACTGTCGCGATCAAAAAGCTCCCCCTGCTCGAGGGGTTCATGTTGCTGTTCTTCTTCTTCAGTTTTTTCACCATTGTCGTTGTCCTCTGGGTCATGGCTGAAAGAACTCCTGCGAAGAAAGTGTTTACTGAGTTCAGCGACAACATGGGATGGGGCAATGTCGGCTTGTCCACACTAATCGGTATCTTGTCTCCTTTCACCACTCTTCTTGGTTCCGACTCGGCTTGCCACTTGAGTGAAGAGTTGAAAGATGCTTCATGGGTCCTTCCAAGATCTATGGCTGCTACTGCTGTCGTCAACTACGCTCTAGGATTTTTTACCGTCATCACACTCATGTTCACTCTGGGCGGTTCTGTACAGTCTGTTCTCGATACTAAGTTCGGTCAGGGATACATCCAGGTGAAAACAACATGCGAATCAATCGCTTGCTGTTCGAATCAGAGCTGACGGTTTCTGCAGGTCTTCTACAATGCCGTCGGGTCTAAAGCTGGTGCATCAGGACTTACTGCAATTGTTTGTGTTTTACTGTTCTTTACTGCCATCAACCAAGTCACCACAACATCAAGACAGCTCTTCGCCTTCGCCAGAGACGGTGGTCTGCCGTTCTCTGCATTTCTCGGTAGAGTGAGTCACGTGGGCCGATATCCTGCTGGAACATCTAGACTGACTCACATAGGTTCGACCCGGCATGGATATCCCTCTCAATGCGTGCACTGTCACCGTGGTCCTTACAGTTCTCATCTCGCTCATCGTCATCGGCTCAAACACAGCGTTCAATGTCATTACCAGTCTGTCGAGCGTCGGACTCCTTACCTCGTACATCATTTGCATCGGGTGCATGGCTAGAAAACGAATCATGAAGGAGGTTCTTCTACCTAGTCGCTTCAGCCTGGGTCGCTGGGGTCTCGCCGTCAATTTGACTGCCATCGTTTTCTTGTCTTTCTGCTGGGTCCTGCTCTTCTTCCCTTCCAGACCGCACCCTAACGCACAGAACATGAACTGGACCATCCTGATCTACGGTGTCACCTGGATTGCCGCGGTCATCTACTACAAGTTCAAGGGCAAGTACGACTATGCCGGTCCTGTTGAGGGAATCAACAAGGACTATTGACGATCCTCGGATCCCAGCATGGAGCGAAACAAAACTGACGGAGGTGATGTTGTGATGCTGCGTGGTGAGGACAGCGATGAATGACGGCAGGCAGAATCAAAAGACGTTTATGAAGTATATGATGGATGGCTCATGGGTTGATGTAATTACTGGTGGATGATTGCTTCTCTTCTGCGATTTTGACCTAAGTATACAGCAATGTCCAAGGTGTTTTAGTCGAGTTCCTTATCGAGTCAACAGTCGTTAGTCAAGAAGAGTTTTTCGTTGTCTCAAGCTGCGTCAATCATATGCTCGATTTTGAGGAGATACAGTGATAATGTCCATGACGCCCAAATTCCCACCAAGGTTCTATGGCTTTGATTCTCCCCACTCGCTCGAAATCTCGCACAACAACAAAAAAAAACTTCAACTCCACGAACCGCCCAGCTCTTTGGATGTGACAAAACGACAAAAAGATGGTTGATCAGAGTGGGATTCGAACCCACGCGATTTCTCACTAGTAAACTCATTTCAGGTGAGCCTGAAACTAGCGCCATAACCACTCGGCCATCTGACCAGATTGAAGAGGACGATGATTGCTCATCAGCGACTGCTTCGACGAGGTTCTGGTGATGGGGCTAACTTATATTACCCGTTGTGACAAAGAAAAGGTAGGCAGTCGCAAATGAGCAATCATCTTCCTCTTCAATCTGGTCAGATGGCCGAGCCTGCGGCGCTGGGTTCAGTGGGTGAATCTCGCAAAGTTGTCGTGATACAATAGGTCGAGCGTCAGAAAGCGTGATTGCTTGTTTGTACAGGTACTTTCGATATTAAAATCTACCAATCCGCAATCAACTCATTAATCCTGCGGCTTCCCTCTCTAACCGCTGCCCTCGCACTCTCAGCACCTATCACCGGCAGCTTTTCCACTCCCTTTTCTTTGAACTTGTCGGGCACCAAATTTGGATCCAGCAACCCCACCTGCATCAATACGCTAGCCTGGTCCCAATACAGCTTTTCGCTGGACAGTTTGCCTGCTTTGATGCATACGATGGACACAATGACAACTTCGATCCTACGGTTTGTGGCCGGTACACCAGGGAGAAGCCAGGGGATGACTTTGTTGTGGTTGAAGGAAAGGGAGAGTTCGTCGACCACGCGGTCGGCGCCTACAGTGCGCGAGAGTAGTCTGCAGTTTAGTGATGTTGGCGACGGTTGGAAGAATTCGGAGTAGAAGTCTGCGAGGTCTTCTTCGTGGAACGCGCCGGTGAGAGAGGGTACGTGGAGGACTGCTGGGCTGGTGGTGGTCATGGCGAGGGCTTTTTGTACGTGACCTTTTCGTACGTCTGAGCTTTCAGTTAGCCTTGCCATACTCGGAATTGCGAGTGGTTGCCACGACGTACGGTCTAGATGTTCGTCTCGTATCCTCTCAATATCGGAGGCTATTCTCAAAGCCTTTCTGACAACACCCAAGGTCCTACTCCAGGCCAGACCTGCAGCAGCAGCGTCGTATTCATCCAGATCGCTCTCCGCGAACCCGGACTCTACACCAGCGTACTTGTATGTCTGGAAGCTCAACCTCAGCGCTCCGCCCAAGCCCGACCCATCGCCTATCCTCTTTGAAACGATCTTTTTCTTGCCTTGTATTCCGAGCACTTCTGGGGTGCGGACTACTTTCAGCTCGTCGCCAACGAGGTGGACTAGTACGGTTGTATGCATGGGGTATCGTGTTTGTTGCGGATCTGGAATTTTGGATGGGTAGTACGCGATCAGAGCGGCTAAACGGGGTGTTGATTTAACATAGGCCTCGAGACAGGCGCTCGCTGCATCGCCGAAAGCTGTCAGGTCATGTCCATTAGCAGCGCTCTACTACTCAATGCGAGGTAAGAATACGGGACTAAGAACACACCTACTATGGCATACTGATCGTTCAGTCCCAGCGCTTGGTCGGGAGCCGCATGCATTCTAGCCACATAATCCCGTCCTCCATCGCCGAAAGGCACATATGTCGTGACGAAGCCTTCCCCTTGCCATGCAGCGATGATCTCTTCGTCAAAGTCGTCCGTCTCGGCTGTGAGGAAAATGTACGGTGTCTTGCTGACGTTGAGGTGTTTGAGGAAAGGCTCGCCACCATCAATTCTTGCCGTCATTATCGCTTTGTGAGTCTGTGTACGAGCAGGAGAGATTTGGAGGAGGAGGGAGGATGAAAGGACGAGGGTCTACGTAACTTCACGCGACCTGCCCTGCCTTGTTTTCCCAGCAGCCCGGGGAGGTGGGCTTTGGCGAAGAAGTCTCTACCTTGAGCTCGCTCTTGCACTTTTCGTAGTGAGAAAGTGCATCTTGAGAACTGCTCTTACCTCTGTCTAACATTGCATACCTACTGTCTCGAAGCAATGGCTCACAAGTCGTGGTGGTATCACAAGGAATCACGGAGGCAGGTGCGTGGCAGGTCGGTGACGTCGGCCCTGCAGATCCTCGCGTACGAAATCCAAAACACCGTTATCTCCGGCTCCATGTCGAGAATACCACCCTGACCATGACCTTTTATGGTCTATACCATCAACGACGAAATGAAGGACATGCGAAAGCAGCAAGTAGACTGGCCTTGACTCTTAGAATACAGATGTAATGTCCACATAGGCTTAAAAGGAATGATTTGTCAAAACAGCTATCGATTTGATTAACCTAGGAATCCTTCACCCATACCGTGTGTATCCGGACACGGTTCGTAGCACTCTCGGTAAGGGCAAGTCCTCAAACCGGTCCCACACAGCTGAATGCTGTCGAAGAGCCCGAAGCATACGCATCAACCATAGACTTGACAGAAGAATAGGTTCCAAGCACACAAGTGACAAGCGCTCCCAGGAAAAAGACAGCGTTCCAAAGCTTGACGTACCATCTGCGAGCAAAGAATCCACGCATCCATCTCTTCACGCCATGGTCATGTCGTACCGTCTCACCAGTAGCTGGGTTGAACCCTTCGCCTTGTTCGGGACGGATCGCATCGTACTGGACTTGTACACCCAGCATGAGAAGGGGTGGAAAGGTGTATGTGAACTGAAGGATGCAGAGGGCTGCCACGAGGCCGGAAAGCGCGCTGGTACCGTGTTAGAAAAGAACTTAAGAAACAATAATACGGAAGCTTACCTGAACTGAGGGATAGCGGCGGCAAGGATGAACGCAATTCCCCAGTAAATTGGGACAATGCCAGCCCAGAGAAGTTTTCCAGTCCTTGTGGTGAGTTGCGGCAGACCCAACAGTTCCTGGAAGATGTTCTGATACATGACCTTGATACCAATGTTTCCATATAGTCCAGCCGCTATAAGGGCTGTCACAAAAGCGAGTATGTTACCTGCGGTCAAAGCCGCATGAGGAAACATACCCTAGTCAGAGGGTTAGCGATATCGATATCATCTACCGAATTAACACAAGCATACCTGTTGAGCTGGATTGATAGTGTATTGGCCCTGATAGGAATACACAAAGGCGCCGAAAAATAAGTAGATCACGTAGATGAAAGTTTCTGCAACAATCAATGCCTTCCAGAAATCGAAAGGCTTTCGCATCTCACTCATGAATTCGCAGTAGAGCATGGCCCCGCCGTATGAATAGACGGCCTGCATCAGGCCCACAATTTGTCCGCTGAACTCGACGGTAGCCGGTGGTCCTGCGGTAGTCATAACTGGTGGTGCAGGAGGGCCAATAGGGACACCGTTGGACTTGGAAGCGGCTTCGTAGTTAGGGTGGCTGTGAGTTACCTATACATACTGTTAATTGTCCTGACTCGACAGGCAAGCATAGAGAACGAGCATACGACGGCCATTGTAAGGATCATGACAATGATGTTGATCCAGACAGCAAAATTGGCGATCCAACCGTATTTTTGCAACGTACGTACTTGGCCAAGTACGAACCCACATACTATGAATATGTAAGCACATATTTCGGGTGTTTGGAATAGTTTGACTCACCTGTCCAGATGACACAGCACTGACATGGGGGTCGTTAGCTCATCATCATGATAACTGAACATCCTTTTTCGAATCAAGGTGTACTCACGACAATGTAACATCTTCTCTACATTAGCCATGATGCTCAGAAACTATACGTCTTGGATGACCAGATACTTACATGTTCGAGTTGATCTGATAAAGTCCTTGTCCATTTTGGATGATGATGACACCCACATTGAAGATAAGCTGGATTGCTTGCAGAATATTCACTATGTGGCGCACCACCTGCCCATAGGCTCTAAACGCAATGTCGCCGAAAGTCTTCATGGGGTACTGGTCGGAATCAAGTTTGAGGAACATTTGCCAGATTTGCCAGCCCGTGTAGCCCGCCAGAGCTCCGAAGATGGTGTATAAAACCACACCTGGACCATATCCCATCTGTGCCAAAGCCCATCTGCGACACTGTTAATTGGTGAAACTTGAGATTCATGGAAATGTCTGACGTACGGCACAGAGTAAGGACCAAGAACATCTGTGGTAATGAGATAGAAGATAGACCCCCAAGTCGCTGTTCTTGCAGCTCTGGAGGCCTGTAACCACTCATCCTCTGTCACTACGACCGGTTGTGTAGTCGCAGGAGTCTCAGAGTCGCTAAACTTTTCATTTGTGGCTGGACCCGATGTCCTTCTGGAGGGCTCGAATTTGGTGGGCTCGGTACTAGTGATGGTCGAGGAGACAGCATCGCGTTTACCAAAAGTCAAGAACTTTCTGGCAGGAGTTTTGACCGTCGGGATGTTTCTCTGTTCTTCGCGAGTGATTTTAGCCCAGTAAAAGTATTCTTCGATGGTTACTGAGGGGTCGTGTAAATTTCTCAGCGCTGGTGTTGAGAGCTGTGCTATTCCGGGACCAGAGGCGCTCATCCGCGGATCGCCTTCTAGAGTGAGAGCAGCAGCTTGTGCCATTGTTGTTGACAAAAGGATATAGACTCGACGTGGATAGGTGTGACGCTGCAGGTGGAAAACGCGATCAATTTATGCGATTCCATCAGTACTCGATGCACACGCACCAAGCTCGCATGGGTGGAGGATCCAGGAGGACGGTATGTAGATCAACCCGTGTCTTGATTGGGCATAGCAGGTCAAGAGATAGCGGCAGTTGCGGATGCAAGAGATTAGTTCAGTGGATGGATGCTGCCGGCTTGGCCAATGATAGGATGGAAGAAATCGACAACTTGACCACCTTTGATGCAATGATAGGCAGGATACATGAATGAAACTTGAACGATGACCCGGTGGCAGCAGCGCATGATGTTTGCAGGGTCGAACTTCATGGAGGGGTGATCGACTTGGCTGTTTGAGGAAGGTGATAAGGTGCTCTGCAAGCGGTCTCTACAACTTGTACCTGTCTGTATATTGTCGAAGGAGCAGGAAGAACTGCACGATAGTTCTTTCCTCCATGTGCGTGAAGTACGATTATGCAGTGTTTAGCGAAGCCTGCATGGCGCAGCCAGTCTTGCTCGATTCTGCACGAAGCCTTCCTTCGCGCATTGCGCGGAGCGAGACGATAGAGGCATCGCCAAAGGACAATTCATCATACTTGCCTAAGACCTCTTAGTAGCCAAGTTTGGACAAGCAATGCCACGACGAGTTTTGTGTCTTGTACGGTTGATGAATCCGAAGACGCGCATTTGGTGGGCGTGCCTGTGAACACGGTTGGCGTGTGACTAAGAACATCCAAGCAGTAGACACAGAGCAGCAATGCGAGTGGCTGATCAGTCATCCCTATATTTGTGTAGGCAATCGCGAAGATAAGCAACCGAAACCAACTTGGCTAGGTATTTGGAAGAAACAGACGTGGAAGTGTCAGATGGAGATTAACAGGTTTTGCTGTGGAGCATATCGATTTTCGCGACATCTCGCGGGGGCTGAGAAGGAGACTGATCATGTAATTTACATCTTGAAATCGCAGACAACCTATTGCCACCAACTCCATGCCTGAACAACGCCCTCAAAAATATGTACAGAAACAAAGTGCAGAGAATGCATATGAACAACCGAGAAGGATCGCCGCCAATCTTACACACCGGAATAGATGGCGGTACAATCCCTGCCACACTCTACGCGCTGTTCCATGCTGACCTTCCTACCATCAGCGAGACGAACTGTGCTCCTCGGTGTGATCTGGAATCTGTGCTCATCCTTTCCTCTGACCTTGCGCTCTGCGGCTTGGTCTAACGGCTGAATGTAGGTAGGGGTATTGATGTTGTTTCTTTTTCCAGTTCCCAACTGGTAATGCTCGTTACCGCCCCAGAAGACAATGTCTCTTCCCCACCACGTTTCTCCGTCTGTGTTCAGAGCTCCTGTATGCGCGACATTGTTCATGACAGCTGCGACGTGCTTGTTGCCAGCGCTGATGCTCGCTAACCTGATGGGGATAACTGTGTTGGTTGTCTCGTCGTACTCGAACAGCGACGACAGCGAAGGAATCTTGGTGGGAGTTCCTTGAACGTGTGTCCAGCGGCTGTTTCCCAGCGAGCCGTAGATGCCAGCACCGCACGCAAAAGTATCAGCAGTGACTCTACCAATACCTCTACCATCAGAGTTACGGGATGCTATCTTGGTAGCATCCACAGTCAAGAAAGAGTTGGCACCGCCAGCGGCTACCGATGTTACTACAGGGGTCTGGGACGATCCAGCATAAAGCTTCTGGAGAGGCAGCAAAGCCGGCGTGTCAACAACGGCAGATTCGGTGTTGTAGTCAAAACCTAATTGTCCAGAAGTGTTGTTGCCGAAAGCGAAGACACGGCCATCTGCGTCAGCCACGATGCTATGATAATCTCCACATGCGATTTGCGAAATGTTGAAACCTCTAAGAGTGGTCAACTCATGAGGCTGGTAGTAGGGACCAGTGGGCTTGTTGTCCCAAGAGATGCCAGGAACACCGAGCTGACCTCTGGTAGGGAAAGCGTCGGTTGCAGAAGCCATGGAAAAAAGACGCCCCTTGGATGTCAGCAGCAAGGCGTGCTCCAGGCCACTGTCAATTTTGGAAACCTTCTCACTGTAGCTCATGTCCGAAGGGACGATGGTGCGGTAGCTGATGAGAGAGGTGGAGGACCAGAAAGGGATCCAGGAGCTCTCGCTAGGCTTTGTGCCTGAAGCCTGCTCGGCAGCAGAGACGGGTAGAGAGTAGACGCTTCCCGAGGACGACAGGCCGAAGATTCGGTCTTTGGAGATTGCCAACGAGACCAAGTTCTTGCCCTTGAGCGTCACAGTGGGCTGGGTGGTGTCCTTGGAGTAGTCGACGCCCCACTGCAACAAATTGCCTTGCTCATCGATAGCGGCACCAAAGTTCTTGTCTAGCTTGATGTCGCGCAGCAATTTCCCATCAAAGAACTTGATACGGCGAGGCGTCTTGATGTAAGCAGCATCCGAGTCGGGGGCGACGACTTTGCCGGCATTGGAGCCGCATGCGTAGACGCCAGGGTTCTCCCACGACTTCCTGACCTGCAAGTGTTGAGAGCTTGCAAAATCTCTGTCCTCGTCTTTGTTTGCGCCACGCTTTCGGGTCTTCTCGAATTGAATGTCGGGCTGCTCAGTCGACGGGGCTTCGGCGTGGGCTGTTCTGAAGAGGCGGCCGTCGTTCAGGTAGTACTGAGAGGCAGTGGCGAGACCGGCAGCTGCAGTAATGGCGGCCAGGGATCTCAGGAAATGCTGCTGTCGTCTGGCGGCGTAGGCGGGGGCGGACAAAACTCTGGCGTGGGTCCGTGATTGCATTGAAGCTCGGGTCGAAGCTGCTCGGGCAGTCGGGAGGGCGCCCAGCTTGGGGACGCTGGTCTTGGGAAGCATGCTGACGGGTGGATTGGAGGGTTGGTGACTGGACTCGAGCAAGACTCAAGTCATTGTAGACAATAGAGCTGTCAGCTAACTCGGTCGACGGCGATTGGCCAGACGAGTCTCTACCGTCATCATTTGTGGTCTAGGCACGAGCCACGCGATCGCGAGACTCTTCGGCTCAGATCGGCCCGGGCCCGAGCCCGAGCCCGAGCCCTAGAAGCTGCCCTGCTATCGCGACCAGCCAAGCCGGCCGACTCCAGACGGACGAGTTGTGTCCATTGATAGTGCCCTGTTGTCGATTGTCACCACGTCCTCCCGCCCACCATGATGGACAGCGACTGGTACACATCGCTCGTGTCCAGCACGCCGGCGCCGTCGGAAAAGACGAGCGGCCATCGGCGGCGAGCCTCCCTCTTGCAACAGCCACATGTAAGCTGCTCATGGTTTGTGCCATGGTACGTTGGCCGAGCCTTTGTCTGATGCTGCACAGGAAGCGACCCAGGCTGATGATGCTGCAGACCAACTGCCCAGTCTTAGCGAGGAAGACACCAGCTCGCTGGCCAAAGGTCCTCCCAAACCAACACCTGTCAGGAGAGCCCACTCGTACAGTCGTCTCCATGCCGCCGACCAACCCCCACGCAACGACCCGCCTTCTGCACCATTGCGCAAGAACAGCCTGTCATCAGCACCCAAGCCCAAGAATGTCCTACAGTCGCACCTCGACTTTGCGACCTGGTACGACGCTCTCGAGGACGACCTCTTGGATGCCAGCCACTACGACTACGAGCTATACCACGAACAGCTGAAGCTATCGCAACACCACCTCGACTCGCTGATGGAGAGCACCCACGACGCCCTGACTGTGCTGTCTGACCTGTCCAACTCATTCAAGGCTGTCGACGACCAGACGACCGCTTTCCACGCCCAATGCGAGTCTCTGATGACCGAGCAGCGTCGCATCACCGACCTGGCCGACAACATGAACCACAACATCCAGTACTACGCCTACCTCGAACCCATGACCCGCAGACTGAACGCCCCCGGTGCTGCCAATCTCGTCCGCGCAAAAGAGTTCCCTGACATGCTCACAAACCTCGACCAATGCCTGGACTACATGCAGGCCCATCCTACTCACCGCGAAGCCCCTACCTACCGTTCCCGTTACAGCCTCCTCCTCACTCGCGCCCTGACCCTCATCCGAGTCCATTTCACAAATTCTTTACGAGCGCTGGCCGCCGATGCATCGCAGCGAATCGCTGATCGTCAGCTCAACGATACTACGCAAACCGCCCTCCTGTATGCAAAGTTTCGCGTCAGTGCGCCTGAACTCAAACAGCTTGGTCTGGAAATACAAAAGCGTGCCGTCCTGCCTGCAGGCGCCGATCAAGGAGGTGAAGCCGAGTACCAAAGTCTCATGAATGAGCTATACCAGAGCTACTCGGCCACGCGGGGTCGCCTCATGTTCCCTATCATCTCTCGCAAGCTCACCGAGATGGCTTCGGTTGACAATGCCGTGGGCGATTCCGTCACCTTTGCCAAAACAGCCATTGGCTTTGTGAGGGGCATTTGCCTTGATGAGTACGATCTTTGGGGCGATTGGTTTTCTGGCGATGGTGGTGTATATGAATTCTTAGAGGCCATGTGCGAACCCTTGTACGACCATCTCCGCCCTAGAATCATTCGCGAGACTCGCATACCCAAGTTATGCGAGCTTTGTACCTTTGTCCAAACTCGCTTCATGGTTGACGAAGAAGACGATGACTCTGAGTATCAAGATACCGTTACCGCAAAGAGAAGTCTGGATTTTGCTGCTCTTGTCAAACCTGCATTGGAAGATGCTCAGAGCAGACTCGTTTTCCTGGCCTTGGCTGTCCTCAGAGATGACATCGAGAATTACCGACCAAAGCCTGAAGATCTTGACTACCCATCGCAAGCACGGGGTCCATCAACAACGACCGCGGATGGGAAACGAGTGGCCCTTTCTGGACGTAAAAACTCGACCAATACTACACAGGTCAAATCACCTGGAGAGGAAGACGATGGTACTGACATGTTCGAAACATCCTGGTCCACCAACGAAAAGCAGGCCATGGTCTGGTATCCAACGTTGCGCAAAGCAATCTGGTTATTAAGTCGTATCTACCGACTAGTCAATGTGAGTTGGACAATCTACCCGTGCCAATGACCTCGGCTGACTCTGGCTATCGTAGTCCACTGTGTTTGACGATTTGGCGCACAACATTGTGCACAGCACCACTGTCTCTCTAGCATGGGCAGCGTCTCAGATCGCAACAAAGTCATCGCCTGCCGACGCCAATCTGTTCTTGATCGCTCACTTGTTGCGACTCAAGCAGCAGATTGTCGCGTTTGACATTGAATTCATCACGCCCGAGGTAACCTTTGACTTCTCGTCCGTTACAAATACATTCTATGAGCTCCGCGAGCGAGGAGGGCTGTGGAACCCGGCTAGCTGGGTAAAGCTTGCTGCTGGGGGGTTGATGCCTCGAGTTGTGGAAAACATGCTCGATGCCAAAGCAGAACTTGACGGCCGACTACGAGCAGTGATCAACGACTTTGTCAACAGCTTTGTGAGCCCCATCACGGCATCACTGGCTGCGCCAAGAAAGGAGTCAGGGTTAGAAGCGAGTCATGTCACGGCTGAAGTCCGCACCATTACACAAAAGGAGGTTGTGTCTCTGCGGCAGAAGCTAGACGAGTATATCCAGGACGTACGGACCAGAGAAACACTCGTGGCCGCAGTGCGAGACCAGGTCATTCTAGCTTACGAGGATTGGATGGACAAGTTGAGCGAGGGCAAAGGCGCAGTCAAAATCGGCAAGGTCAGCAAGAAGGGAAAGGGTCGAGAGGACGAAGTCTGGTCCAGCGAGGTGTTTGCCGAGTGGTGCGAGCGGGTGTTTGCAGTGGGAATCACGAGCGACGAAGACTCGACAGACACATGATGAGTGTGTGGTGAGGGGAAGACCCCGGACGCCAAAGTAGAGCATGTCCCGACGAAGGAAGTTGGGGAGCATTCAAGCCATAAAAGCCAAAAGGGGGCATCGAAAGTTTAGAATTTAGATGCGTACGATAGACGAAGGGATTCTATAGGTTGCACAGCAGTGCGCCACCAAGATCATTGTCCTAAGTGAGGTTAGGTGGATGGTATTTAGGGTCACAGGGCAGTTGAACGACCATGTGGTCCCGGTGTCGGAGTGGCCGAAAGACAGCGGGACGGGCGGTTGACAACGGAGAGCAGAGAGCTATGATGGGTCGAGGAGCGGATAGGGTTGACACATGGTGAGTGGCTTGCAGAAAGAGCATGGTAGAGGTGGGGGTTTGGCTGAATTGAGACGCTCTTTCAGGACTGTGGTCTTGATAAGGCTGGATCGACGAGGGGAAGGCAGATCATGTCGAGTAGATGCGATGGGTGGCTGCGGGGAAAGGCAGATGGACATGGTTCTCTGCTGAAGCCTGAAGGACTCTCCGAATGGAAGCCGTTTGTGGGTTCCTGTTCAGCAGAGCGCCACATCATCTCGTCCCTCAGTCGTGCAGTCGCGCGGCTTTTTCTCGAAGCGGAGTGCGAGAGCGAAGTGTCTGGCGGATAAGACGGCTGCCTTCGCATCTTTTTGCTCATCGATACCCACTTTCTAGCTGTTAACATCATCCATCGATTCAAAGACAGGCAATTGACGGGAGCGCCAAGTTTCGACTCGCAACAGTCCAAGCTAAACGCGTCAGCGGCCTTTTGAAACCCCGCGTGCTTGCAGCAACTCTTCCTCTCCGACAACAACTCCAACCTACCATCGCATCCGACCCTTCATCCTCGAACCAGTCTCTTCGCAACGTCGGCATCGTCTTGCAGACATGTCGTACTATCCCGGCCAAGGCTACCATAACCAGGGAGGCTACGGCCAAGGGCCTCCCCCACAGCAGCAGCAGCAGTACGGAGGCTATCCTCCCCAGCAATATCCGTCAGTACCCATCTCGCGACCAGCACACCGGCACCTGTTCAGAATGACTGACGCAGAATAGCCCGCCCCAGCAAGGATACGGCGGTTACTCGCAACCACCCCCTCAACCTCAGTACGGAAACTATGGCGGTCCTCCACAGCAACAATACGGCGGATACCAGCAACCTCCTCCACCGCAGCAGCAACAGTATGGTGGCTATTCACAACCACCCCCTCAGCATTATGCGCCCCAACAACGTACCATATCTCCATGCCCATGCATCGTCACCTGTCACTGACTCTATCTCTCAGACCTGCCCAGCGGCCAAAACGTCTACCAACAGCACAACCTCCGACAAGGTGCCCCTCCACCTCCGCCTCAGGGAATGCAAACCTTTGGCAACGGCGCCCCCAGTGGCTACTCTTTCCAATACTCCAACTGTACCGGCAAGCGCAAGGCCCTCCTGATCGGCATCAACTACTTTGGCCAGAAGGGCCAGCTTCGAGGTTGCATCAACGATGTTAAGAACATGTCAAACTACCTGATGGAGGCCTTTGGCTACAAGCGCGAGGACATGGTCACCTTGACCGACGACCAGCAGAACCCCATGAGCCAGCCTACCAAGCAGAACATCTTGCGTGCCATGCACTGGCTTGTTAAGGACGCCCAGCCCAATGACTCGCTCTTCTTCCACTATTCTGGTCATGGTGGTCAGACAGAAGATCTCGATGGCGACGAGGAAGACGGCTACGACGAAGTCATCTACCCTGTCGACTTCCGCCAAGCAGGCCACATTGTTGACGATGAGATGCACTTCATCATGGTCAAGAATCTCGTTCCCGGTGTGCGCTTGACTGCCATCTTCGACTCGTGTCACTCGGGTTCCGCTTTGGACCTTCCATATATCTACTCCACCCAAGGTGTACTCAAGGAGCCCAACCTCGCCAAAGAAGCCGGTCAAGGCCTGCTGGGCATTGTCAGCAGCTATGCCCGTGGCGATCTTGGAGGTATGGCGAGCACTGCTATGGGCTTGTTTAAGAAGGTCACCAAGGGCAATGACAGCTACGAACAAAACAAGCGCACAAAGACTTCTCCTGGAGATGTCATCATGTGGAGTGGCAGCAAGGACGACCAGACCTCAGCCGATGCTTCCATCGCCGGTCAAGCCACTGGTGCCATGTCTTGGGCCTTCATTGGCGCTCTGAGAAAGAACCCACAGCAAAGCTACGTCCAGCTGCTGAACAGCATCCGCGACGAGCTCCAAGGACAGTACTCACAGAAGCCTCAACTGAGTGCAAGTCACCCTATAGGTAAGCTTTCATCTCCAAAATGTAGAGTCACATGCTAACTTGATTGTGCAGATACGAATCTGCTTTATGTCATGTAAAGGATGATACACTGCTTTATTAATGAACCCTGGATGTCTCTCAAGCGAGTTGGTCGTAGATGGTACTTTGTTCTTACTGTGCATAGGGGGCCGGCCTTCTTGCCGCCTGTTTTTCTGGTTATAATCACTCAAAAATAAATCTTTATGAATTCAAGGACCCTTGCCAAGCATTGTGCTTCACCCTGTGTTCCACCTTGTTCTGTCTCGATCGAAATGCTCACCTTCGCTATTGTGTACACGCTAAAACTCCCACCTCTCTTTCCGATTCCACCTGTGTGTTGAGATGGTACTTGTGGCCAAATAAGATGTCCGCATCCGCTGGACATGCAAATGAAGTCTTGCGAAACCCTTCTCAACCAAGCGATAAAGATCACGACGAGCGAGAAGCAACAGAACTTGAACCTGTACAACATGGATATCCAAATGCAGTCGCAAGATCAGCCTCAATCGACGCGACAAACACTTCCCGTGACGAAACTCGAGTACTTGGTGATCTGAGAAGATGGTGGAAGCACTATATACAGTTACATGTCCCTCACGCAGATTGTAGAGATCACCTTGGTATGCAGTCTCTAGCCCTATCATTTCTACATGGAACAAGATCGCTTCATGACAAGCAACAGTCCAAGAGCCGAACAAGACAATTGACTTTTCTACACGTAGCCAATGAACGAACGTTTCTCGCCTACCAACGCACCTCGCTCGCGCTCTCAATGCTGGGAATCGTCACCGCTCAGCTCTTCAGTCTGCAGCGCTCACCAGACCCCAAATCCGATCCGGTGTTTGGCTATCACACTGTTGGCAAGCCTTTGGCTGGTCTCTTCCAGAGCGCTGCCATTGTTGTGATTCTTATCGGCGGCCATCGGTTTTGGCGTCAGCAGATGAACATGGCTAGAGGCAAGGTTTGGGCTGGTGGGTGGGAAATATGGACCATTATGGCATTCATGTTGCTCGTCAGTTTGTCCCTCTTTTCTTGCATCTTCCTCACATTTACCTTTCCCGCTTGGGTCCGTCGGACTAACATCAGCTTTCTACATGCAGCTTCTCGTGTTTGTGTTTGGTCTGTTGATCGCCTGTGATGCGACAACGGTGTGACAGAGTCCATCTTTCTATCTTTTACGTGCAGACTGTAGCAGACGTTTGAAGTCTGTCTCGTACAATCGTAAATGACAGATATCCATCTCTAATCGAAACTCAGACGGTCTTGTCTTGTCGGTTAGCACAATCTATAATGTCTCCAGTACCGTATTCGCCATCATCTCTTGTCCTCTTTTCTCCACTCACAAAACCTCCTGATCTGGGGCCAATAGCCCATAATATGCGGCAGAGTCTGTCCGATTACGACAGACAAGAGCATTGACTACGATGAATCCCAGCTCCGCAATGCTTGTGTTGAAACTGACAGGCACTAACAAGTGTCATTGTCGGCTAGACATTCAAAGGATGGGAGCTTGACTCATTACGGTACTATGTTGGTGGACCTACTGCGCCGTGACTGTGGGATCCGCGCTTATATACGTCTGCCAATGACAAGAGCCAGCGTAAAGACAGACGTGCAATTGGTCGCGTGTCACATCTCGCGGCACGCAACCCAAGCTGTGCCTTTTTGTCGTGCCTTTTCGATCTTCATTAAACCAAAAAGCCCGAACGAGGGTAAAGATTGAATTTCCCGCCTGTCCAGATTTCCTCGCAAATCGTACAATCCTGCGGGTCGTGTGCAAAGTGAAAAAAAGAGGCACAGCGCATATATTGGCAGCGAGACATGCATGGCCCACGAGTCGGGCGTTTCGGGTGCATGCTCGAGCGAATGAAAAGAGCAAAAGCTTCATGCATGCGGTCAGAGATCCTCTTCTAAGCTTGCCTAGGTGCTTCGAAGTTTGAAGAGAAGAAACAGCTCTTTCCATTTCACAAAAAACAACACGGTTTCCAGGGTCCGTAGTTTTGTGTGTCCTTTTTGAAAGTGGTGGAAGTTATTTCTGGGCAAAAAAAGGCACCCCTCGTTCGTCGCTTCTTTTGCCGAGACCAAGTTACGCGGATCCTCCAAGGGATTTCTTTAATTTCGACATTTCCCCATCAACTCTTCTCACTCTCGTGGTGGGGCGGCTAGACAATGTTGGCCTTCGCCTGTCGCAGCCGCGCCAACCCCCCCGAACCACTGGGCGACACAGGCGAGCGCCATGAGGGTAAAGTCAACTCAAAACAAGTGCTTTGACGCATCCGAGTGGCCGCCTTTCAAACGGGCCACTAAGCGCGGCAGGCCGTGCAATCCTTGACAGTAACGTACATCGCGAACTCTGAGAGGTGAGAGCGAGGGAATTGGCCATGTTGTGCGCTGTGGTGACCAAAGCCGTCCTGTTGCGCAACGAAGATCACTGTCTCTTGTAGCCATGCACAAGGCTTCGGCAGAGGAGCAAGCTAGTGTAGTCGGCTGAGGCGAGCACTGTGGTCACCAAGGGAAGGCCATGTCCGTGGTAAGTTAGAGTATTGGGTGGCCTTTTTGGCAAGGGCCCCATTGGATCTGCCATCTCCAGACCTGGCAAGGCGACCCAGTTGGTACCGCCACGACGGTCGCCCACACGCACCTCCACAGATCTTTCTTCCTTCATCCTCTTCAACCCTCTTCCTTTCAATCTGTCATAATTCTCGGCGAGATCTAGCTCCACCAAAGTCATTGTGTTCCTTCCTGCCAATTCCCGTCTCTTCTGACCTTCCCGTCTGGTCTTCGACCTCACCTTCAGGATTGGCTGACATCAACCGTGATCGCGCTCCTACTCATTGAGACACGCTTATATTGGACGCCCCCAACATCATTCACAAACCCCCGCAGTCCTTGGCCGATTGTCTTGGTCTCTCTAACCTCTATATATGTTTGCGCTCGCCACGACACGGGACTTGTCGAGATCGGCTTGATCATTTCTACCCTGTTGAGTCACTACTTGACGTGTGGCCCTCGTGCCAGAAACACACCGCCACAATGTTCCTCAACTCGACGCTGCACGGAGCGTGCATAGCTCCATTCTACGATGCTTCTCTATTTACTTCTGGGGGCGGTTGTACGTCTCGTGGACGGTCTACTGCCATCGCAAAAACACTGACAAGCCTTAGATATTGGTGGTCGTCTGTGTTCTCAAGTCAGCAACGACCCGGATTCCGCATTATGTTGTCTGCCTTGTCCAGCATCTTATTGGGCCTACTCGGACAGTCAGTGACATTGGCAAGAAGAAGCGACATCGCGTGACTTGCTAACTCGATACTGCAGACTTTGTTACTCTAGGGACCGTCTCAGGCTGGCTCAATGTCGTCGGTATGGTGCTACAGTGCTTCATGCTGGTCTCGAATGCGTTCCTTCCTGCGGCAAGGACCAAGAGTCACTACCTTACACAGTGTTTGATCATCGCTGTCATATGGATAAACGTCAGTGTATTGAAGAAACTGAAGATGAACTCGCTGACAAAGAACAGCTAGCATTTGTAATACCTTTAGGAGCGGAGCCTGAGCAGTGTTATGATGGCATAACTCCAAACGACATGTACACTTCGATGACATGTGCATGGTCTGGAGCATTTCTACTAGCTGGAGCCCTTGCAGGTTCCATGTGGAGTCAGTGTGACTCTCTCGAGCGTCACATCAAATACTGACCACCTGCAGTTTTCATCCGAGCATTATCCATGCACCTTACTGTCGTTTGGGACATTGTCCCTGGTTCACGATTCTTCTATACCTCACAAGCATTAGGCTGGGGCATTCCGGCTGCCCTCTTCACGTCCGCCATTACTACATCTGGAGTCTCGTTTCGATTCGGCAGTACTTGTCACATCAACCACGACGACTCGATGGTGACATTCTGGGGATGGCTCCTCGGAATTGCAGGAGCAGCTCTGATCATCCAGATCAGCACGTAAGTATCTACTCATCAAGATATGCGCAGGTGCTTAATTCTGACATATGACTCTCTAGTTTTGGACATTGTATTCGTGTCTTTTTCAAAAGCCTCTGGGAAGATAGTGCAAGACCATGCTCGCAAGGGTCTGCAAAGAGTCTGCCCATGTCCGTGATGAGTGCCAAATCGCAGCGAGGGCGTGTCATCTATCGTCGACTCAAGAGTGTGCTCTACCTGCAATGGCGCGGCATGCTGATCGTCACCATCGTCCTCGTCGACGTCATCTTCTTCGCCGTCGTCTTTGTCTATCTCGACAAGATTGAAGAGTCGATGCTGCACGACTACACACGAGTGCTGCCCTGGGTGGCATGTCTAATTGAAAGCGGAGGCGACCGAGACTCTTGCTTCAAGTACAGCCACCAATGGCTGATCAGCGAGCCTACAATCGGCGCCATGTTGATCATGATTTCACTATTGGCGATTGAGCTTTTCGTACTGCTTTTCCGCTGGTCCTTGATCACCGGCTGGAAGGAACGATGGACGGCACTGACCAAAGGCAAACCCCAAGAATTCGTCTCGCTGGACGCGCGAAGAGCTCAATTCAGTCCTCACCCACCGACCTACGAGTTGCGCAAATTA